>OY253749.1:8523480-9076466 GCA_958009045.1 Oxytorus armatus
GTCCAAAAGTTATTGTAGATAATGTGACTGCCTGATAATGTGAAACACGCTCGAATCAACGCTACCAAAGCAACAAAAGAGGCCAGAACAATTCGTCGATTAGAAAAAAATAAACAACAACAATTTTTTACTGACAAGGAAGGCGTACAATATAAAGCTGTAATGGGAGATTAGACGTAAGTTAACTAAATAAATTTAAAAAAATTCATAAAGTTCTTGCTCCAGCCGCGCGCGACTTCGAGCGAAACACGCTTGAAACTTTAAACGGGTTTTTCTCAAAACTACTTTTTCTGACACGGTCGGCATGATAACTCGTACGGTTTTTAATATTTTTTGATGATTTTTTTTTTTGAATATTCGGAATTGTTTTTTCTATAGTCTGTCGAGCCGGATTTTTAAAATTATAATTAGAAAATTTTATAAAAACAATTAAAGTGTGACTTTTTTGACACAAACTTAACATTTTTTTTTAAATTACCGTAAATTGTTTAATTTTTCGAATTTCAAAAATCCGGCTCGACAGACTATAACTACTACCTTATTTTACAAGAATTTCTTTACATTTTGCAAATCCGTCAACATTTGAGCAAGAAATACTGCCGACCGTGGAGCAACTTTTTTTTTACAGTGCTTCAAAAAATGTGATTTTTCATGTTGTAATTTTTGAAAAAAAAAATTGAAATAAATTTTTTTACAAACTTAACACAGTAATAAACAATGTGTAAGAATTTTTTTATCAATTTCTATTTCTATCCCTCCTAAATACAGTTTTTCTTTTGGTACGTTTTCGGTACCGCTGGACGTATGTAAGGCCTTAAAGAAAGAAATGAGCGCGGAGAATTTTTGGTTTTGACTCGGAGGCAGTCAGTGGTTCGTGAGGAGCGAAGAAGTGAAGATCACAGAGGGTCGACAAAAGATGTATTGGAATATTGTATTCAATTTTTGCTTTTGATTTCCATTAAATATTTCTTATGGTTTTACAAAATACTTCTGGGTTTAATTGACGGGATGATCCTACATAAGAAATGAAGTAGAGAGCATTAAACAACATTTTCGAAGAATTAACAATCTCCCGACTGGAAAATTTTTCACGGGAGAAAATCTATGTAAGTAGCAATCTTAAGAAGAATGTAATAATTCATAATGCTAGCGATACCATATTAAATAATTTATCAATAATCAATACAAGCAATTAATTAGCTTTTTTTTTAAATGTACCTTACATAGATATATTTAGGTATACACATATAGGGGACTTTCCTCAAAATTTGCGCCAACGTTTCCATCTATATTCATTTTTAGGAAGCACCATTCACCGGTACCAGTCGGTCACATCACTTTTTGAGGGGTGATGTAAGATACGACCGACAGTTCCGCTCAACCGGTAACGCGCGTTCCCTATTTTATCCGAGCTGGCTGACATTTCGTAGCGAAGCAAATTCAGTTTCAATTGATCGGGGAAACTGAAACTTTGTTCTTGTCCGAAGTGTCAAGCATTTCAGAGTAGATAGTTTGATGGCCGGATTCGTCGTTGTCAACCATACGTGTGCCCATCCAACAGAGCTACGATGGTTCGTTATCGACACCACCGAAAAACTAAGCTGACGTTTGATTGGATGGCGCAAGTGTTTCCCCACTGTGACGAGTGTCGATATCACATCACATTCGCCTAGGGCAAAACAGATCGCTATCGTTATCTACAGGCGCGAGAATTTAAGATAGATTAAAATGTAGATTAAAATATAGTACCACTTCTATCCAACGCATACTGCACAGTTAATTCATAGGATACAATGCCGAGAGGATCGGGATGTTCAATGTGGTGACTGAAATAACTAATAAAAATATGTGAAATACTATATGACTTGAACAAAAAAAATAAAGAAACTAAAATTTATTGTACTTCTTACTTCCATATGTTTAACATTCAAGGAAACTTGGTAATTTAACACGCCTAACGGTACAGGGTTAAGCTTTGGTTTTCCTTTGGAAAATCGAGAAAATTTATTAGCCGTAAAAAATCCAGTTAAGTTTCGAAACGAGGAATTTAAGAGTAAGGACTTAACAAGGGAACCCACTTGAAAAAACCTTCGCTTAAGGACCAGCTGGCAAGGGTAGCCCACACGTGTTGACCATCGGGGGGCCAGCGCTGGGGTACAGATGCGAGATCCAGGACGACGCTACGTGGGCGACCAAACAAGGGTGGAGCAAACGACGCGTAACGACAAGAACACCGATTGGCCAAGGAACCCATTGGGAAGGGATGTACGAAGGGAGGCTCGAGCCTTGCGAGGACACAGCACGAGAAGAAGAGTCACTCAGTTCTCGATCTCAGAGTAGCAAACAACGAAATTGTTTTGTACAGCAGTTCGAAAATATAGTTATACGATATACTTTGCACCTTATATCTTGGATTCTTTAATTTCTGTACCTTTTCACGCGCCGTGTTACATTTTAAGAACACTCACGAGGTGAGGTTTTGCTCTTTATCAGCGCGAGCCCAGCGAATTGGACATCATTGGTTTTAGTTTTAAAGTTCCCGCCGAAATACGTCAGCGAGGCGTCACACCACGATCAATGCGCTCCGTGTGAAAACCGTCTTACACTCGAGTCAGACCGTTTGTCGATGAGTTTTCGAACCCACGCAGAAGTCTGATCGCGCTATTCCATCTAGTTGCACCATGTGGTCAGTTGTCAAGTTCATTCGTTGACGTCAGATCGACGGTACATATTGGTACATACAATAGTCAGTACTGTACAACGGTCGATTAGGCCAGAAGCTTTCGGCGCCAGTAGTACATTTGAAAAAGGAATCGATTCGTACTTGAATTATTGATTAAACAGCAGGTAACACGACATAACATTCAATCGTTTATTATTGTCATTGCATCAGTGCGCGTATGAATCGAACGTCGTTTGACGTAAGTTCTGTAATCGACTAATGGAGTCGTTGGAGGGTCTCGAATAAATTATTTCGAACATGTTTAATCTTATTGAAAATCATATTGTTTCAATTTTTAATTCATTCTGCGTGATATCGATTTTTGCCTGTTTGACTCGCTCTGCCTCCGGCAATAGTGTCTATTTTTAGCCTATGTTTAGTATGTTACAATCAGTCTTCAAGCGGCTTAGCACTTTGATAAGCCATTTCGAATATTTTATGCAATGGGAATTAGTGGGCTTCCGCCACTCTGACCTTTGATGGAATAATACGTTTCAAGGACAGTTTACGACATTATGAAAATAATAATAATAATAATAACAATAACTTCTGATTGCACAATTATTAACAAGAGAGATAATATTCTTTTTCAATGTCTTTCATTCTTTTTTTTTTACTTAGTATTCTCCACACTCTACTAATGACTATAAAGTGCATATTATCTTCTATACACAATCAATATCAGAACAGTCATAATTCGAAGCTGATACTTTTCGGTAATCATAATTTGCCATCGATATTCAACGAAATACATCCATGAGAATGGTTCAAGAGCAAAATGTAATTCCGTCAAAATACATCATCGCCATATTGACGATTTCTTAACGTGGAAGAGGAATCTACGTAAAAAAGAAATTTTCTTCTTGCCACTCTAATAATCCATCATTCTACAACTTCATAGATTTTTTATTCGTTACAATTAAACTGAAGTACACTCGTTATTTGTGCAATATTCGTGTATTTGATTTAATATACAATTCTCATAAACATGATGTGACAAATTGTGATACAAAGCGGAATTGTCGAAACTGCATTGTGTAGTACAAAAGTCCCCCGCGCTCCATTGTCCGGCGCGCCGTCCGTGTTTTGGGGGCAGCACTGTGCTTTTCTGACCGGCCGTACTAACCGCATGCGCGCATGATCGATCGATCGAAATTTTTTTAAATCGCTTCACAGACTACCGCTATGGGCTTATGCCCTTTGCACACGAGCGGCGCCGCTACGGCGCCCAGGGCGATTTAAGGTAGTAGTCTGGTAACTTAAGCCGATTTTCATGTCCTTTTTGAAGGGCGTTTTTTTGTAGGAAAATAAAAATGAATCGTTTTGGATATTTAGGATGTTGTTATTTACATATTAGAGATACAAAAAAAAATTTTGTTGACAAAATTTATTAAATAGTTTATTATTATTATTATTGATCGAAGTTGGTACCTCGAAAAAAAAAGCGCGTGGGTGGCCCCGATGATTTTGGCTCTTGATGTTATCTGAAATAAAAAATTCTTGATAATTCTTACTCCATAGACATGTCATTCTGGTCGGAACTTCTGAAGTTAAATTTCATGGATAAATAACAAAATGGCGGACAAATAACAAAGGACATTTATCCATGAAATTTAACTTCAGTAGTTCCGACCAGAATGACATGTCTATAGATTAAGAATTATCAAGAATTTTTTATTTCAGATAACATCAAGAGCCAAAATCACCGGGGCAACCCACGCGCTTTTTTTTCGAGTTGCCAACTTCGATCAATAATAATAATAATAATCTATTAAATTTTTTCAAAAAATTTTTTTTTTGTATCTTTAATATGTAAATAAAAACATCCTAAATATCCAAAACGATTCATTTTTATTTTCCTACAAAAAAACGCCCTCCAAAAAAGACATGAAAATCGGCTTAAGTTACCAGACTACTATCTTAATGCGCAAAGGCCTCGAGTGCAAAGGGTTAAAAGTTGAAAAAAACAAAGAATGCCGCCGTTAGAAAATACCGCCGTTAATTTAATTTCTGCTCGCGGCATATTAGTTTTTTCTTCTGGCATTTTGCATTTTGAAAAAAAAACCCCGTCGCACTCTCTCACATCCCAAGATGGGGGCATAATCGTAATATTAGTTCCCATTCGAACGACCTCGGGTGGAAACGCGTCGAACAATAAACAGTCTCCCGTGCATAATATTTATTGAATCCGATTCTCATCACGTCATACAAACAATCTAAATTCTATTGTTAATTTTTTTTCCAAAAGGCTTTTTTATCGGCAACAATGAAGAACGGTGCGCAACTGTTGGAAGTTTTACTCAGGGTTTCCGAGAAAGCTGCTAATATAGCGAGGTCTTGTAGACAGAAGGATGCCCTATTTAAATTGTTGGTTCAAGAGAAACTGGGCGACGAAAAGAATCCTCGTTTCATCCAAGATTTTAAAACGCTCGCGGATGTCGTTATACAAGAAACCATAAGGCACGATATCGGGTTGGAGGTAAACTAAATTATGCGACATATTACTTTGGGAATTATAAAAATAAAACCGTTAAACGGTGCTCTTATCGTGCTCCGGAGAACCTCGCTCAGCATTATTATCTAGGATGTTGTTCAGAGAAAGACAGTTTCCAGAGTTAGCAAAAATGGTGATGGGCGAGGAGACCAACGTGTTCAGTAATACACTGGGAAAGACCGTTGTCGTGGAGGTCTGTTCGACATCCGCCGAGACGACAGAATTGTTGGCCCAAGTTCTCGACGACGATGCAGAAATTGCACAACTTTTGGCATCGGAAATTCACAAAGAATTGAGACTTAACGAAGTGCCGGGCAATATTGACATAACTAATTGCAATTTCGACATTGATATCGACGATCTAGGCATTTGGATCGATCCCATAGGTAAGCGTGCAATATTTTCGCTCCACTTAACATTCGGCATTCGTATTGTTTTTATCGCCTCCCACTTCCTGTTCTAAACGCTTCCGAATGATGCTAAAAAAATTCGGCAGACTCATCGGGTGTGTCATTTGCCAGAAATTTTGGCCATAATCTAAAACTTTTATATTTCATTTACGAACGCGAGTGAATGAGTTTCGTTCGTATTCGTTCCTCTCTGTGCTAGAATTTTTCTAGTTCTTGTTAATGTTTCGTAGACTCTACAGCGGATTATATTAGTGGTGAGGAAATTGTGAACGAGGCTACCGGATTACATTTAGGGGGTTTGCAGTGCGTTACTGTACTTATCGGGGCGTACATTAAGAGCACCGGTTTACCAGTGTTGGGTGTCGTCAATCAACCTTTTCACACCTATCGAGATTCCCAGTGAGTAAGAAATTCGTTAATCGCAAACTGCGTACACATTTTTTCTATCGGGTTTTAAACTTAATTCCCACTGTTTTCAACATAAACAGAAAACACATTATTTATAGTTTACGTAACGCTCTAATCTATTCGAAGTATTGCCCTTCAGAGCGTATGCTGTTTCGTTGGTTCAAAACCTATAATTTTCGATATTATAAAAAAAATAGTGTGTACAAGTGAATTCACTCTCGAATGCTGAATTCAGTGTTACTTTAGTGTTACTTCTATGAAAATCATTAAATCATTAAAAATAAACGACAATTTTTTTTTAAATTAGGTTCAGTATTACGTACCGAATATAAATAAACAAAATCCTTACAAATTAAGGGAGCGCAAGTGCCGCCATTTTAAGGAAAACCGTATCGGCCATTATCTCCGTTACCGTGCACTTTAGGCCAAAAATGGTAATAACCTTTCTCGTAGATAATTGAATTTCCTATCTTTTTTTTAATAATTTTTTTTGTATCACTTACCGTTTACGACTTATACGACTATTAAAATTTATTTATTCCCTTTTTGACCTGTATCTCTCCTAATAATTGTTTAAACAATAAAATGCTAATAACTTATCTTTTAAATCCATAAATTTCCCACAACTTTTATTTAAAACTTTTTTGTCCAAAGTTAATATTCTCAAAGTTATAACGCGTTCAATGTTGCGCTACTGGGTGCAAGGTTAATAAAAACGAGGTATGCATAGTACAATGATGAAAATTCAATACATATGCGAAAAAAGTTTAATAATATTGACATAATGAACAATTAATAATTTGCCTTCTTACCTGCAACAAACAGCGACTTCCCGTTGATATTTATTAAATCATTGTATAATATTTTTAACAATTCAATAATACTTCACAACTCGAATTGCCCCACGATTATTATCAAATTATCAATTTTATACTGATGGTATAATGAACAAAAGAATAGGAAAACGGGAAATTTATTAAAAAAGGCACGGAAAGGTTGATAAGTCCGGAACGAATGGTACTTCGCAGCATTTTCGGTTGGAGGCAGAGTTGCTAGATTAATTTTATTTCTTGTCGATAAGCGAACGTAATTGCGATATCGCAAGAAGTTTAGTGTCGTTTCGTTCGGGTTGCCACCATAGAGTGCAATGAAGATGTTCTTGCCAGATTGCTCAATTTCCACAGGTTCTTTTTTGTTCCCAGTGAACATCTTCATAATATTGGTGATTTTTTTTTGCTTCACAAGCGTTGTTAACATTTTCGATTTCCCAATATTGTACGGTGCTGACGTTGTATCACAACCACTAAAGGCACGAAGTACTAGCAAGTTTAAAATGTCTTTCATTGAGCCGAACTTTTTTGCGAGCGAAGAAGAAGTGTAGTACAGATCTGAGATCCGTCCTCTTCCAGGCTTCCGGAAAAAAACGTTGGTATATTTATTTCCCTTTTTGAATAAATTTCCCATTTTCCTATTCCTTTGTTCATTATGCTATATGTATATAATTGATAATTTGATAATAATCGTCGGGCAATTCGAGTTATCAAGTATTATTGAATTGTGAAAAATATTATACAAATATTTAAAAAATGCCAACGGGAAGTCGCTGTTTTTTTACAGGTAAGAAGGTATTTATTGTTGATTATGTCAATATCATTAATATTTTTTTACATATGTATTGAATTTTCATCATTGTACTATGCATACCTCGTTTTTATTAAGCGGGGGGGTAAGGTTGATTCGTACAAAAAAAGGCATGTTTTTGTGATTTTTTTGTGACGACGCAGTTAAAATCTCTTTATTAAAACTAATGGTACAGTAAAATATGACATTCGAAGAATATTATATAAAATTTTCACGAAGAAATATTAAAAAATACGGCAATGGCAGCAATTATTCGGACGTGTCTCGGAAAAAAGTATAATTGCCGGTGTCCCTCATAACTTGGTGCTGGATCATCTGAAATGAAAGAATGAATGTTCATTTGTTAGATAATAGTTTTCCCCAGGTAACGCTGGGAGGGTTTTTCGAAATTTCAATTTTTCAATTTTTTGGAACATTTTGAAGTGAGAAACGCGATTTTTACGAAAAAAATCGGTTAATTTGTTATTGTAAAATAAAAAGTATTAACAAATTTGAAAAAAACTCTCCAGCGTTACCTCGTAAATTATGTACAGAATTAGTGTTCAAAATTTCAAAGGGATCGGTGCTGTAGTTTTCAAGTTATGAGGGAGATTAATAAGACAATAACTTCAAGAATATTGCTTAGATCAGTTTAGAATTTTAAGGACATATTCTTGAAATGTTAAACAATAAGATAAGACAAAAAAAAATTCGATTTTTCGAAAGTGAAAACCCTTACCCCGCCCTTAACCTTGCACCAAGTAGCGCAACATTGAACGCGTTGTAACTTTGAGAATATTAACTTTGGACAAAAAAGTTTTAGATAAAAGTTGTGGAAAATTTATGGATTCAAAAGATAATTTATTAGCATTTTATTGTTTAAACAATTATTAGGAGAGATACAGATGAAAAAGTGAATAAATAAATTTTAACAGTCGTATAAGTCGTAAACGGTGAGTGATACAAAAAAAATTATATAAAAAAAAGATGGGAAATTTAATTGTCTCCAAGAAAGGTTATTACCATTTTTGGCCCAAAGTGCACGGTAACGAAGATATTGGCCAATACGGTTTTCCTCAAAATGGCGGCACTTGCGCTCCCTTAATTGGTAAGGATTTTATTTATTTACATTCAGTACGTGATACTGAACCTTATTGAAAAAAAAAAATTGTCGTTTATTTTGAGTGCATTGTGGACAAGAGTAACGGGCTTCCTATTGATTGTACTAATGAAACAGCAGGAATTAAGTTTAAAACCCAATATTATTCATCATTCATTCTATTCGTGTTCTTGGAAAAACTTGTCACAATGATCCACGTGTTTCGGAGCAGATGGCACGGACATTGTTATTGGGGATACGTCGGTGAAAATAATACCGGCAGTAATTCCTTCACGTTACCGGACGAGCCCAATGAAATTTTGTTACTTGGCCGAAACGAGGATCCCGCCGTGAAGATGAAGCTCTTGGAAAATGGATTTGAGGCTATAGAGATTCCTGGCGCCGGTTACAAAATATTGAGCGTAGCGATTGGTCGTGCCAAAGCTTACGTTCTGTCGAAAAGTACGACTTTCCGATGGGACACTTGCGCCCCTCAGGCTCTTCTTCGTTCACTCGGCGGTGGAATCGTCGACTATGCGAAATTCACAAACGGAACGAATCGGGAAGATTCGGAACTTCGGTACTCGCGGGACGGCACGAATTTCGCGAATCACGGAGGTCTCATCGCTTATCGCGACGTTGAAACGTTAGAGTCGTTGCGGCAAGCTCTGCTCCAATAATTTTCCTTGTTTCACAATGAAAATTCGATCGACGGGCGGCCATATACCGATTTATCTTTTAACGTCGGTCCATCGAGACCGTAGAAATAATTTTTCGTCTCGTTAACAATTATTCCAAATGTCATTGATTCCAGAATATTTTATCGATCCTGTGCCCAAGGTTTCACGGAGAAACAAAAGTGTGATAAACGCTGTGACGTTCGTTCGTCCATATCTATCGTATTGTAATATTGAACTGAAATTCGATCATCGATTCGAAGATACACGATTATGCTTATTTCGGCAGACGTCGGATCGGTTGACCGAAGAACGGAAAAATGTTAATAATTTTATGTTATATTGAATTCGTACAGAGTGTAGGGCCAAATCGACCAAACAATCTGTAGGCAACAAATATATGAATACATTATTCTCCCAATTCGATAATGGCTCATTTCCTTTTGTTCATCCATGCGGCCCACTTCTTTATCTCTAATAATGTACGAATAACCGTAGCGAAATATGAATACAAACGGAAATCTGTTCCGTTAATGAATCGATCATCGATCGTTAAAATTCCCAGCGTGTCGTTTTATTGAGATGTGTCTTAAAACTTGAGAAAACAATTTTTTTTTCCACAAACTTTCACAAATTAAAACCAACCATCTTTCGATCGTTTTAACTTTATGGCATTATTATTTTATCACACTAGTATGATAATAGGGTCGCGTCGAATCTAATTTTTGGATGTGACTGATGTATACGCTAAAATATATATTTATTTTCGTTCAATTTTCGGTTCCGTTTGGCACAGAACGCTGCTCATCATTTTCGTCGAGACGGAAGCCTATTCTCGCCATCGTATCACCGGTAAACTTGACGTGACAGCAACAGCTCGACGGTATTTGAAACGGTACCTCCGATGACGTATTGTTCGCTCCCATCGCAACTAGTTGACGATAAATGTATTTTTGCTTGCAAGACGTTGTGTAGCCCGACGCGAAGGCGTCGATGATTCGGCACGCCTCGTTTCGTGCTCTGATAAAAGTAAATATTTTACGAGAAATTAGCGAGTATAATGAGAGAGAAAAAATGAAAGAAAAAAAAAGATAATCATCCATCAGCGTCCATTGACCTTGTCCCGTATCGAATCAAGCCTAACAGCCATCAGAAAATCATCCTCGGCATTTAAATATTAGCACTTAGCCATTGGTACTTTTGATAATCAAACAGCTTCTCCCAATGTGTATCTACGAGGTCTGTTCAAAAAGTATCGCGAATTTTGAATTTCCGCGGGCTACGTATATTCGATTTTCGATTTTTTTGTGGCTTTAGGTTGGTACTCACGTCGCTCACTTATGCTGAAAAAATCGGCCATTTTGAATGTTTAGTTAATTGTTGACAGCTGTTTTGGTTAGACGTGTTTTGGCTTGTCTTCGATTTTTGCCTATTCCAAAAAATGGATCAAAGAATCTGTATCAAATTTTGTGTGAAAAACAAAATTAAATGCGCGGACGCATTCCGAATGTTGACTGTGGCATATGGTGAAGCTACCGTGGACCAAAGCAACGTTTATCGGTGGTAAAAAATGTTCTCAGAGGGCCGAGCAGATGCGAACAACGAAATGCGTTCCGGACGCCCGAGCACATCAACAACGGACGAAAACATTGATGAAATGAAGAAAATAATATTGGCCAATCGTCGAATCACCGTTAGAGAAGTTGCTGAGGAACTAAACATATCGGTTGGCTCGTGCTATTCGAATTTTACCAATGATTCGGGCATGAGACGAGTCGCCGCGAAATTCGTGACAAAATTGCTCAATTTCGAACAAAAACAGTGTCGCGTTAACATTGCTAAGGAGCTGTTGGACTCGGTCCGCGACGACCCAAATTTGCTCCAGAGGGTCATAACTGGTGACGAATCATGGGTTTTTAGTTATGACGTGGAAACCAAAGCTAGATCATCGCAATGGAAGCTGCTTTTTTTGGAACAGGCAAAAATCGAAGACGAGCCAAAACACGTAAAACCAAAACAGCTGTCACCAATTAACTAAACATTAGGGTGGTTCTTAATTTGATGATGTTGGAAATTCTTTGGTATTGTTCCTCAAAAGTAATCAACATATCTAGAAAAAAAATTGGGCGCAAGCGGAACTTTGTCCAATAATTCTAACCCACCCCACCGAGCTGTCGAATTTTTCTATGAAAAAATGCATGCATTCAAAATTTTGTTAAGAAAATTGTTTATTATTTCAAAACTATTTATGATAAAAGAATTTTATATAACGCTCTTGTAGGAAATATAATGCTCTACAAAAAAGGTATCTTGTGAAATTCTCGTGAATCTAATATTTATCACGTAATTAGCAAAAAACTGTCATCATTTATTCCAAAAGTCGATCGTTATGGTCAAAACAGGAGTTTGACGTCGAATAGCTGCAATTTATTTTTCGTATGTATATAAGATTATGAAGAAATACGTAGCGCACTCAACAATGAAATGTAAACAATATTCAAATTTTCAATTTCAACAATTTTATTGTGAATTATAATGAACGATGTCATATATTTTAAAAATCAACTTACAATAATGAATTACATCGATTGGATCAAAGTTGCTTTGTTAATATCAGGATATTTTTTTTTATATTCTTCAATTATTTGTACAATGAATTGTTTCTGATCTTCATCATAAGTGAGACGATCATTCTACTCTGTAATAAGTTTCACTCCTCTTTCTGCAACATCGTTAACCACTTTAATTCCTTTAACTATTTTTAAGCCTTGTAAATAATTTTCATTAGAAATCCACTCGCTCACATCGATATCAAAAAATGAGGAGTTGATTTCAAATCTTTCGAAAAAAGCCATCGATTTGGAACTGATAAAGAAATCAATGTCCTTATCGATCAAAGAAGAAAAATTTATCATGAATAATAATAAAATTGATAAAATTGAAAATTTAAATATCGTTCACATACTGTTATCGAGTGCACTACGTATCTCTTCATATTTCTAATTGCATATGAAGAATACATTGCAGTTTTTCGACGTCAAACTCCTGTTTTGGCCATAATGATGGACTTTTGGAATAAATGATGACAGTTTTTTGCTAATAACGTGATAAATATTAGATTCACAAGAATTTTACAAGATAACTTTTTTGTAGAGCATTAAATTTCCTATAAAAACACAATATAAAATGTTTTTATCATGAATAGTTTTGAAATAATAAACAATTTTCTTAACAAAATTTTGAATGCATGCATTTTTTTCATATAAAAATTCGACAGCTCGGTGGGGTGGGTTAGAATTATTGGACAAAGTTCCGCTTGCGCCTAATTTTTTTTCTGGATATGTTGATAACTTTCAAGGAACAATACCAAAGAATTTCCAACATCATAAAATTAAGAACCACCCTACTAAACATTCAAAATGGCCGATTTTTTCAATATAAGTGAGGGACATGAGTACCAACCTAACGCCACAAAAAAATCGAGAATCGAATATACGTAGCCCGCGGAAATTCAAAAATTGCGATAATTTTTGAACAGACCTCGTATGTAAAAATCTTAAAATCATTCGTATACTCACTCGCATATTTCGACTCTCACTGTCTGCACGTATTGTTCGTTATTCACTATGTAGCGCCACTCGTTGTTCTCGTCCATCCCGGTTTTCGGTGTAATTATTTGTTCCTGCAATGGAAAAATCGATGTGAAGTTGATTCCCGTTTGAACGTCCAGTTGACGTTTAGTTTTGCGTTTATTTTTATTTTGTCATATACCGTACCCGAGAAATGCAAAGGCCATTTTCATCCTCGATCGGGCCTATCCTTTGCAGGATCGACGGAGACTTGAACGAATCAGACGTACAATTTGAGAAAATCTTCGGATGTTATCACGGAACGTGAGAGCGTCTCGACGCCATGTGATTAAAAGAAGTTTTAGTTTTTAATAACGCCCGGAGCACTCTCTCATAATCGACCATAACGAAGTAATTATAATACGAGATGGTTTACGAACGAACCCACGTGAAAACGCATTGATCAATATCGTATATCGTAGAGGGACAATTTTTCATATTTAATTTTGTACGGATTGACAAGGTTCGTCCTGCCAAATGATGGTCTTTCTTTGGCTGTGCTTACCCCAATCAGATCACGGGTCCTCGGGGTCAAAGCTTTTTCCACATCGATGTCGGAGGGGTAGTACGGTGCATTCACACAGAATGTTGTACCTTTGCACGATGGAACGGGTTTGTTACTGACATCGTCGGGAAAAACTATTCTGTCATTCGTACCGGTCTGGCCCGTTGCCGCTGTGGACAATATACAGGAGGTCGATAATTAAATACAAGCTATACATTTTCTGAAAGCACACAAGCGGGCTCTCGATTAAGAGATGAGTAACATAGTTTTACTTCTACCGTTAATATTCTACTGAGGAGTTTAGAAATTTTGCGATCATGAGAATACGAATTGTTAGATAAACACGGTTCTCAATATTGCATTTAAAACAATGAAATACAGTGACTTGCGAGAACTCACTGACTGTGTTCGGCGGATCACTGGGGGATCGGGGTTTCTGAATCTTCACGGACATACCCTCGTCAACTGGTATATGGATAGTCTTATCGGCGAGTGTCTCGGACCATTTTTCCGGAGTTAAAAATACATCGTCGTGGAAAGCTTGTTCGATAAGTCGTCCGATCTCGTCATCGGCGTCATTCTTTTCGGCATCACTAATGTCGTCATTCTTCTCAGCGTTATCCTCGTCAATGTCACGCTCGCTCGGTCGTTTTTTCGATGATCCGTCGACTAAACGAGACTCACCATTGCCACCATTGTAACTCATTAAAGTTTCCGAGTAATGAATCGTTTCGCCCGATGCTGCGGTCTCTCTTCCATAATCTTTGGATGTTATGGAAGTGACGAGATCACGTTGATTCGTGATCTCTTTCCACGATGTTGCCGGCTTCACGTTGCGGAATGGAAAGGAGGATAACAATTCTGGCCATTGATAAGGATATCCGTTGATTCTCTGGACCGTCTGAGACAGAAAACGGAGTCATTGCTCTTTTGAATGAGATTCAGCCCGTACAATTGACCACTAGACTGACTCGAAATTGGAAAATTGTATGCCCACAATTTGCAAGGGAAAACTGTTGTAAATAAAAACGAGTCTGGATCGAACAACGATTATGTAATTTAATGTTTATTTTTTTATTTTTAGAAAAATAATATATTTAAAGGGTATGGCCACGGTAGAATTTTCAAAAAATCAACGTTTTTTTTTGCTTAAATGATGCTTTATCATCATAAAAAGAAGTTAAGGTGGTAGTTAGTATTTTTTTTTTTCACCGACGTTGAGCGTATAAGGTAAGTCTACCTCTGGCTCGGCCATAGAGTACTCGATCGCGCCTCGTGACAAATAACTTCGACAATTTTTACCCGAATGATTGCAAATTTCTAAATTATTTTTCTAATTGCATTTCGCAGAGAAGTGCGTACGGAATTTCTGATTAATTAAAAACTTTCCATTTTACGAGCAGTTTTATATGAAATTTTTCACTGGAAATTCACCTTTCAAGTTCAAATGCCTACGATATTCGAATAAAATAATATTTTTCAAATTCCGTACGTACTTCTCTAGGTATTCTGATGTAGATTAACGAGAATTTTTGTTGTTTGTTTTAGGTCAAAAATTGTGGATGCCAAATGTCACGCCCGAGAAAAAAAATACCAAAAGCAAATAGCAGTAGTCGGCCATTTCGTATAACGAAAAAATTTTAAAAAATTATTTTTAATTAGCTTGATATTTATACTAAATAGATGTGTAATTAGTTTTATGAATGAATCACTTTTTCATACAAAAAAAATTGTTAAATGTGCACATGATTTTACGGCCGCTACCGTGGCCATATCCCTTAAGGGGGGAAATAGGGTAAGAATTGTTAGTAAAACTATTGAAAAATATGTTCCCAAAATTTTAAATGGAAATTCCGACTCGTTCTGTTGTTATAAGCCATTTAAGTGAGTATCTCTCCTTCAGGCCCCGAGCGCGCCACGTGTATAACCGAGCGGTACTATTTTTTCAAACGCGTTTTTCTGATAACGACTTTTCTTTAACTTGCGTACACGCTAGTTTGAAAAGTTTTCAACCAATCGTTTTGAAAATTGGCAGTTACTTTCTTCATAGTATTGCGCACTATATGAACCTAAAATCGGAATATTATCATTGTTTAAAATAATTTTTTTTTTGCAAATAATGTTGTAAAAAATGGCAAAAAATCATGCTTTTATGTTTTGACCCCTGTGAAAAATTCAATTTTCTATTTTTTTGATAGCATTTAGGTTCATATAGAAGAGAGACATACAATAAAAGTAAATTCCAACCTCGTTTGATTTCAGATGAAAATTGCGGCTTCCAGAATGTACGCAAAATGCTGAGTCTGATTGTGACCTGCAATATGGGGTCGCTAATATCCCCGGTGTTTTTCAAGAAAATTCTTTAAAAATTTTATAGTATATACTTAAATATATGTATAAAATATTCTCAAAGTTTCAATAAATTATCTTCATTTTTTATACTATAAAAAAATTCATGAAAATCATTGAGAAAACGCTGTCCTAACCCTATTTCCCTTCTTAAATCTTCCTGATAGTATATTCAGTAAACTGTTCGGTTTTCTATGTCATCGTGTGACTGGGGGCTATGTCGATTGTCATTATTTTACTACATATCACACGATCTAGTGATATATACTTGGTAAAATAAATACTCTGTGTTTTATACTCTTGTGTACTGTGCCGCATTTTTGCCGTGTTCACAACACAATGTACCTTGGATTATCATCACGTATTTTACCATCGATCGTGGTCGAGATAGACGTTAAAAATACACGCAGGGTTACCTATTCCTGACGGAATGAACGTCGTGTATCCGCTTCTTCTTATCTCCTTTCCTCGAAATAATTATTTTTTTCTTGAAATATCGGCTTAACTCAAATTGCGAAATCATCAATTTACCGTATAACCAGATATTCAAACAATATTGAACGGTAGATGAATCCGAGGAGATATTACGACGCAAGTTGAAAAAGAAACAATCAAATAAATCTTATCTATTTATATCATACTTCTCGTAGTATTGAACTGTTATTGCTTATCGCTGATTGTTGATCTATTTCGCACTCTGTCAATCTTTTTGTTTTCTCGGCCCACGAGAAATCCAATCAGTTATCTCGCGTTCAGCCATGCAGCTTAAAATGTAACCGTACATTTGGAATTATAAAGAAAAATATATCACGTATCACGAGCAGAGTGTACAAAGTTCATCATCGATTTGAGTTTGTGTTCGTTTCGTTACTGTATTAGCTTCTTTTTTTTTCTGGTACAAGAAATTTTTATCAGTCCGCGCGTGTCGCCGGAGAGTCTGTCATCGGCATCACTATTTCACGTTGACAAGATTTTTCTCTGTCCTATAGTGTCATGTAATAATCAGAGAGTCGTGACCCCCGGAGAGAATTTATTACCATTACTCGTATCTTAACGTTCTTAAATATTTGAATATTAACGTTCGTGCGTAGAAGCGTCGCGTTAGTTTCGTTGATAGATGTAAAGCCGACGATACATTTGTTTGAATATAAAAATTGATTTTTATATGATTGCGGTGGCAAGCGGACCCCATTTCTTAACCGTTACGATAAACACCTATGTGTTCGTGATACACGGTACATGCGAAATCACGAACGATCTCAATCGTCTTCGTCCGTGCAATCCTTATTGTTATTTGGCATTTATTTTTTAACATTTTAATCATAGACCAATCAAAAGTATAGACTCAAATAATCCTGCTCATAAAGTCCTCTTGGGAATTGTAGTTTTTATAAGTGAAACGCTAAAGAAGCAAATATATTCTTCAACTGGTTGAAAAATATATTTGCTGACTTTTGACTTTGTAACATTTTTAGTGAAAGGCTAAAGAAGCAAATATATTCTTTAACTGGTCGAAGAATATATTTGCTGTCTTTTGACTTTTTAATATTTTTAGTGAAACGCTAAAGAAGCAAATATATTCTTTAACTGGTCGAAGAATATATTTGCTGACTTTTCGACTTTTTAACATTTTGAGTGAAACGCTAAAGAAGCAAATATATTTTTTAACTGGTCGAAGAATATATTTGCTGTTTTTTGACTTTTTAATAGTTTTAGTGAAGCGCTAAAGAAGAAAATATATTTTTCAACTGGTTGAAGAACATATTTGCTGACTTTTTAACATTTTTAGTAAAAACGCTAAAGAACCAAATATATTCTTCAACTGGTCGAAGAATATATTTGCTGCCCTTTGACTTTTTAACATTTTGAGTGAAACGCTAAAGAAGCAAATATATTCTTTAACTGGTCGAAGAATATATTTGCTGTCTTTTGACTTTTTAATATTTTTAGTGAAACGCTAAAGAAGCAAATGTATTTTTTAACTGGTCGAAGAATATATTTGCTGACTTTTTGACTTTTTAACATTTTGAGTGAAACGCTAAAGAAGCAAATACATTTTTTAACTGGTCGAAGAATATATTTGATGTTCTTTGACTTTTTAACATTTTTAGTGAAGAGCTAAAGAAGGAAATATATTTTTCAACTGGTTGAAGAATATATTTGCAGTCTTTTGACTTTTTAATATTTTTAGTGAAACGCTAAAAAAGCAAATATATTCTTTAACTGGTCGAAGAATATTTTTGTTGTCTTTTGACTTTTTAACATTTTTAGTAAAACGCTAAAAAAGGAAATATATTCTTTAACTGGTCGAAGATTATATTTGCAGTCTTTTGACTTTTTAATATTTTTAGTGAAATGCTAAAGAAGCAAATAACTTTAACTGGTCGAAGAATGCATTTGCTGACTTTTTAACTTTTTAACATTTTGAGCGAAACGCTAAAAAAGCAAATATATTTTTTAACTGGTCGACGAATATATTTGCTGTCTTTTGGCTTTTTAATATTTTTAGTGAAACGCTAAAGAAGCAAATATATTCTTTAACTGGTCGAAGAATATATTTGTTGACTTTTTAACATTTTGAGTGAAACGCTAAAGAAGCAAATATATTTTTTAACTGGTCGAAGAATATATTTGCTGCCTTTTGACTTTTTAACATTTTGAGTGAAACGCCAAAGAAGCAAATATGTTCTTAAACTGGTCGAAGAATATATTTTTGCTGTCTTTTGACTTTTTAATATTTTTAGTGAAACGCTAAAGAAGAAAATATATTTTTCAACTGGTTGAAGAATATATTTTCTGTCTTTTGACTTTTTAATATTTTTAATGAAACGCTAAAGAAGCAAATATATTCTTTAACTGGTCGAAGAATATATTTGCTGACTTTTTGACTTTTTAACATTTTGAGTCAAACGCTAAAGAAGAAAATATATTTTTCAACTGGTTGAAGAATTTATTTGCTCCCTTTTGACTTTTTAATATTTTTAGTGAAACGCTAAAGAAGCAAATATATTCTTCAACTGATGGAAGAATATATTTGCTGTCTTTTGACTTTTTAATATTTTTAGTGAAACGCTAAAGAAGCAAATATATTCTTCAACTGGTTGAAGAATATATTTGCTTCTCTAGCGTTTCACGAATAAAAACTACAACCCCTAAGAGCACTTTACGAGCACGATCGTTTGAGTCTATACTTTTGATTGGTGTATGATTAAAATGTCAAAAAGTCAATTCCAATTAACAAGAAAGATTATACCGACAAAAACGATTGGGGTCGTTCGTGACTTCGTCCGTACCGTGTATCACGAATACATAGATGTTTATCGTAACGGTTAAGAAATGGGTTCCGCTTGCTACCACGTAGCAATCCACCCTGGTTCTCCGACACTTGGCATCGAACATAAAACCATACACGAATGAGAAGGAGAAGAGAAGAAGAGAAACAAGGGGTCGATCTCTGACCGCAATCTAATCTATTTAGTTTTTTGTAATGAATGGATTTAAAAAAATCATACCAGACATTTTGATGAGTCATATCTTCCTACTGGCGAGCGGGTTTAAATATATATTTGGAAATCAAATACGACAATTACTAACGAGGAATGTATGATCGACGTGATACACGGAACAGTCTTTCGGTGTATCTGCGGAGTTATACATATTATAATTATTCATCCGTCGTAAAAGTGTGCGTAGAGTTTGTGTCTGCCGGTACCAGTTTCCTCGTCTGAGGACCACCAACTAAGGGTTCACGATCTCTATTCTTATGTAGATTACGAGTTATTATCTAAGTACCGCAGAAGCTTACGGTGTTTTGGTAATTCAAACCTAAACCCAAATAGCCTTGGGACAAACAACTTTCCAAATAATATGCATAAAGTTCATGTGACGGTTTAAAACGTCATTTGTCTTACCACCAGCACTAAGAGGTTGACGAGGAGGCTCGTTACTCGGGAATTACAAAACAGTCCAGCCATATTTCTTCTCTATGTTTCGTTTTTTTTTCTTCTTTTTTTTCCTACCTCCGAACAATTTTACTATATCCAATACGTTCTCTTTGCCTCCAATTCTCCGAGACGCGGTTTGAGGCAGCGTTCTAGTATTGTGTACAGTGCCGATATGTATTATCTTGTGTAGAGCGCAGAATCCTCATGAGAGTTCCCTCTGATCCAGTAGTCAGTGAATGAATGAGTGAATAGTTCGATACTGCTTCCGGTGTTCACGTTCGTTGTGTCTGACTCTTGTTTCCGGCGCAATCACCTTTTGTTTATCTTCTTTTTCGAACCAATAGATAGATTTTGCGCGACATGAAATTTAATCGATTTGATTAAGATGGATTAAGACAGTATGCAATGTTTTAATAACAGTCGGGGATAGGGGAAACCGAGGGCAATTGGAACACTTCCGGTGCGGTGTACATTTTTTGAGACGGGTAACTTTTTACTCCGAAAAGGTCTCTGAGGTACGACGTTGCTCTCCACTTTTTCCCGACGATATTTCACTTTTTAACCGCCTCGGCTTAACTCCCGTTGTTGTACATTGAAATATGGATTCCCGGCGAATATCTTTGAATCAGCTATGCGATTATATTCTAGACTTAGCCGTGCCCGGCGGTTTCACCCGCGTTGAATTTCCGTCCCTCGATTCAACGCGCCGCCATCCCTCCTCAAGGTCATAGCATAAACTTATATGGCGTAAAGCCTTCCTAAATAAACGGGCTATTTAATGTAAAAAGAATTTTTCAAATCGGATCAGTATCTCCTGAGATTTGGGCGTTCAAACAAACAAACTCATTGGCTTTACTATAGTATAATATAGATCTAGTAGTATAGCAGTAAGATAGTAAGATTTGGGTTATAACATAAAGTTATATAACCTAGAGCTTTCCTGAATAGACGGGCTAGCTAATGCAAAAAGAAATTTTCAAATCGGATCAGTATTTCCTGAGATTTTGGCGTTCAAACAAACAAACTCTTCGGCTTTATTATAGTAAAATATAGATCTAGTAGTATAGCAGTGAGATAGTAAGATTTGGGTTATAACATAAAGTTATATAGCCTAGAGCCTTCCTGAATAAACGGGCTATCTAATGCAAAAAGAATTTTTCAGTTCGGATAAATATTTCTTGATATTAGCGCGTTCAAACAAACATACGAACAAACAAACAAACTCTTCAGCTTTATTATAACAGTAAGAAGTAAGATTGAACTTCAAACGTTGTATTTCAATGATTAATATATCGTGAAAAAATAAAATGAAACTGCTAGTGTGAACCGATCGTCAATAGAGTTTACTATGGAACGATAGACGAATTATCGGGGTTACGGGACTGAAAGACCTGCCGATTTTGTGCAGGATGTCGGTTCATCGATAGCTCGTGTTCTTACGATTAACGTTCCACCTTCGTACCGAAAATTGGCAATAGCAGAATGTGTCATAATGCCCCCGGTCTCCCCTATATTTCAATATACTTGTTATTAATAATGACATATTTTTTTTTCTGAGGAAAGCACGTGATGCAAATTTATCTGGTCGAAAATTTCACCTTCTTCTTTAATTCACTCTTTGAGTCTATTAAATAACAACATTATTTATAATCCTTGATATATATATAACAATTATGTAATTGAATAAAATGTAATTTCGCCTTTGTCGATGGTATGGTTATTCTTGGTTCGACGCAATTGTGCACGCAAAATTTGTGTACTCACATGGCGCAAGAGGAAAAAAAAAAAAAAAAACTGGCGATCGGTATTATTTTTGTATAATACCGATTCGTTATTGCGTCGCGTAATCGAGCGTACGTACACGACCGAGCTCGCTCGAGCACTGTCCACCCGCTCGTCCGTCCATGTACAACACCGGATTTCATGCCGCGAGACTCGTAAATACATTTGCCTCTCGCGGAGTCTTCTCGCGCCGGAGCGGGAAACGTTTACCGCAATCGTATTTCACAAACGAAGTGATTTTGCTGTGACAGGCCGACGAGCACAAAATCATTCGCTGTATGATTCTGTCAGTGTTGGCGATGCTCGCGCACATACACAGTCCGGTATCCACTGACTGTTCATAGCCATCGATTTATCATCCAACGCTTTTTTTCATTCTCTCTTTCCATATTTTTTTCTCGTTTGCCTCTGCCTTCCCGTATACATTATACAGTTTATTCTTTATTACAGAAACGAATATAAACGTGCATAATTCAATCCCACGCCGGATGTACCCGTTGGGCGGGCGATTGGGTTCCCCGATAAACCGCAGACTTCGCTATATAGACTTGACCGCGTCGGGAAGTCGCGTTGAATCACCAAAGAACACACTTCCGGTGCGGATAAGCCTCCGGCAGATTTTATATTCTTATATATATATATTTCCTTTTTTTTTTACTCTTGTCTCGCGATGACGTTATAACACAGCGACCGAAACAAACTTCTCGGTACAAGTGAAAGGCGGAGATTCGGTCGGTAACAGTAGTGGATTACCGTGACGGTCACGGGGACCATGTCAAATTCCCGACGGTCAAACTCTCGCCACGATTCTCGTGTTTACTTACGCTGTTTTGTAACGGTCCCTGTCGGGAGTATGATTGTCGGAACTTTGACAGGCTTCTTCATCGCGCTGTTGTCATCGGCGGGACCGCCGGTATTCAAGGTCTTCTCAAGTTCATGGATACTGGCGGGCTTCTAAAAATGCTTTAGTATACATCTTTATCGCTCTAAAAACACGAGTCGAGTTCTCGTGAAGTACGATATAATGACAAAACGAGGTAAATTAATTTCTTAGACCTATTTACAGTGCCTTTGTTGGTGAATTAATTCTTGCCTTTCGATATTGTATCCTTCGATTCTCCGGATAGCCTAATAACAAAAAATGCAATATCCTTTAAGGTAACTTAAGCCGATTTTCATGTCTTTTTTGGAGGGCGTTTTTTTGTAGGAAAATAAAAATGAATCGCTTTGGATATTTAGGATATTTTTATTTACATATTAAAGATACAAAAAAAAATTTTTTTCGTATCTTTAATAGTTTATTATTGTTATTATTATTGATCGAAGTTGGCACCTCGAAAAAAAGCGCGTGGGTGGCCCCGGTGATTTTGGCTCTTGATGTTATCTGAAATAAAAAATTCTTGATAATTCTTAATCTATAGACATGTCATTCTGGTCGGAACTACTGAAGTTAAATTTCATGGATAAATAACAAAATGGAAAAGGACGTTTCTTTCCAAAGTCCGCCATTTTGTTATTTATCCATAAAATTTAACTTCAGTAGTTCCGACTAGAATGACATGTCTATAGATTAAGAATTATCAAGAATTTTTGATTTCAGATAACATCAAGAGCCAAAATCACCGGGGCCACCAACGTGCTTTTTTTTGGTGCCAACTTCGATTAATAATAATAATAATAATAGACTACTAAATAAAAAATAAAAAAAAATTTCGTATCTTTAATATGTAAATAAAAACATCCTAAATATCCAAAACGATTCATTTTTATTTTCCTACAAAAAAACGCCCTCCAAAAAAGACATGAAAATCGGCTTAAGTTACCAGACTATTACCTTAAATGTCTATTCCGTAATTTTTTTTTTTCAAACCGATTTTCCGATAAAAGAAAGACTTGTTATCTAATTTCGGTTGAAAGTACGATAATTGCCTGCGTGCTTAGTATGCACATCGCGAACGACGACGAACTTGTCGTAACGTCGCAGAATTAGGAGTAGGATCGCATGTTATCGTACATTAGCCGTAAATGTATAATTTGCAGCATTTAAACAAAGGTAGAACAACAAAAATGTCTCAGCATATACATCTGCCTACGTCCGTAATCTAATAATAATAATACACGTAGAAGCTAAGAAGAGAAAGAGAAATAATATGCTTAGCGATCGAAGCAAACCTCGAATGACAACGGTAGAAGGAGGCGGATATAAAATAATAGGGAAACCAGCTCATCCACTTGCTTATACTCTAATTATATCCATATATCGCTCCAACAACGACTTTTGATTCGTAAAATTGTACACAGCAAATCGGTTAATCGGTAAACTTACCGTAAAAATGCATTTTAAATATGCAATATAAAAAATATTGTAGTTAGATATTTTCTGTCTTCATTCTTACCAATAGTAAGAATGAAAATATCTTCTGTCTGCATATTTTCTGTCTTCATTCTTACCAATAGCAAGAATGAAGACAGAAAATATCTAACAACGATGGCTACAAGACGAAATTAATTGCTGTAATCGGCGTTCTTCGATATTCGAGCCGTTTCCGATAACACATTAATCTCTGAGATACGGTTGACTCTCCGAAAAAGAAGTCACACAAGCTAATTCCCGAAGAAGTAAATTAAACAATGGCTATCAGACAACATCTGCACCATTGAATTTATAGAGAGACGTTCGAAAATACCTACGGAGAACGAAAATGAGACCATTATTATAGTCTTTTCAATGGGTAAAAGCGAATGAATGTTGCTTATCTATTTTCTATAATTAATACACATTCGTTAGACGAAATATAAGATAATTAATGTAGTTTCCTCTTGGAATTATTAAAATGACAATTTTTTTTTTCACGCAACTTTTTTTTGGATGTGTAAGCCCTTATACCAGCCGATGACGATTCCACATCGAAACGTCTCCCTAAATTCTTTCAAACCTAGCGAACCTTATTATCGGACTTTCCTGTTCGTTAAAGCCTACTTGACAAAACATACCTCCCGTTAATCCGTCCGTTATGCGCGTCTTTGACGGTAATAATTGCATACTGATTCTCTACTCGATTTACGTATATTCCTTTATACGAGGTCTGTTCAAAAAGTATCGCGAATTTTGAATTTCCGCGGGCTACGTATATTCGATTTGCGATTTTTTTGTGGCGTTAGATCGGTACTCATGTCTCTCACTTATGCTGAAAAAATCGGCCGTTTTGAATGTTTAGTTAATTGTTGACAGCTGTTTTGGTTAGACGTGTTTTGGCTTGTCTTCGATTTTTGCCTATTCCAAAAAAGCAGCTTCCATTGCGATGATTGAGCTTTGGTTTCCACGTCATAACCATAAACCCATGATTCGTCACCAGTTATGACCCTCTGGAGCAAATTTGTTTGAAATTGAGCAATTTTGGCACGAATTTCGCGGCGACCCGTCTCATGCCCAAATCATTGGTAAAAATCGAGGTAGGGTAGCATGTTCTCCAAATTCATCGTCCCCAAAAAAGTAACTAGACTGAAAAATCCCTTGACTATTGACCCGCAATGCTACTAGATGGCGCGGTAAACTCATTCTCATATAGGGTAGCATGTTCCCCAAATTCATCGTCCCCAAAAAAGTAACTAGAAAAGTAACTAGACTAATAATTAATAATTAATAATTAATAATTAATAATTAATAATTAATAATTAATAATTAATAATTAATAATTAATAATTAATAATTAATAATTAATAATTAATAATTAATAATTAATAATTAATAATTAATAATTAATAATTAACAATTAATAATTAATAATTAATAATTAATAATTAATAGTTAATAATTAATCATTAATAATTAATAGTTAATAATTGTTGTCATTATGGCATAATAGAAAAGTCGGTTGTCTGATCATAAGAGGACGTATCTACTGCTCAGTCCTCGGACTCCGGCATTCGGGCGAGTAGATATGAGAATACGTTTACCGCGCCATCTAGCAGCATTGCGGGTCAATAGTCAAGGGATTTTTCGGTCCAGTTACTTTTTTGGGGACGATGAATTTGGGGTACATGCTACCCTATATGAGAATGCGTTTACCGCGCCATCTAGTAGCATTGTGGGTCAATAGGCGATGGATTTTTCGGTCTAGTTACTTTTTTGGGAACGATGAATTTGGGGAACATACTACCCTACCAAAATCGAATAGCACGAGCCAATCGATATGTTTAGTTCCTCAGCAACTTCTCTAACGGTGATTCGAAGATTGGCCAATATTATCTTCTTCACTTCATCAATGTTTTCGTCTGTTGTTGAGTTGCTCGGGCGTCCGGAACGCATTTCGTTGTTCGCATCTTCTCGGCCCTCTGAGAACATTTTGTACCACCGATAAGCGTTGCTTTGGTTCAAGGTAGCTTCACCATATGCCACAGTCAACATTCGGAATGCGTCCGTGCACTTAATTTTGTTTTTCACTAGGTTCAATAGGCAAAAATCGAAGACAAGCCAAAACACGTCTAACCAAAACAGCTGTCAACAATTAACTAAACATTCAAAATGGCCGATTTTTTCAGCATAAGTGATGAGGGACATGAGTATCAACGTAACGCCACAAAAAAATCGAAAATCGAATATACGTGGCCCGCGGAAATTCAAAATTCGCGATACTTTTTGAACAGACCTCGTATATCCCCAGTCCTTCTTCGCTCGGTTTCATAGTTGGAAACGCGGGCCATAGTTTTCTTCCACTTTCCGATTATAGATGATTATTTTAAGCAAGGCGTATCATCAATAAAGATAACGAGACTCTCTCGTAACAACAGGAAGAAAAGAATAGGATATCGGGTGCGTACTTATAATGATACGTTACATATCGTTGAAAATGTCTCGGCAGACTCGACGAACGGTTATATTTGTTGATTAACAACTATAATCATTTCAACCTGCCTCGCGCATCGCGTAATGATCGAATCATTACCGCGCATAATTAGAGTTCGAACATTTTATAGTACCGTTCAATTTCTCATAAACCGAACGAGTTAAGCTCGTTCGCGAAATATCATTGATCCTAGAGATAGACACGTAAAAAATAGCATCCTGAAGGGGGGAAATAGGGTTAGACGGTTCAAAAAATCGATTTTTTTTAAATTTCATAGATTGTTAGTAAAACTATTGAAAAATATGTTCCCAAAATTTTAAATGAAAATTCCGACTCGTTCTATTGTTATAAGCCATTAAGGGGGGAAATAGGGTTAGGACAGCGTTTTCTCAATGATTTTCATGAATTTTTTTAAAGTTTAAAAAATGAATATAATTTATTGAAACTTTGAGAATATTTTGTACATATATTTAAGTATATACTATAAAATTTTTGTACATATATTTAAGTATATACTATAAAATATTAGCGACCCCATATTGCTTGTTTTTCTTGGTACTATTTTTTCAAACGCGTTTTTCTGAAAACGATTTTTTTTTAACTTGCGTACACGCTAGTTTGACAAGTTTTCAACTAATCGTTTTGAAAATTGGCAGTTACTTCCTTCATAGTATTGCGCTCTATATGAACCTAAAATCGTAATATTATCATTATTTAAATTATTTTTTTTTTGCAAATAAAGTTGTAAACAATGGCAAAAAATCATGCTTTTTTGTTTTGACCCCTGTGAAAAATTCAATTTTCTATTTTCTTGATAGCATTTAGGTTAATATAGAAGAGAGACATATAATAAAAGTAAATTCCAACTTCGTTTGATTTCAGATGAAAATCGCGGCTTCCAGAATGTACGCAAAATGCTGAGTCTGATTGTGACCTGCAATATGGGGTCGCTAATATTTTATAGTATATACTTAAATATATGTATAAAATATTCTCAAAGTTTCAATAAATTATATCCATTTTTTATACTATAAAAAAATTCATGAAAATCATTGAGAAAACGCTGTCCTAACCCTATTTCCCCCCTTAAAGGCGCACAAACCCCTGAAATTTTCAACAAATCGATTTTTTTACAGATTTTGATTCATTATACCTTTAAGCATAAAAAAAAAACTTTTATGGAAATTCCACTCCGTTACAAAGTTATAGCAATAAATGTGACCGGACTTTGGGTTCGAACGGCTACCTGGCTAAACTTTAAACGCCTTGTTCTCGAAACTACTTTTTTAGACAGTGTCCGCACGATAATTCAGTCAATTTTTAATATTTTTTAACTTTTTTTTTGTTTAATTCTCAATAATCATTTTCTCTATAGTCTGACGCGAGGTTTTTTTAATTTTTTGGATGAAACATTTTTTATAAATTATTAAACACTAATTTTTTTTTTTAATTACAAACTAAAGTTTCAAATACTGAAATTGTTTTATTTAAAAAAAATATATATATATCCCTCCACCAGATTATTACTACTGCATTATTTTACTAGATTCTTTTCTTCTTTTGCAGTTTGGATAATTTTTGGTGAAGTTGTGATGTCGACTAGGAGGCGCCATGGTTTTCATCGGTAGTCCATTTATACCCGTAAAAAAGAATGTTAATATTTGAAAAAAGGTTTTTTTTGTTTTTTATTCTTATAGTTGAAAAGTGTACAAAAAATGTAAAATCAACAATATAATTTTGTTTACAGTATATAATGTTTATAATAATTTTTCAAATTTACCCGGTTTTTATCGCGCGCAGCGATATGTGAGCCCTTGAGGCTATCCTCTCTTCTAGTAGCGATTTTTTTTTTTTTTCATTTTCTTATAGATCGAAGCTAGAAATATACAGGGGACAATGAACGCGTATACATTATTCAAAGGGTATTGTGAGCCAAAGGAATTTCACTCGATGATCCGCTTTCGTCGCGTCCTCGTGCCTCGACGAGAATTTAAATAAAAAAGAAAAAACCATTTTCCTCACAACTGGCCAGGAAGCTCGATCTATTGTAACGCGTATACTCCCTCTCGCTCCTCGTGAACATATATAGATATTCCCTGGTATCGGTGTACCATCGCAAAATAATAAACTGTAGAGAGCGGGACAACGTCCATCGCGAATTAGCGATACGAATTTTTTTTTGTATCTCGTTAACTTTCGAGCAATCGGCGTGATGAGGCTGCCTTAATTATCCCCGTCCGTTCGTCATTGGGAGCGGTATTACTCGTCGCGAGAGTGCGTATCGGTCGTAGAGATTTTTCATTCTCGTATAATCGTCGAACCTCGTTAAATCCTCGTAAATGTTCTATGCATTTAAAACATCATTATTGAATACATTGTCATTATAATCTTTTTGTTGTATACAATTATTATTATCTCCATCGTGTACCTTTTCAGGTTTTCACGTCTCCACCTCTTCTCATTCCTCTCACGCGCATTCCAGAGTGTTCTCCGAAGTCGCTCTTTCCTAATACCGTATCGAATTTGCACGAGGAGATAGGTAGGCTTGCCATACGTCCGGATTTAGTCCGGACTAATCAATTACCGACTACATTTTTTTTTAAACTAATTTTTTTTTTTTTAATTTATTTTTAAAAAAATAGGCACGCCTTTGAAATTAACTTTAATTTCAAAGGCGTGCCTATTTTTTTAATAACAATATTTTTCCAAATCCCTATGTACTTCTCTTCAAAATATCATATTATTAACGAAAACACTCGGTATTTTTTTTCAGATCGACGTTGAAGAGAGTTCTGCTGCGTGCCGCGGAGATGACAGCACCTGACGCGAGAGTTTCCTCAGCGCCACCATGCGGCGTGAAAAATGTGAAAAAAATGTTTTTTGATACATTAATAAACAAGGAACAAAACCCAACGAAATTTTTCGAATATCTCTTTTTTTTCCGACACAAAAAAATTCTTGAAAAATGTGAAAAAAACAGGGGGTCACAGTGGTGTTCACCCTTAATTGAGAAACTGGAAACTCGAAAATCCGAAAAATTTATTTCATTTTCCTCAAAACAATGTTGGTTGAGGTTTAAGAGTGAATTCCCAGGTAGTGCGGATGACACTGTTTTTTTAGAAAATGTGTCACGCTTTTATACTGCGGTATTAGATTACCTAGCTACATGGCAAAACAACTTTACAGAAGTATCACAATTTCAGTGGGTGACGATTCAAAATGAAATGAAATGGGAGAATGTAGAGAACAGCATTGCAATTGTTAAAAAACCGTACACATGCTACTGCTTATGATTTAAACGAAGATGGACTTTTTGATGAGATAACTTTAGCAAACAAGATAATGAATGGTGAAAAACCTACAGAGAAGTGGCAGAAATTGTCATGCGCAGATAAATGGCTGAGAGTTATTGAGATAGCCCGATCCAGTTGCTTCAATCTGAAAAATTTACAAAAGATTGTAGAGTTTGTTTTATGCATCCCCGGAACTTCAGCAACAGTAGAGAGAACTTTTTCTCTCATGAAACATTTATGAATACCTGATCGAGGTCGCATGCGTGTCTCGGTAGTGGCAGGACTTTTGAATATAAAAATTAACCGTGACAACAACTGCTCAAGTTTTTATGATAAAATAAAAACAAAGTTTTATTAAAGAAAGCCCTTACATCCGAAAAGTATGAATGGTACTCAGAATCAGAAGGAGCCAAACGAAGACGTGAAAATGAAGCTGGGGATGAAGAAATACCGAATCAGTAGCTATTAAGATAATAATAAGTACATAAACATGATTGTATGTTTTAAATATGAATAAATACATAATATCTTAAAGTCGAGTGTTTTAATTACAAATTTAAACTTACCTCATGTCCCCTGTACACTCTTCAATAGCTTTACACTTAGTTTTCCCAAATTCTTCAACCAACATTTTTTTTTTTCAACAATATATATATCATCTACAATCTGTCCCTTAAGGTGGGACATTCAGTAATTTGTTTGTTATGTATTTACGACCGACATTTGAATGAAAATACCAACAAAAAAAAAAAAATCCGCGGCCGTCCGGACTTGGTTCTAAAAAATTATGGCAAACCTAGAGATAGGGATACTGTGGAAAATATGCCCGATAATGGCAGCTATATTTTATTGACATCCAATTTTGTATTGCCACCGTAAATCGTCACGAAAAATTGCCTCTCGCTTACTAATCAGCGCGGGAATCACTGCGCGGTAAGGCGATCATCCATCCCAGTATCAAGGGAGGGGTAAGGGTTTCAGCGTAAAAAAAAACACTTTTTTTGCGATTTTTTTTCTCAAATATGGATTGAGCAATTTTATTCGAACCTTTTGTACATTATTGAGCATACTTTTGACAATGTTGTGTAATTTTTTCATGCAGAAATATTGAAGCATAAGTCCGTAACAGAGCTTCCCCCAGAACGTTTTGGAAAAAAAACAATTTGCGGTGTTCACTATAACTCGGCCGGAAATTATCTGAAAATGAAAAACCATGAAAATTTAGTCAAATTATAATCAAATCTTCCCCCCAACGTTCTCTGATCATTTTTTTTTTTCATTTAAAAATTTTTGGCGGCTATCTAAAGTGTGAACTGTTATTTTCCACGAAAAATTCCGCCATTTTGTGGGTGGAAAACACCCTTAATGTAAAAAAAAAAAATTTAACTAAACATTGGGGGGAGGTATTTTATATGTAGAAAATGTGTACAAAGTTTAAAATAAATCGGTCAAGTAGTTTTTAAATGGCAGTGAACACGCACTTTGAAAAAGTAGTTTTGAGAAAAACGCGTCTAAAGTTTATGAAGTAAAAAAGTGAAGAAAAAAAAATTTTTTTCCAACTTACACAGAATCATCGATTCCAGCTCCATACAGCTCGTTTCTTCTTTTAAAATATTGTAGTGTATAGTATGCACTATATACTATATACACAATAGCAATGAATAAACTGTATACCTATTCGACAGCTGCACTGCTAGACCGACCGCCCGCAGCTGTTAGAGGTATAGCGTTAAAGGCCAGGAGATTAATAAGACAATAACTTCAAGAATATTGCTTAGATCGGCTTAAAATTTTAAGGACATATTCTTGAAATGTTACAAAATAAGATAAGACAAAAAAAAATTCGATTTTTCGAAAGTGAAAACCCTTACCCCGCCCTTAACCACGAAGATCGCCGAAGCCGCGTATCGCTGTCGGGGTACTTTATTATATGTATAAATTATGTATACAAATGTTTTCTTTTATTGCGTTTTGGAGGTAGCTAAATTAACGGAACGTCACTTGTCCACTTCCAAAACGCAATAAAAGAAAACATTCAAAACAAATCCAAACCGCTGTTACCAAAGTTGAAGAATGTACTAATGATGAAACAGGGGTAGGGGCCGCCATATCTATGGGGAGTCATATAGGAAACGGAATTTGTGCTCTTTTAGTAAAAGAAATAATCACCACCATAAATAATAAAAATTTATTTGAACTTTCATGAAATATAAAATTTCATGCACCTAAAGAAATAGTAAACCCAATTATTATCAAAATAAAAATATTCCCAATTCGATTCGTTAACACAGTAACTATTCCTGAATTAAGGTAATAGTCTGGTAACTTAAGCCGATTTTCATGTCTTTTTTGGAGAGCGTTTTTTTGTAGGAAAATAAAAATGAATCGTTTTGGATATTTAGGATGTTTTTATTTAGATATTAAAGATCCAAAAAAAATTTTTTTTGAAAAAATTTAATAGTTTATTATTATTATTATTCTTGATCGAAGTTGGCACCTCGAAAAAAAGCGCGTGGGTGGCCCCGGTGATTTTGGCTCTTGATGTTATCTGAAATAAAAAATTCTTGATAATTCTTAATCTATAGACGTGTCATTCTGGTCGGAACTATTGAAGTTAAATTTCATGGATAAATAACAAAATGGCGGACTTTGGAAAAAAAAGTCCTTTTATTTTAGCAAAGAAGGGGTTGTAAAATAAAAAGAAATTTAACTTCAGTAGTTCCGACCAGAATGACATGTCTATAGATTAAGAATTATCAAGAATTTTTTATTTCAGATAGCATCAAGAGCCAAAATCAACGGGGCCACCCATGCGCTTTTTTTTCGAGGTGCCATCTTCGATCAATAATAATAATAATAATAATAAACTATTAAATTTTTTCAAAATTTTTTTTTTTGTATCTTTAATATGTAAGTAAAAACATCCTAAATATCCAAAACGATTCATTTTTATTTTCCTACAAAAAAACGCCCTCCAAAAAAGACATGAAAATCGGCCTAAGTTACCAGACTACTATCTTAAACCTTTTTTCGTTTGGATAATAAATTACTAAACGGTATGAAACCAATCCTAGTCGATTCCACCCTATTAAAATACTAATTAAATTAGTCCTTATAATTCCAAAGAAACCCAAACATGATTGGCCGTGTGCGGAACGGGAGAATAGACTAAATTGGCGATGTGCCTCGTCTCCTGGTTGAGCCCGAGGTGGGAGTCGATATAAGTAAAGGAAGTGGCGATGGCGCTGTTCAGTGAGTTAAGTGAGAGTGACCGTGTTATTTCGAGCGTCTATATACCGCGAACTTCCACCATGAAGGTACATCAACGCGGTTTAAATCGCGAGTTCCACAAAAGCTCTTGTAATTCCATGACACACCGAAAATTCTATCCTCCGGTAAATCGATAATCGATAATACGATTTGTGGAAAGTGCGATCCCCTTCCGTGCCAAATGTCTGTGAAGTTTATCCCGTTTGTAAATGATCGATCTACACGAGTTTGAGATACAGTGGTCATGAAAATAGGAAATTGTCCCGTAGTTATTGAAAACCGCAGGTTTATCGATCGATCAATTATTTAATCTTCTTTCGAGAAAGTTTTCAGTTTTTCTTCTTGGTAAAAAGTTACACTTCGTGACAATGATGATAAGCATGAAAAATACTGAAAAAACAAAGTGGCATTAAAAGTTTGTGAAAAATTTGCCATGTCCAAAGTGACAAACTCGATCCAAACTGTGTTACGGATTACGATTCTTGACCGGTTTCAGTGATAAGATTTGGCTTTGCTCGTTATGACGGCACTTGCGCATTTTCCGTTTCTACAAAAAAATCATTTAACAAATATTCGACGCGAATTTTTCAGAGTCTCTTTAGCCTCGAAGGAGATACTATTCGAGATTTAAGGCCGTAGTCTGGTCTAGAGCGAGATTTTTGACGTCATTTCTAACGTGCAATAACGTTTAAACCGTTGAAGTTGTCTTGCTGAAAATTTACACGTGCATTTATTGATCCTTAGAGAATACTTGGACATTAAAAAAAAAATTATTTCAAATATTTTCATGCAGTTTTTTGCCTTGTTGCAACATGGTGCGCCGAAATCGGCGCCCACTCTGGACGATGTTCGTCCTGGTAGCACTGGTAGCAGAATTGGTACTTAAAAAATTTTTTTATTGAGTCGAACAATAATTTTGCCAACATTTTATAACTCGTCGAATAATGAAATATCATTAAGGAAAGTTCAACAGGCTGCGATTTTGTCAAAAAATTTTTTTAAGTACCAATTCTGCTACCAGTGCTCAGAATACTCATACAGATTGAGAATATATATATATATTTTTTTTTCAGATGCATACAACATCGTCCAGAGTGGGCGCCGATTTTGGCGCACCATGTTGCAACAAGGCAAAAAACTACATGAAAATATTTGCAATAATTTTTTTTTTATGTACAAGTATTCTCTAAGGATCAATAAATGCACGTGTAAATTTTTATCAAGGCAACTTCAACGGTTTAAACGTTATTGCACATTAGAAATGACGTCAAAAATCTCGCTCTAGACCAGACTACGGCCTCAAGGTAGTAGTCTGGGTAACTTAAGCCGATTTTTATGTCTTTTTTGGAAGTCGTTTTTTTGTAGGTAAATAAAAATGAATCGTTTTGGATATTTAGGATGTTTTTATTTATATATTAAAGATACAAAAAAAAAATTTGTTTGAAAAAATTTAATAGTTTATTATTATGACTATTATTGATCGAAGTTGGCACCTCGAAAAAAAAGCGCGTGGGTGGCCCCGGTGATTTTGGCTCTTGATGTTGTCTGAAATCAAAAATTCTTGATAATTCTTAATCTATAGACATGTCATTCTGTTCGGAACTACTGAAGTTAAATTCCATCGATAAATAACAAAACGGCGGACTTTGGAAAAAAACTTTTTTTCCAAAGTCCGCCATTTTGTTATTTATCCATGAAATTTAACTTCATGAATATCGGCTTAAGCTACCAGATTACTACCTTAAATCCGATCGAATAATTTTGCTTGAAGCTCTTTAACAATCGCAGCGCATGGATTGTTTTCCATGTTTTATTCCTACAAGAATGATCGTACGATTTTCTTTTAGTTCCTCTCGCAATTTTTCTAAAAAAATATACTTCCGGTTAAATTTTATTCGGACAATTATTTCCTGTATCATCCGATCGGCAAAGTGATATATTATAAATTGTCTGACAGACGTTTAGAAATTAAAGAAGCCAATTACGTTCGGACATCGTCGATGATACTTTTGCTTAAAATCATATACTCACGCTAATTTGTCGATTTCTCGATGAGTCTCGAAGAATCTTAAGTTTTGCGCGCTGATTCACTTACCCGAGGAACATGCTCACCCCACCCGTCCTCAACGACGAAACTCTCGCGAGAAAGTTGCCGTTGCCCGTAACCTTTCTTCTTCTAACCGGTACGACGAGTTCCATGTTTCATCGTACATATCGAATTACTCGCGGGTTTCTTATGTTTTTTTTTCTCTTTTTTCACTTCTCTTTTTAATAACATTTTGTGCGATGAGAAAATCGAGGATGATTATGGAAGTTAACGGAAACGTCGTTGAGAAAAACATAGTTGATAGAATTTAGGTTGACGAAAAACGGTCGTCGTTATAATTGAGACTAACGGGATCGAGAGGTTGACGACGGAAACAAAGTTGTCGGAGAACCTGTCCAAGATTGATCATTGATAGATCGATGAAAACAAAACGTTTATTATCGTTCAATGATCGTGTCTTTTAATTTCTACTAGATAATCCGTTGACATGTCTTTCTTTTCCGTCGAGCAACTCCGTAATTAATCGAGTTAGTCTATTTTTGTTTCAACCGTCGTCATCGAATGAAAAAAATCCTTTCACCTTTCTCGGGTGATTCGATGGTACGACAATCGCTTCCCTCGAAAGTCTCCCGTTGCCTCTACCATGGACGTCACCCATTCCGCACACCACACGGACGGACAGAGTCATTCGCGCATTTGCTCGATCCTTTCCAACTTCCGTTATCTGAGCCGTGTAAGAACGCGCGCGCGCGCGTCTGCACTCTCAAGTCTTTCGCAGCATTCGCAAGATCAAGGACATCAATCGCGAGATCACTCTCGCCCGCGTTAACCGTCACAGCGAAACCAGAAACTGCTTTCGGGTCAAATAACTCCGGCGACGACAACTGAAATCTAGCCTTTACTACTTATTTCCGGACTCGATACTCACTTTCCACTTAAGGTAGTAGTCTGGTAACTTAAGCCGATTTTCATGTCTTTTTTGGAGGTCGTTTTTTTGTAGGAAAATAAAAATGAATCGTTTTGGATATTTAGGATGTTTTTATTTACATATTAAAGATACAAAAAAAAATTTTGTTGAAAAAATTTAATAGTTTATTATTATTATTATTATTGATCGAAGTTGGGCACCTCGAAGAAAAAGCGCGTGGGTGGCCCCGGTGATTTTGGCTCTTGATGTTATCTGAAATAAAAAATTCTTGACAATTCTTAATCTATAGACATGTCATTCTGGTCGGAACTACTGAAGTTAAATTTCATGGATAAATAACAAAATGGACGAGGACGTTTTTTTCCAAAGTTCGCCATTTTGTTATTTATCCATGAAATTTAACTTTAGTAGTTCCGACCAGAATGACATGTCTATAGATTAAGAATTATCAAGAATTTTTGATTTCAGATAACATCAAGAGCCAAAATCATCGGGGCCACCCACGCGCTTTTTTTTCGAGGTGCCCAACTTCGATCAATAATAATAATAATAATAAACTATTAAATTTTTTCAAAAAATTTTTTTTTTGTATCTTTAATATGTAAATAAAAACATCCTAAATATCCAAAACGATTCATTTTCATTTTTCTACAAAAAAACGCCCTCCAAAAAAGACATGAAAATCGGCTTAAGTTACCAGACTACTACCTCAAATCATCCTTAGTAAGGCATTCTCTTAAGTAAATCGACAACAAGTACATTGTCGATACGTTACATTATTTTGTGTCTCAGCTCAATTTATTTTCATTGACAATAACGCTTTTTATACGTTTTTCTATTGTAGTTTATTCACTTTCAAAATGACCTGAAATATAATGGGGTCGCGATTTCACGGAGATATTTAATGGCAAACGATTTAGCGTTACGTTTTTTTTTTGCATGCGCAGTGAAACGCAAGTCGCTGTAAACATATCAGCAATTCTTCTTTTCTTTTTTTTTCTAGTACGATACTCATAACTATTTGCTACATTGTATATATATGTGTGTACACATAGTATCCGTACGACGGAGACTTTCGTTACGGATCGTGGATCGTTGGCTCGAGCATATAAGTAGCTGACTATCATCATCCTCCTTGACTTTCACCAAAGTCTCTCCACTTGCCACGCGTAAGCTTCGCGTTCCACGCAATTCCCCGCGCCCGTTAATAATTTTAACCCATCAGTAAAAAAAAAAGTCGCAGTCATACACAGGCGTAACATCCGGTGGGACGCGTGTGAGTGCCTCTGAGTTGATGTGTGTGATTCTGTGAGGATCTGCGAGTGCAAATATGAGAAGCCTGAGGAAACAGCATTAAAGCTTTATTATTATTATTACTATTATTATTATTATTATTATTATTATTATTATATAGATAGTTGTCGATTAAGATCGTATTAATCCTGCGTGTGTACACTGGATCTTTAAGGTAGTAGTCTGGTAACTTAAGCCGATTTTCATGTCTTTTTTGGAGGGCGTTTTTTTGTAGGAAAATAAAAATGAATCGTTTTGGATATTTAGGGTGTTTTTATTTACATATTAAAGATACAAAAAAAATTTTGTTTGAAAAAATTTAATAGTTTATTATTATTATTATTATTGATCGAAGTTGGCACCTCGAAAAAAAAGCGCGTGGGTGGCCCCGGTGATTTTGGCTCTTGATGTTATCTGAAATCAAAAATTCTTGATAATTCTCAATCTATAGACATGTCATTCTGGTCGGAACTACTGAAGTTAAATTTCATGGATAAATAACAAAATGGCGGACTTTGGAAAAAAGTTTTTTTTTCCAAATAATAATAATAATAAACTATTAAGTTTTTTCTACCAAATTTTTTTTTGTATCTTTAATATGTAAATAAAAACATCCTAAATATCCAAAACGATTCATTTTTATTTTCCTACAAAAAAATGCCCTCCAAAAAAGATATGAAAATCGGCTTAAGTTACCAGACTACTACCTTAAAGGAACAGTCGAAATTTTAAATGCCTATTTGTCTCTCTCTATTTGTCAATTTTTATTAACAACGGGTTTAAACTTTGGACTTTGTCAACTTCTGGACCATCTAGTAGACATTTCAACAAGAAATCCAGCATTTTTTCAGATTTTTTGAAAGCCTACAAAACTCTAAAAACTCAACTGTTCCCTCAAAGACCCAGGGTACACGTCATGTCTCGAAAAATATAGTGTACACACGGGGGTTTAAACTTGTACAATTAAAATTCTCAAAAGCGTCACAAATACTGACTGATTGTAATCCGAAATCGATCGTTATGCATTGATTTTTCTATATTACGTAAATATTTTAAATACCACACCTCGCGGCTTCGTTTCCCGTTAGAAATGTGTAAGATCAACTTAAGGTAGTAGTCTGGTAACTTAAGCCGATTTTCATGTCTTTTTTGGAGGGCGTTTTTTTGTAGGAAAATAAAAATGAATCGTTTTGGATATTTGGGATGTTTTTATTTACATATTAAGGATACAAAGAAAAATTTTTTTTCTAAATTTAATAGTTCATCATTATTATTATTATTATTGATCGAAGTTGGCAGCCCGGGTCCTAACTTTTTTTCTACCGGACCGAATGCTTTCAAATTTTAACAGGCTACTCTACACACTTATAGTTGTCGTCGGAACTACCGAGAAATTTGTTCACCCCTAACTTTTTATTTCACAACCCCTTCTTTGCTAAAATAGAAGGACTTTAGCAAAGAAGGGGTTGTAAAATAAAAAGTCAGGGGTGAACAAATTTATCGGTGGTTCCGACGAGAACTATTAGTGTGTACAGTAGCCTGTTAAAATTTGAAAGCAATCGGTTCGGTAGAAAAAAAGTTAGGACCCGGGCTGCCAACTTCGAGGTGCCAACTTCGATCAATAACAATAATAATAATAAACTATTAAATTAAAAAAAATTTTTTTTTTTGTATCTTTAATATGTAAATAAAAACATCCTAAATATCCAGAACGATTCATTTTTATTTTCCTACAAAAAAACGCCCTCCAAAAAAGACATGAAAATCGGCTTAAGTTACCAGACTACTACCTTAAGGCAGGATGCTACTTTGGGCGCTCGAAAAAAAGGATATTTTTATGAATTTTTAATGAGATTATGAATAAAGAAATTGATGTAGGGTTTGTTGGGCTTAGTAAATATACTCTTGAAATACATTTAAAAAAAAATTATTATATATTTTATGCACTTTTAACATACAAAAACACCATTTGAATACAACGCCTCGGTTAGTAGGTGGGTCTGCGCTGGTGTTGAAATTTAAAAAATGGGCAATCTAAAGTATAAAAATTTTGAATTTTTCGCTTCAATATATCACTAGCAACCGACTGAACTAGAATTTTTAATGTACATGCAAAAATAACAAAATGGCGGCGAAAAAAAAGGAAGAAAAATAATTGCGTTTTTCACTTTTTGCAAAAAAAAAAAAATAGTAAAAATCAACATTTTTAAATAATTCTAGTTCAGCCGGTTGCTATAGGTGTCCATAATATGTGGTTAAATTTTCATAACAATCGGTTTAGTAGTTTCGGAAATTTTAGGCACCAAACGGTGTAAAAAAGTTGTTTCGAGATAAACGCGTTCAAAGTTTCAGCGCGTCGAATTAGCGCGCTCAAGTAGTCACGTTTGAGGGTCGGAAGAGTACAGTTAGACCGCTTAGATCGTTGTAAAATTTTAGTCGAATATTCTTGAATATATTTACTTTCGAAAAATGGAAAAAAAAAAAAAACGATTTCTTCAAAGTCTCAAAGTAGAATCCTGCGTTAAACACTAAATATTGAAAATGCAATGGTTCAAAGTCTCTGTTCCTACTAAAAATATGAGTATAAAGTAAAAAAAACAATTCGTCTCGGGAAGAAAAGTAATTCGACGGAAATGTGTTTGTTTGTTTTTCTTGCACAGCCAGCACTGTTATTGCTGACCCTTGTCACGAGTTGGGCGAGTGTAAACAGTGGATTTGCCGAAATGACAAAGAGGGTGACGAGCGAAGAATTATTGAAAGGTGCCGCATTGCAATTGAAAAGGCTCTCGACGTTTCGAAGAACGGGAGAGCCTCGATTGACGATTCCCGATGTTTCCCTGAGGAACAATGTACCACGGTTAACTGCCGCGGAAATTGAGATGCGAAAGGAGATTATGGAGGCGCAGAAAAGAATCGACGATCTCAGAGCATCGGCATCGGCTGTTCTGCGGGATCCTAGGTACGCCGCTATTATGCAAGACAGGATAAAGAGGTCATTTATCTCTGACATTGCGAATAAACTGATCGGCGGTGCGGTCGGTGCGGTAAGTGGCGTATCACGAGGTGTTTCGGGTCTGTCCTCTTCCAACACCCCGAGCGGATCTTACGGTCATCCGGTTAGTATGGATTTTTATTTTATTTTAACGGGTTAGACGACGGTAAATTTTCTTGTCATTTTGTACAAAATTGTCGATCCCCTCGCCGACATTACCACAGATCCAATCTTAGATAAATCTCATGAAAATTCGCGAATAGAAAATATTTTGTAACATTATAACTTGATAACTTTAACTAAAATTTTCAAATAATTGCCGATCGTGCTGACATTTGATAATTCCGTTTGATACTCGGTGCGCATGCTCACAAACTCAACATTTCAAATTTTCATTGTCCAATCGATAATTTCGAAAAAAATAGTTTTGTCCACAGTTAAAATTGGATTGTCCAGAAAAAACATGTAAGAATGCAAATTAGAAACTAGCACATTGCTTCCGCATTACTTAAGGTAGTAGTCTGGTAACTTAAGGCCGTAGTCTGGTCTAGAGCGAGATTTTTGACGTCATTTCTAATGTGTAATAACGCTTAAGGCAGTCGTCTGGTCTAGAGCGAGATTTTTGACGTCATTTTTAATGTGCAATAACGTTTAAACCGTTGAAGTTGTCTTGATGAAAATGTACACGTGCATTTATTGATCCTTAGAGAATACTTGTACATTAAAAAAAAAAATTATTTTAAATATTTTCATGTAGTTTTTTGCCTTGTTGCAACATGGTGCGCCGAAATCGGCGCCCACTCTGAACGATGTTGTATGCATCTGAAAAAAAAAAAATATATATATTCTCAATCTGTATAAGTATTCTGAGCACTGGTAGCAGAATTGGTACTTAAAAAATTTTTTTATTGAGTCGAACAATAATTTTGCCGACATATTATAACTCGTCAAATACCCGAAAATGTATGAAATATCATTAATGAAAGTTCAACAGGCCGCCATTTTGTCAAAAAATTTTTTTAAGTACCAATTCTGCTACCAGTGCTCAGAATACTCATACAGATTGAGAATATATATAAATTTTTTTTCTCAGATGCATACAACATCCTCCAGAGTGGGCGCCGATTTTGGCGTACCATGTTGCAACAAGGCAAAAAACTACATGAAAATATTTAAAATAATTTTTTTTTTTAATGTACAAGTATTCTCTAAGGATCAATAAATGCACGTGTAAATTTTCATCAAGACAACTTCAACGCTCTAGACCAGACTACGGCCTTAAGCCGATTTTCGTGTCTTTTTTGGAGGGCGTTTTTTTGTAGGATAATAAAAATGAATCGTTTTGGATATTTAGGATGTTTTTATTTACATATCATAGATACAAAAAAAAAAAATTTTTGAAAAAATTTAATAGTTTATTATTATTATTATTATTATTGTTCGAAGTTGGCACCTCGAAGTTGGCAGCCCGGGTCCTAACTTTTTTTCTACCGAACCGATTGCTTTCAAATTTTAACAGGCTACTCTACACACTTATAGTTCTCGTCGGAACTACCGAGGAATTTGTTCACCCCTAACTTTTTATTTTACAACCCCTTCTTTGCTAAAGTCCTTTTATTTTAGCAAAGAAGGGGTTGTGAAATAAAAAGTTAGGGGTGAAAAAATTTCTCGGTGGTTCCGACGAGAACTATAAGTGTATAGAGTAGCCTGTTAAAATTTGAAAGCAATCGGTTCGGTAGAAAAAAAGTTAGGACCCGGGCTGCCAATTTCGAGGTGCCAACTTCGATCAATAATAATAATAATAATAAACTATAAAATAAAATAAAATTTTTTTTTTGTATCTTTAATATGTAAATGAAAACATCCTAAATATCCAAAACGATTCATTTTTATTTTCCTACAAAAAAACGCCCTCCAAAAAAGACATGAAAATCGGCTTAAGTTACCGGACTACTACCTTAACGTTGCTAACAAATCCCCGTCTACGAGCAAGTTGGTTCTTCAATTTTGACTTTCCCATAGAGGAAGCTTTACGGGGCGAGATAAAATAATCAGGATGCAACGTACAAGTTTCTAATTGTTTCACCGTCGCGGGAATGCTATGTGTCGTGTTTCTCCATTGGAACACCGCGCAAATCGGAAAAGTTACCAAACTGGTTTTGTTGTTGTTTTTTTCTTCGTAATATCCCTCCAAAGGGTATATTGAGATATGTAGGTCGTCCGGATTCGCATTTAAGGAGTGAAAATCGATGCCAGTTGGAATTTTTTTTAATTTATTTCCATTCGTTTACTTCATCCTTTCATTTCCGTAGCAGCCTCGGGGCTGAATCTCTTTCAAAGATCGTTTACACTACTGTACTGTATATCAATATATGGTCTTAATGTATCATCACTATTGACTGTATATCGCGCCAGAATTCTGCGAACTCATTGCCGTATTTTCTTTCAACTTTGTAATTATAGGCCCGATTTAATCGTGTTGCTCGTTGACCGAGAATGCGAACGGGCGTGTAACACGTCGTTATTTGCCGCTGTGAATGTTAAGTACGCATGGGAAAACTCAACGAGTCCTGACAAATGTACAAGTGTCCCGGGCCTGACATAACATACTGGAATCTCGATTCCGTTTTCCTATTAAATACCGAGTCGTTGGTCGATTGACAAATGTCAATTGAAAAATGGCTGTGCCAAAATAGTCGAAAATTGTGAAATTAAAGCAAAATTATTCACCGAGAACAGCGGGATTAGTAGAATTATTTTTAACGACACGAAGGTTGGCGGGTGATTACACTTTTTTACCATTACTTGCCCGATTTCTCTTACTATACCGACGGTAACCACGGCGCATAAAAAAAATTCTCAAGTTCATACAGCTACAAAAGCGATCTCAAGCACTGTTTTCTCTTCACAATAATTTACAATGACAGCAGAATCGTAATCGCAATCTGGGCTCATTTGTTTTTACTACTTCTTGTACAAAACTGTAAAAACTAACTTTTCGCATATAAAACGAATCTTTCTTTCCATAGTTTTTCATAAAATCGTGCTTGACAAAATTGCTTGGCCCGTGAAAAAAGATTAATGTAGTAGTCTGGTAACTTAAACTGATTTTCATGTCTTTTTTGGAGGGCGTTTTTTTGTAGGAAAATAAAAGTGAATCGTTTTGGATATTTAGGATGTTATTATTTACATATTGAAGATACAAAAAAAAATTTTTTTGAAAAAATGTAATAGTTTATTATTATTATTATTATTGATCGAAGTTGGCACCTTGAAAAAAAAAGCGCGTGGGTGGCCCCGGTGGTTTTGGCTCTTGATGTTATCTGAAATCAAAAATTCTTGATAATTCTCAATCTATAGACATGTCATTCTGGTCGGAACTGCTGAAGTTAAATTTCATGGATAAATAACAAAATGGCGAACTTTGCAAAAAGAAACTTTTTTCCAAACTTTTTTGACATGTCTATAGATTAAGAATTATCAAGAATTTTTGATTTCAGATAACATCAAGAGCCAAAATCACCGGGGCCACCCACGCGCTTTTTTTTTCGAGGTGCCAACTTCGATCAATAATAATAATAATAATAAACTATTAAATTTTTTCAAAAAATTTTTATTTTGTATCTTTAATATGTGATTAAAAACATCCTAAATATCCAAAACGATTCATTTTTATTTTCCTACAAAAAAACGCCCTCCAAAAAAGACATGAAAATCGACTTAAGTTACCAGACTACTACCTCAAATAATTATGGTTGAAAATATAGAGATGAAGGGAATGACGGTTATTTGTCGGCAGTACGAGAATCAGTTCAATATCTGGGACTTCAAAAAAGCCATAATCAACACCCTGATACAAGCTATCAAGGCGATTGGTGGCGGTGCGATTGCCGGTGGCGGGGCACTGGTTAAAGGTGGAGGATATCTCGTAACGGCCAAAGGACGATTTATAACTTCCGCCGGGGACGCCATAGCCTCCCTGGGTAAATCTTTGGCGAGCAGTGCTATTGTTGCTGGACCGTACCCGGTATACGGCCCTCCTGGATATTCCTACAATCATCAAACCATTCAGGGTCAGGGTAAGCTAAAATTTCTAGATCCGGCTATTTTTGCTATTCTCATCGCTTCCGGTATAAATTATAAATAACGCCGATTTTGTCAAACAGCAGAAATTGATTTGAACCCTAATCGAACAATTATAAATCATTTTCGGATTCGTCTTTCGATGACTTATAAACTTTTTCCCTCCTGCAGGTTTCGCTCACGCTTACGACGGACCACCTCCAAGCGCAGATGCCTATTCTGGTCCCGAGGATGCTTACAATGCGGGACACTCGAGTTACGCCTCTCCATCAAATGGTACGTCAAATCTCAAGATAGAGTTCTATGGAAAATCCGTTAAAAATAATGAATTAACAAAACGATCATGCATATATCCGAAGCCGAAACTTCTTTGTCTTTTTTCCAATGTTTCGATAACCTATTCGATCGTAATTTTCCGCTGATTACGAATAACACCGAGGTTCGGTCGAAAACTCAAAAAATCAATGGGAAAAACGTGAAAATCGAAAAAATCACTGTTCGGACGATTTTCAATGAAATTTTGAGTTTCTTAAGGGAATGGCTACTGAATTAGTAATGAGCGAGCCAAAACACATCGAAATAGCGTCCTAAATGAAAATGTAAAAATTCAAAATTTTCTTGCATTTTGGCCAAAAAGAAGTGGCTGCACTAAAATCGTTGTAACGTTCCTTCCCGAAGGAGTTGGAACCCCACTCTGCGCTAATTTTTTTCGTAACCGTTCAACCTTCAAAATGCCGCTTCATTTATTGAGCTACAATTTTTTTTCAATTTTTTATCAATTTTTGAAGTTGGACCATCGATTTTTGCGAATTTCTTCATTTTTTCTCACTTTTTTCACCGATTTTCAAGATACCCTCACGGCCACAATAATTGAGATATCGGAATAAATGAAACGTCGTTTTCTAAGTCTAATCGAGACGTTTCATAAAAAACCCTCAAAACCCAAAATCGATGAAACGGGAGACACGTTATGGCCATTTGAAATTTCGACATTTTTAAGTTTCTGAAAAAGTGGGCAAACAATGACAAAAACTCTTTTTCTTTTTCGTTCAATGTTTCGATTCGCTATTCGATCGGCAATTTTCCGCTGATTGAGAATAACACCGAGTTTTTGTCGAAAACTCAATAAATCAATGGGAAAAACACGAAAATCGAAAAGATCTCTTTTTCAAAACGTATAATATACCTATGGGCAATAGTCTAATTGGTACTTGCAGCTGGTTGCATTTTTGACTGAACTTTCTAGGCAAAGTTTTTTGACCTTCGAAACTCATCCAACCTAAAACCAAGCTTTCTAACATTATTCCCGCAAAAGTCGCGAAAATGATAAACCGACAAAAGTTATATGCGCATAGAGGTGGACCAAGTATCGCTTAATCCGGGGTCAGTCTACGATAATGACTGCTGAGTGTAACGCCGATGTGCGGTTGGGTGCGACGGAATTATGCGTGAAATTTCGTTCGATAAAACCCATTGGAAAGCACTCAACAGCTATTGTAGATTGAGCCTTAACGCACAGTGAAAAACCTGACAATATGACCGCATGGTAGTGGTCGCGAATATTTTTATTTTTCCCGGTAACTCCTCGTCAATTCTTAATTAGGTGAAGTGTGCGAAGCCGGTGGTACGCGTTATCGTTAGAAATTTCCCCTAATTGCTTATGCGTCTGTGCATGGGCTGACCGGATCGTGAGGACATCGGTTGAATTATAGAGACTGATAATCGTGAAAGTCATTTCGAATGTGCGAACGATTGAGAAATTGAAAGTTAACTTGCGAGGGCTTGAACTTTAAGTCTGTATTATCGGCAAGAATAATAATAAACAAAAACAAAGAGGGAAAAAGAGAGAGAGGTAGTGAGGGAAAATTAAAAACTAGACTAACGTAAAAAGAAAAAAATATTGCATAGGAAAATTACGACTGGACTTACTGACGTCACGTTTACAGACGACGGGGTGGACAACGACGCTGGTGTTCCGATCGTGAAGGAGACAAAGCCCGGAAACAACGAGGAACATCAAACAGCGCCAGCGGTTTACAACACCGAACCAAATTTATCGGCGCTCGAGGAGAGTTTCGGTGGACCACCCAAAAAAACATTGACGATAACTAAAATCATTGGAGCATTGAATTCTGGTCAACCGATCGCGAGCGAACATCATAATCAACATCAGGAGGAACACGTAAATTATTATCCAGAACACAAAGATCATCAATCATCCTCGAACGGTCCATCGTCCGAGACACCCTACGAATCTGGTCCTCTTAATAATTATCAGGAGAACGTTGACAACAATAATTATCAGAATTATGGGACTAACGGTCAGGTATACGATTCCTATGGAACTAAATTGGAACCTTCGTCACCTCAATTAACGGATGTCCATACGGCGGCACACGGCCCTAGTCCTGATCATCATGAGTCCTTGGCGTTCGAAATTCAGGGTGTGCTAAATCCTCATCCGGAAGTTCCGAAAAGTCAGGATCCCACGATCTTCAAGGATTCGACATTGTTAGCTGACTATCATTATCACGGGAGTCAGCATCATTCGGAACCATTGAAAATTTCCATTCTCGACAATCATAATAATCATCTTGATCATAATTTGCACGATCATCAACCGATTGGAACGTTCAATTATTACGGTCTACCGAATTATGGAAGTGGATCTGGTGCCATTAACACGATGATCGGTCTGCAGACGGACGGTTTGTCACTGCCGATAATGCCACATTACGAAAATTATCGGTTCAATAGCCCAATGGGCTTTCAGCAGCGTGTCCATCATCCCATGTCCGATGGATCAGCTGTTCTTGGCGTTTGGGGAAGAATGACCAGGAGGACAACGGGTCATGGAAAAAATAGAAAAACCGCGGAGCTGATCAGGATATAGATTGACAAAAATGAACATTAAGAGATACGTATCCATCGCGAAGGTAAATTGGCGGCCGTTGCGTTTTACCTTGCGGTCGATTGAAGGGAATTACGCGGACGAGAAAAATGAATTGTTCATTTGAGTTCCTACCGGGACACGTATCTCGAATTCGAGCCATAGATTTGTGCTCTTACGGACCGCGATGTTCAATCATCAGATTCCTCTTACCTCTCTTAATCCTTAAGTACAATTCTGGATCTAAGTCATCCGGACGATAAAAGTTCGGGCGGTTGCTAGATTTACCCGATTGCTTTTCGTCCGTCTGGATCTTGATGATACGGAAGGGTTGTAAAATCAAGTAATCTCACCGGGAATATCGTTGAAGGTTCAAAATAAATTTATCGAAGTTCCTCGTAAAGAGAGCTTTGCGATTGCGGGAAAATTAAGGTCTGGTCTAGAGCGAGATTTTTGACGTCATTTCTAATGTGCAATAACGTTTAAACCGTTGAAGTTGTATCGATGAAAATTTACACGTGCATTCATTGATCCTTAGAGAATACTTGTACATTTAAAAAAAAAATTAATTTAAATATTTTCATGTAGTTTTTTGCCTTGTTGCAACATGGTGCACCGAAATCGGCGCCCACTCTGGACGATGTTGTATGCATCTGAAAAAAAAAATATATATATATTCTCAATCTGTATAAGTATTCTGAGCACTGGTAGCAGAATTGGTACTTAAAAAATTTTTTTGACAAAACGACGGCCTGTTCAATTTTCATTAATGATATTTCATTATTCGACGAGTTATAAAATGTCGGCAAAATTATTGTTCGACTCAATAAAAAAATTTTTTAAGTACCAATTCTGCTACCAATGCTCAGAATACTCATACAGATTGAGAATATATTTTTTTTTTTTTTCAGATGCGTACAACATCGTCCAGAGTGGGCGCCGATTTCGGCGCACCATGTTGCAACCAGGCAAAAAACTACATGAAAATATTTAAAATATTAAAAAAAAAAAATGTACAAGTATTCTCTAAGGATCCATAAATGCACGTGTAAATTTTCATCAAGACAACTTCAACGGTTTAAACGTTATTGCACATTAGAAATGACGTCAAAAATCTCGCTCTAGACCAGACTACGGCGTTAAGAAGCGAGCAACGCCCAAAATTTCGATTTGTATCTTGTTCTTCGCACCATCAGTCGCCATTGTCGCTTGATGAAAAAATGGCAAACCTCATAAAATTTAGGACTTTGTTGATGTTCGACAAAAATTCATTGCGTATCGTTTCTTTGTTTCTGTCAAAACCGTTGCTCCTTTACGTCACGAATCTCTTGTAACGAGAGAATCGCATCGTAGTGTCGGTAAGCTCGAATCATAAGTCTTCCTAGGAAGTGGGAGGGAACTCGAGTATACACGCTATGTTTTCAAGGTCTGGAGGAAGTGTTCGCGGTGGATAATCACGGTCGTTCCGCACCAGCCACCTCGAAAGTGGATTTAATATATTACCTTCTTCATTTATACTTTCATTTTTTTTTCTTCTCTCTTTCCTCCTCCACGGAGCGTTAAGCAAAGGACATAGACAGGTGAGAAGGTTTATATACCGGGTGATACGGAATAGCACGGTAAACTTGACGATGGACAATTTCGGACGTTGCGCTGAACGAAAATACTCGACCGTTTTATTCTAATTCCAATGGGTTTAATGAGATTGTGCATTAGGAAACGTTGATGCGTCGACCAATCGGAAGTCTGAAATTTCAGCCGTGAAAATTGGTATTACGGTATCTCGTCCGATAACTTTTATAGTCTACATGACGGTATTTTCAGCAGAATCATTTGACACGTCGTTTTACCAGCATCTTTGAGATTACCTCGCGAACGTTGTAATTGGACCTTTGTATTATACGTGTGTGTGTTCATTAGGGTGGTTCTTAATTCAGTGATGTTGGAAATTCTTTGGTATTGTTCCTTGAAAGTCATCAACATATCCGAAAAAAAATTGGGCGCAAGCGGAACTTTGTCCAATAATTCTAACCCACCCCACCAAGCTGTCGAATTTTTATATGAAAAAATGATGCATTCAAAATGTTGTTAAGAAAATTGTTTATTATTTCAAAACCATTCATGATAAAAAAATTTTATATCGTGTTTTTATAGGAAATTTAATGCTCTACAAAAAAGGTATCTTGTAAAATTCTTGTAAATCTAATATCTATCACGTTATTAGCAAAAAACTGTCATCATTGATTCCAAAAGTCCATCATTATGGCCACAACAAGAGTATGACGTCGAAAAACTGCAATGTATTCTTCATATGCAATTAGAAATATGAAGAGATACGTAGTGCACTCAATAACAGTATGTGAACGATATTTAAATTTTCAATTTTATCAATTTTATTATCATTCATGATAAATTTTTCTTCTTTGATCGATAAGGACATTGATTTCTTTATCAGTTCCAAATCGATGGCTTTTTTCGAAAGATTTGAAATCAACTCCTCATTTTTTTATATCGATGTGAGCGAGTGGATTTCTAATGAAAATTATTTACAAGGCTTAAAAATAGTTAAAGGAATTAAAGTGGTTAACGATGTTGCAGAAAGAGGAGTGAAACTTATTACAGAGTACAATGATCGTCTCACTTATGTTGAAGATCAGAAACAATTCATTGTACAAATAATTGAAGAATATAAAAAAAAATATCCTGATATTAACAAAGCAACTTTGCTCCAACCGATGTAATTCATTATTGTAAGTTGATTTTTAAAATATATGACATCATTTATTATAATTCACAATAAAATTGATAAAATTGAAAATTTGAATATTGTTTACATTTCATTGTTGAGTGCGCTACGTATTTCTTCATAATCTTATATACATACGAAAAATAAATTGCAGCTATTCGACGTCAAACTCCTGTTTTGACCATAATGATCGACTTTTCGAATAAATGATGACAGTTTTTTGCTAATTACGGGATAAATATTAGATTCACGAGAATTTCGCAAGATACCTTTTTTGTAGAGCATTATATTTCCTACAAAAACGTTATATAAAAGTCTTTTATCATAAATAGTTTTGAAATAATAAACAATTTTCTTAACAAAATTTTGAATGCATGCATTTTTTCATATAAAAATTCGACAGCTCGGTGGGGTGGGTTAGAATTATTGGACAAAGTTCCGCTTGCGCCCAATTTTTTTTCTCGATATGTTGATTACTTTTGAGGAACAATACCAAAGAATTTCCAACATCACCAAATTAAGAACCACCCTAGATTTCATCGACACTCATTCGTGTGTATAGACATTTTTTTCCTATGTTTATATTTGAGAGCGAGCGAAAGTACGAAATCTGGATAGTAGAGAGGCGTTTGCGACAGTTCGTCGCACCGTTTTCCTCAATAATTCCCTCTCTCTATTTTTTCCGCTTTTGCTCCATTGCGCTGTCTATAAACATATAATTGTCGCAGTCCTTCCGGGGATTGTTGACCTAACAATTGGGACGATCAACGCCGTTCGCGAGGTGGAAGGAAGAAAAGGAAAACTTTACACACAATTCGCCCATTACATTCATCCACGGTTTTGCAATTAGCAGTGAAAAACAACTTTTTGAAATCAAATTACCATAATTCGTTCACTGATGGGACAAGAAATGAAAATGTCGTTGAAACAGGGATTAAGGTAGTAGTCTCGTAACTTAAGCCGATTTTCATGTCTTTTTTGGAGGGCGTTTTTTTGTAGGAAAATAAAAATGAATCGTTTTGGATATTTAGGATGTTTTTATTTACATATTAAAGATACAAAAAAAATTTTGTTTGAAAAAATTTAATAGTTTATTATTGTTATTATTATTGATCGAAGTTGGCACCTCGAAAAAAAAGCGCGTGGGTGGCCCCGGTAATTTTGGCTCTTGATGTTATCTGAAATCAAAAATTCTTGATAATTCTTAATCTATAGACATGTCATTCTGGTCGGAACTACTGAAGTTAAATTTCATGGGTAAATAACAAAATGGAAAAGGACGTTTTTTTCCAAAGTCCGCCATTTTGTTATTTATCCATGAAATTTAATTTCAGTAGTTCCGACCAGAATGACATGTCTATAGATTAAGAATTGTCAAGAATTTTTCATTTCAGATAACATCAAGAGCCAAAATCACCGGGGCCACCCACGCGCTTTTTTTTTCGAGGTGCCAACTTCGATCAATGATAATAATAATAATAAACTATTAAATTTTTTCAAAACAATTTTTTTTTGTATCTTTAATATGTAAATAAAAACATCCTAACTATCCAAAACGATTCATTTCTATTTTCCTACAAAAAAACGCCCTCCAAAAAAGACATGAAAATCGGCTTAAGTTACCAGACCTTAATAGAATTAATTTTTCTATTTACGATTTATGTTATTCTCCGCGAATCGAGATCAGTGCTAAAAATTTCACAACAGCCTTATCTCCAACAGCACTGAGACGCGAATGAAAACTTGGTCTTTCGTGGAACTGAAAATAGAATGAAAACTATACGCGGTAGTTTTATTCGCGCTCAACTCATCGTCACGTTTTATTCGAACTTTACTCTTTTTTTCATCGCAATATTTTGTGACGTTGCAATGTAGGATATCGTGATTAAAAACAGCTTTCAGTTTATTACGAAAAATAGTGATTGACCATATCATCGTTTAAAAAAAGTCGTTACTTTATCTTCATTGCAAAAGAACAGGTAGTGAACGTCACGCTTTATTCGTAATGTATTCGTTTTCTAGCTATTGTTTATAATATTATGGCGTGAAATATTTTGTATAATATATGTTTCAGTGGCCATCTCGTACACGTACTATCATCCTTACCGTATGCATTATGGCGCGATACGACCACACAGTTTTCATCATTGAATGTCAATCAATAAACACATCGTCGAAGGGAACGCTGTTAAAGGGCATACGATAAACGGCGACGATTAAGCGACGTTCGTATCACGGTAAATTTTCGAACGTTAAGCTACTATTCAGTCGATGGATGACGAATCGTGAAAGTCGAAATCCGTGATATCTGCTACAGCACGAAATATCGAGGACTCTGCGGAACTTTTCGAATCACGTACTCGGGAAGATTCGTCGACGGTCTCAGTGATATAAAATAGAAATGTAACATTCAACCGGAACATTAGTCAATGTCGCAAAAAGAAAAAAGTGCGCGTAATGAATTTACTTGCAATATACACCCGCGTGAACCTTCTCTGAGAATAAGAGTGTAATTAGTACCGGGTTCAGGAACTCCAGGAGACGTTTATGAATCAATTCATAAACATCGTTAAACATACATATAATATATATATATATATATATATGTAAAATCTTTACATACGAATGATTTAATTTATAGGTGGATTATACAAAATAATGTGTGACTATGGATGTACGATAATTTTTTTATATGTGATATGTATAAATGCTGATGTAAAATGTTCATATTCTTGTTGATGTGTAATATCTTTCCGCTCGGTTTCCTGCAATCTGTGGCAGTGATTTCGCGAAAAGGGACGGAAGTGTGTAACAGGAAGCCCGAGAAGCGCGCGCTATTTAATTTGACCAATGAGCGCGCGCGGTGGTAGCGTTTACCGTCAGATGGTACCATTTTCCGAGATATTGGTACTGTCAGGCAACAGCGCGTGCGTGTCCTGTGTGACGAGAAACAGAAAGGGAAATAGAGGAGACCACATCAGCTGTGCGCTTAACATGCAGTGTTGTGTATAAAGTGTGCTGTTATATAAACTAATTTATATGTGTGAACTATATTAATAAATGTATTTACTGTTGATAATGTGGCTGAAAAAAGTGCAGATCATGGATAAAAAACCAAGTGAGTAATAATGAATAATTATTCGAATAAATATCTGAATATTTAGCTTTTTTAAATTTTGACGTTGATTTCTGTCGCTGCTCAATTGATATTTTTTACTTTGATTAAAAAAAAAACAAATTAATTAATTACACGGATAATTTCTTTGATATTAATAATTTCTTAAATATTTATAATTCTAATTCAATTCCAATGATTTCGTGAGTTGCAGATATGGGTAAATCCAGAGCAGAATATACGAGGGGGGACCCAAAAAAAACGGGAATTGCGCTGCGGCGGGGAGGGAGAGTGGGGGAACCCATTGCTCGACCAGGTGTCCGTTGGGGACACGTCTCCCGAGTTAGTGTGCGAAGTTCTGTCGCCGTGAGTGCATCGGTTCGCCCGTGGGAATTTTTGTAGCGAAACAACTTTTTCCATTTCGGCGAAAACTTGATGGCCGATTGTCGAGAGCAACGCGCGGCTGTGAAATTTTGTTTCCTGTTGGGGAAATCGGCCGCGGAAACTACCGTAATGCTTAAGACTGCTTATGGAGATGCTGCCCTAAGTAAAACCATAGTCTACCAGTGGTTTTCACGTTTTAAAAATGAAGAAATGTCAATTGAAGACCAACCCCGTTCAGGACGCCCCTCAACGTCAAGGAGTGACGAAAACGTCGACAAAATCAATGCTCTCATTCATGAAGACCGTCGCCGAACCATTGATCAACCCTGTGAGATGTCTGGGATATCATGGAGTTCAATTCAGAGGATTTTATCCAAAGATTTGCGCATGAGCAGAGTTGCAGCCAATTTTGACCCTCGCCTTCTCACAGACGAGCAAAGGGAGTATCGACTTCAGGCATGTTTTGAACTTCAAAATCAGCTCGAAGAAGACCCTGAACTTTTTTTCAAGGTGATTACTGATGATGAATCGTGGTGCTATGGATATGACCCCGAAACAAAGCAGCAATCAAGCGTTTTGCCACTGTGGAGGAGGTAAAACAAAAATCGCTGGAAGGCCTAAAGAACATCCCGATAAGTGAATTCAAAAAATGTTTTGAACATTGGAAGGATCATTTGCAGAGGTGCGTTGTGGTCGAAGGAGAATACTTTGAAGGTGATCAAAATTTGGCGTAAAAATATTTAAGAAATAATGACGAAATTCCCGTTTTTTTTTGGGTCCCCCCTCGTATGCGCGATTACCGGCAGAAAAAACGTGAGGAAAAATGAAAAACTGGAAAGGTAGACCCAATAAAAAATGCGCATAATTCGACTCAGCGTAGCAGGGATTTTCGGGCACGTGCAGCGAACTTAATTCTCTCACAGTTGCCATTTTCTTGGTCTACATCAACAGCGACTGCATGTAATACTTCAATGAAATGTCTCTGCTCTCCCCCAAATTGAACAAAAATAACTGTCTCCAATAAAAAATTGCATTACTCCTAACGTTAATTAAATAAAATACAATTTTCATTAAAAAGAATTATTCTTCGTTACGAAAAATCATTTCAAATAATACCTGAATCATTTTTTTCGGTATATAATGTTAGTGTTGCTTATTACCAAGGTGAGATGTCAGATGTTACACATCATATGCTACTGTCAGGGTCGTTTATTTTTTTTTTAGTCAGTAGTTCCATTATAGATTGTGTTTAATACTATTCTTTATTTGTAAAAATAAAATGCGACAAGACGACGCTCTTGTATTTTGACTTCTACCTTCCGCTTGATGTTAAATAGTTTTATCGATATTCCACGAGCAACGAGATCGACGATTTTAAGAATATATTTGTATTGAAAATGAAATACAGATATCGTGCGATTAACCGTTAACAAATCGCTCGTGTTCTCCTTTACCATCGTGCAATTCTGGCTTTTATATCGCTTTTATTAAGAAATTGGGTAATCCCCGCGCAATTGCGCGCTTGTGGCGCATTTTGTCCCTATATAATTTCTCGGTAGTGCAGTTTTATCACGATCGACGGTATGTAAGTTAGAGTGCGTTTTAACCGGCCGATGATTCTACATATATTCGAGAAGTTACGCGGGACGCAGGAATTGATCATTCGTCGACCCTAAAGCAAATTTATTCGTAGATTTTACTTTATATCCTAGCAGGGATTATTTAGAAATTTTCGTTTGCCCCTCAAATTCTCATTAGCCTTAACCGATTCCTTCAAATTTATTACAATAATGCACACTCAATCTTCTTATTTTTCCTTTCCCTTCTCTATATCCATCGGTGCATGCCACGCGTTCCAATGGGGATCAAAAAACAAGTCGTAGGGTATAGTATTTATTTCACGATAATCCTCGTGCGACGCTAATAGGTACCGTTCGATACCGTTCTACCTCTTCCGAGTTCAAACTATAGTCGTGTATGCCGATGATGTATAGGCCTCGTCGAAGAGTTTCACTGCTTGGCATCTCGGTCAACCGGATTTCCAAGAACGGAACATCACCATGCCGCACTCTGATCCGTTCATCTCGGACTTTCATAGATTCTTGCGGCTAAGCCGTACTATTATTCGACGGGAATTAACGCTATATACCGCATACTCATTTTGTCAGTATTCATACATGCATATATTTATATATCAACAATAATCGAGACATTATTTTTAAAGACTATAAGATAGTTTACATTATTTTTTCTTCAATTAATAACAATCGATTTCGGGGTGCTTGAGATAACGATATTGAAAAAAAGTTCGTGAAAATAGATACGATTGTTCTAACACAGAAAGTACTTTAATACAGTTTTCAGGATAAGTGTATACGATGAGGGTGAAAGATCAAACTTTCCCCGGTAAAATAAAGCTCCAATAAATATCGTCTGTAAGAATAAAGTAATTTCCTTTCGCTGAATGACACTTTACTACCGAATAATTCTTTCACGACATTATTACGACTTACATTTTTGTTTACGTTTTGTGTAATTAATTGCGTTTCCATTCCATCTTGTCTCCGTCGATAAGAGAGGGAGAAGCAATCTTACTGGGTCACTGGAACATTGAAGCAGGACTCGCGGTACATTCATGATACGACGCTTCAACTGTCGATTCTTTCACGACACACAGGTGTACAGCGATTTGATTCTATATATATTGTTATATCGCGAATAGATGGATACTCGTTTATCGTAATGTCCGTGGAATAAGAAGAGAAAGGAGGAACGGTCAGTGATCGATCATTCGATTACGATCGAAACTTCAGTAACGCGAGCCACAATAATGTCAATGAATCATTCAGTACCCTCCCAACCCCTATATTTCATATTATTTGTACCTTTTTTTTTCTATCCTCTCCACGTTTACAGGGCTTACGTGTAACTATTGTCAACGTGATCGAATTCTCGTTCGAGATCCCATCCGGAGGCTCATAATAAAACCACGTGGACGCTTAACGGGGGGGGTAAGGTTTTTCACTTTCGAAAAATCGAATTTTTTTTTGGTCTTATCTTATTGTTTAACATTTCAAGAATATGTCCTTAAAATTTTAAACCGATCTAAGCAATATTCTTGAAGTTATAGTCTTATTAATCTCCTGGCCTTTAACGCTATACCTCTAACAGCTGCGGGCGGTCGAGCTAGCAGTGCAGCTGTCGAACAGGTATACAGTTTATTCATTGCTATTGTGTATATAGTATATAGTGTATACTATACACTACAATATCCTTTATCCTCCTACAATCCTTTATGGACCTGGCATTGACGATTCAGTGTGAGGTAAGCCGATAAAATTCGCTTATGAACGTTTAATACCAGATTTTTTAGTGTTCAAAACTTTAAAGCGTTTTCCTCACAACTCACGTTTTCAAAGTCGGTGTCCCTCACAACTTGAAAACTACAGCACCGATCCCTTTGAAATTTTGAACACTAATTCTGTACATAATTTACGAGGTAACGCTGGAGAGTTTTTTTCAAATTTGTTAATAATTTTTATTTTACAATAACAAATTAACCGATTTTTTTCGTAAAAATCGCGTTTTTCCCTTCAAAATGTTCCAAAAAATTGAAAAATTGAAATTTCGAAAAACCCTCCCAGCGTTACCTAGGGAAAACTATTATCTAACAAATGAACTTTCATTTTTTCATTTCAGATGATCCAGCACCAAGTTATGAGGGACACCGCAATTCTACTTTTTTCCGAGACACGTCCGAATAATTGCTGCCATTGCCGTATTTTTTAATATTTCTTCGTGAAAATTTTATATAATATTCTTCGAATGTCATATTTTACTGTACCATTAGTTTTAATAAAGAGATTTTAACTGCGTCGTCACAAAAAAATCACAAAAACATGCCTTTTTTTGTACGAATTAGCCTTAACCCACGCGTTTATTCATAGTGCTGTGAATCGAGAAACGATAAATCTTGACTAACACCAAATTCACGGGGATAATACCTGAACGGGAAAGAATGCATCGATGATACGCAATCCAACGGCAATAAACGGACATCAGAATCCAAGATCGAGGTCATCCCCGGACAAGCAGCCATCTTTAAAAGGGGAAAATAACGTAAAGTCGCGAGGACTTGACCGAGAAAGAAAAAATTGTACCAATCGCCGTCTCTCAGCGTTATTATCGCGCAGCTAAATATGTCGATGAACATAGTTAGCTTGCCGATAACAACGATCCCTTATCAATAATACATATACCACGTTAATAATTAGGTAGGCTGTCTCTGTGAAAATTTGATCGAACGGAAATTAAAGCGGGATTGGCTTCGATTTCTTGTAAGGATGATATGGGCTTATGAATTTTTTCGAAATAATCGACCGTTCCAGCGCGTTTGCCCTGACTCTTGTACGAGAAAAGACTCGTTCACGAAACTGGTTGATAACTGGTTCGTGTGACAATGTCACGTCACAGGTCGACGTACGCTTTCGAGAGACTCGCGCGAGGACACGCGTTGTCTCAGGGAACACGCGAGGACGGATCAAGTGGCGTTGCAACATCCTGAAATCGAGAATTCAAAAACATATATATGTGTACATTAGGGCGATTTTTTCTTCTCGACTATTTTTTTCTTGTTCAGTCCCCACCCGAAATTTTGTTGGATATGTCGAAAAAGAAATACCCTGAAAGTTACAGCCCTTAATATTAATTCTAAGTACTTTCCCAAAGCGTGATAAGATTTTCCATCTAAAATACACGTAAATCGAATTTGTTTTTTTTTTTTTTTCAAATTTCTATAACTCAGCCGCTTTTTATGCTATCATATTGTTCTTCGTTTCGATTCACTCGGAATAAAACAATCTAAAAAAGTGCCTTTTGCGGCGAAAGTGTAAATTGTACTGGTGAGTTGGTACGGGTCACTGAAGTTGATTTTTACCCAAAATTCTCGTTTTTTTGCTGTTATCTCCGAAACAATTAACTTTACGCAAAAAATGTAAACGAAAAATTTGTTGGAAATTTAATTTTCTATAAAAAAGGTCCTATCGATCCAATTGCTTAGATTAATATTTCTTGAGATGTTGAACTTTTTTTATTTTTTATTTTTTTTATTATTTCATATTTCATATTTTATCAATTTTATACTACTCATAAGTTGAAGTTCAATATCTCAAGAAATATTAATCTAAGCAATTGGGTCGATAGGACCTTTTTTGTAGGAAATTAAATTTCCAACAAATTTTTCATCAACATTTTTTTCGTAAAGTTAATTGTTTCGGAGATACCGGCAAAAATACGAGAATTTTGGGTAAAAATCAACTTCAGTGACCCGTACCAACTCACCAGTACAATTTACACTTTCACCTCAAAAACCACTTTTTTTAGATTGTTTTATTCCGAGTAAATCGAAACCAAGAACAATATGATAGCACAAAATGCGGCTGAGTTATAGAAATTTGAAAAAAAAAAAAAAAACGATTTACGTGTATTTTAGATGGAAAATCTTCTCACGCTTTGGGAAAGTACTTAGAATTAATATTAAGGGCTGTAACTTTCAGGGAATTTCTTTTTTGACGTATCCAACAAAAAATTCCGGGTAAATTTCGGGTGGGGACTGAAGAAAAAAAAGTTGAAAAAAAAAAATCGCCCTAGTGTACATATAGGAACGATATATATGGAGCATCTTGCATGAATTGAGACGATTTGTAGCCGATGGAAGGCTCGCTCGGTCGCAAACTAATTCCACTTGGTGTGAAAAATTCCCCAGATAGAAGGTGCCATTTTGGATGAAGCCGGTCGTATTAGCCAAGACGGCAAACTTGACACATTGCATTGTTTGAAGAATGTGAGACTTATTTTCAAATAATTCGCTTGTTAACGGGGATGGGGTAAGGTTAATTCGGTGAAAAAAACAGCGTATTTTCAAGAATTTTTTTAGACGATACAGGTACTGCTGGTTTATTTATTTACTCTTCATATAATAATACAACATCTGAACTATATTTTCCTAAATTTTCATTGCAAAATATTGATAATTAAGCCGTTGGCAGCAAATCTCCGCAGGCGCCTCGAAAAAAAGTTGTTTTGCGGTGTACGCTATAACTTGTCACTGGATCATCCGAAACAAAAAAAATCAAAATGCGTTTATTAGGTGAGATGTTTCGCGAGGTAACGTTGTCGAGTTTTTTTTTTAATCGATTTTTTCATTTTTTGTAGCACATGAAAGTCAAAAACGCGATTTTTGCGAAAAAAATCGGCCAATTTGTTATTGTAAAATAAAAAATAATTATAAAAAAAAACTGGGCAGGGTTACGTGGTGATTTATGTGTAGAAATAGTGTACATAATTTCAAAAGAATCGGTGCATTAGATTTTGAGTTACAGCGTACATCGACTTCGAAAATGGCAAGTGTCAGAAAAACGCTTTAAAGTTTTGCACACTAGAAAACCGGTCCGGAGCAACGGACGCTCAATTGCTCATAACTCCGTTAGATTTTCTCCGATCAATTTGAAATTTTGACACGATATTCTTGAGATGTTGTACATTCATTTAAAAAAATTTAAAAATTGCAAAAAAAGAAATTTAAATACCTTACCACTCTTTTAAGGGAGAACACCACTGTGACCCCCTGTTTTTTTTCACATTTTTCAGAGTTCTGCTGCGTGCCGCGGAAATGACAGCACCTGACGCGAGAGCTTCCCCAGCGCCACCGTGCGGCGTGAAAAATGTGAAAAAAATGTTTTTTGATACATTAATAAACAAGGAACAAAACCCAAAAAAATTTTTCGAATATCTCTTTTTTTCCCACAAAAAAAAATTCTTGAAAAATGTGAAAAAAAACAGGGGTTCACAGTGGTGTTCTCCCTTAAATTGTATCGGTCAGTTTATTTTCTTCTTTATTATGTCACGTTTAATAGCATCTGGAGAAAACACCCGAGTGTCCTGCATCCGACAATTTTCATCGTTCAATCTTGATAATCAATAGGATCCCACAAACAAATAGATAAAATTGCAAATTCAGCATGTCCTTATCGCTTGGAAATAATTAAGGGGTCTGGCCACGGTAACAGGTATAAAACTATGTGCACATTTAACAATTTTTATTTTGTATGAAAAATTTATTTATTTATAAAACTAATTACACATTTATTTCGTATAATTATCAAGCTAATAAAAAAGATTTTTTTCCTTATACAAAATGGCCGACTACTGCTATTTGCTTTTGGTATCTTTTTTCTTGAGGCACTCCGCGGCGTGACATTTGGCTTCCACAATTTTTGACCCGGAATAAAAAAAAAAATCTTGTTAATCTACATCAGAATATCTGGAGGAGTACGTACGGAATTTCTGATTTATTAAAAACATTTTATGGGCAGTTTTATACGAAATTTTTCACTGGAAATTCACCTTTTAACTTCAAATGCCTACAATATTCGAATAAAACAATATTTTTCAAATTCCGTACTTACTTCTCTAGGTATTCTGATGTAGATTAACGAGAACTTTTTTTGTTGTTCTAGGTAAAAAATTGTGAATCCCAAAGGTCACGCCGCGGAGCACCTCAAAAAAAAGATACCAAAAGCAGATAGCAGTAGTCGGCCATTTTGTACAACAAAAGAAAAGAAAAAAATATATTTTTTGTAAGCTTGATATTTATACTTATTCGATATGTAATTATTTTTATAAATGAATCAGATTTTCATATAAAAAAAAAATTGTTAAATATGCACATGATTTTATACCCGCCACCGTGGGCATACCCCTTAATTTATTGAGTAACGACCGGCACGCATCGTGTTTGATAATAAATTGTATTCCATAAAGATCATGCCAGCCTTATCCCGTGCAGAAATTGTGGTAGATATCCAGCTGGATCCCTGTGATTATCCTTACTCTCCTGATAAGGATACGTCTAGATCCCTAGCAAATTTCTACATCAGATATTTTTCGCCGTTGAAATTTTTCTCACAGATGCGATTATAAATCATGAAAAAAAATGTGTCAATCAACTAAACATCGTTATTTTATCTATCCGTCAGTTTATCAAAATTCCTAAATTTACACTGTTCATAATAAATAGTAATAAACAAAAAAACAAACAAACAGTGTCATGGTATTTCTTTTGGTCCAGCGAAAGTAACGTTAGCGATATCTTCTCAGGATCTGTGCCAATGTGTCTGTGATTGATACGAGTATATTTGTTTGTTGCTTGGCTTTGGACATTCGGTATGTGCGCCATGCATACACACTAGGGAGGTTCTTAATTTGGTGATGCTGAAAATTCTTTGGTATTGTTCCTCAAAAGTAATCAACATATCTAGAAAAAAAATTGGGCGCAAGCGGAACTTTGTCCAATAATTCTAACCCACCCCACCGAGCTGTCGAATTTTTATATGAAAAAATGCATGCCTTCAAAATTTTGTTAAGAAAATTGTTTATTATTTCAAAACTATTTATGATAAAAGAATTTTATATAAGGTTTTTGTAGGAAATATAATGCTCTACAAAAAAGGTATCTTGTGAAATTCTCGTGAATCTAATATTTATCACGTAATTAGCAAAAAACTGTCATCATTTATTCCAAAAGTCGATCATTATGGTCAAAACAGGAGTTTGACGTCAAATAGCTGCAATTTATTTTTCGTATGTATATAAGATTATGAAGAAATACGTAGCGCACTCAACAATGAAATGTAAACAATATTCAAATTTTCAATTTTATCAATTTTATTGTGAATTATAATGAACGATGTCATGTATTTTAAAAATCAACTTACAATAATGAATTACATTGGTTGGAGCAAAGCTGCTTTGTTAATATCAGGATATTTTTTTTTATATTCTTCAATTATTTGTACAATGAATTAATTCTGATCTTCATCATAAGTGAGACGATCATTGTACTCTGTAATAAGTTTCACTCCTCTTTCTGCAACATCGTTAACCACTTTAATTCCTTTAACTATTTTTAAGCCTTGTAAATAATTTTCATTAGAAATCCACTCGCTCACATCGACATCAAAAAATGAGGAGTTGATTTCAAATCTTTCGAAAAAAGCCATCGATTTGGAACTGATAAAGAAATCAATGTCCTTATCTATCAAAGAAGACAAATTTATCATGAATGATAATAAAATTGATAAAATTGAAAATTTGAATATTGTTTACATTTCATTGTTGAGTGCGCTACGTATTTCTTCATAATCTTATATACATACCAAAAATAAATTGCAGCTATTCGACGTCAAACTCCTGTTTTGGCCATAATGATGGACTTTTGGAATAAATGATGACAGTTTTTTGCTAATAACGTGATAAATATTAGATTCACAAGAATTTTACAAGATAACTTTTTTGTAGAGCATTAAATTTCCTATAAAAACATAATATAAAATTCTTTTATCATGAATAGTTTTGAAATAATAAACAATTTTCTTAACAAAATTTTGAATGCATGCATTTTTTTATATAAAAATTCGACAGCTCGGTGGGGTGGGTTAGAATTGTTGGACAAAGTTCAGCTTGCGCCCAATTTTTTTTCTGGATATGTTGATTACTTTCAAGGAACAATACCAAAGAATTTCCAACATCACCAAATTAAGAACCACCCTAATACACACACACACACAAACGCAAGTATCTTGAAGAGCAAGTGATAGGCTCGTTCGATGATACGTCGTGCGATGCGCCTGGGTAGGAGATATCCGACGAGCGCTATAACGTTCTTCACTCCTCAAAGATACGTTCGCCAGACCGGAGTATAAATGAAGGACAATGACCTAATTGCGTGCAGAACGAAAAGTGCTTCCTTACCGGTCAATCAACGCGGTGTAGTCACCGAAATCGGAACTCGGTCGTGCGTTAAGTACGCACGCGTCTCTTACTCCCGACTTCCGGTCAAAGGGAAACGAAAAATAAATAACAACACATTTTAACAATCAAAAGACAATTGGACTTTGTTACCTGACGGCGGATAATCATGAAGGTAGGTCAATTCTGTTAATCGCTGATTTTTTAATTTTTCCGCTTATTCATAAAACAATAAAATTATAATATTAAATTTATTGAAGAAAAAAAAAGTAACGAGTGATAGTTTCGGGCAAGAAAACAATTTGTCTTTGTAAATTTGTTAATAATTTAATTCGCGATATAACAGAATCGTAATTGACCATTTATTTTTATTAGCGTTGGCTCGTTTCGTTCGTACTAGCTATTTTCACGTTCCATGATCAATAATCTGATCGTTTTCGACCTCAATAGAGAGGGCTCTTGCGACAACTAATGAGCGGCTGAATAGTATTAATAGTGTAAAATTAAAAAGAATATTTTGGAAATTGGAGATTTTTGATGCATAAATTTGTTGATGCAGGAAAAATAGTAAGTGCACACATTGAGGGTTTTTTATTGTATCGACGTGATGATTAAAGATAATATTTCCTTTGGAAATTCACATTGTTTCGTGTATTTGACGTTGAGATAGTTTATTTTTTGTAGCCACTTTCTCTTGGGCTTTACAAAAAATCTGAAATAATTGATCCAAAATCTTCCTGATCGTGGTCGAGTAATATACATTTTTCCCCTATAATTTTGTCATTATTGTCCTGTAGAAAAACAAAAATGTAACGACGACACTTGAGCAATGGTATTCAATGAAGAAAGAACAAAATCACCATAAAGAACTCCGCCAATTGGTCTCAATCCCTACGATTTGTCACTTCAAATCAATTCGTCGACAATCTAATCGGCGAGAGAACGTGAAAATATATTATTACGTTCTCTTGCGTGACGTGCGATCAAACAAAAAAGCGTTTCCATCTCAAACTACCTCGTGCCTGGTTGCAGAGACAAAAGTGCGATACACGACCGTGGTCAAACGCACGAATTTATGAAACCGAACGAATCCTCATTAATTTTCGAACAGTCATTAATTGAGGACACGGATATTCAGGGCATATCGGTGGCAAACAGGATCTTTTTTTTTTATTCACTCCGCGATAACATGAGTAATAATAAAGGTAACAAACGGGCGTAACGTTCGGAACGTCGGTTAATCGCATTTGTGTCGTGATGCGACACGTAACGAATTATTAATTTTACGGCTATACCACTTATTTTCTTATCAAAATGATTATAATAATCATTAGCAATCGTCTCGAAAGTTTCTGAGGCAGAATAACCGGCCATGTGTTATCATTATCAAGAATGACGACAGGAATTTAGTCCCAATTCTCTTTACACGATTTCTCGTCTCGAACGATTCTCCGTACAAACGTGACTCGGCAAATTTTCACTAAGAACATTAATTCCCCGGTCCATGTTTCGCGCCATTATAGTTTGAGAATTTCTAATAACGCGGGGCCACGAGAGTGCCCGTAGTCTTTACGTTTTCCCGGCGATAATCCGAGAGGAATTTCCCGATGACACGATATACATTGATGGAAAAAAAAGAGGTAGATAGATATTCCGCTGTGTTTGCCCAGGCTTGTAGCTTTTCACGCGTCGCGCGTTTCGATGTGGAACACCGAGCGTCCCACTTTGATGGCTGAGGAACGCACTCTTCGCTTATGCCACTTGTACTACGTTGATTCTCATACACAACGTCCTTTCCAACGCGTGGAAATAATAATATAATTATTGGGTGAAATTTGTGTAAAAATTTGAATCTACTTGTCAATGATCGCGCGTTATAGAAACGACGTACGGAGGGTTCTAATGGGTAAAAATTCATTCCAATTAGAATTAACATGGTTAACAAAATTGTCAATGTTTTACTACCGTGTTTAAGGTAGTAGTCTGGTAACTTAAGCCGATTTTGATGTCTTCTTTGGAGGGCGTTTTTTTGTAGGAAAATAAAAATGAATCGTTTTGGATATTTAGGATGTTTTTATTTACATATTAAAGATACAAAAAAAAATGTTTGAAAAAATTTAATAGTTTATTATTATTGTTATTATTGATCGAAGTTGGCACCTCGAAAAAAAAGCGCGTGGGTGGCCCCGGTGATTTTCGCTCTTGATGTTATCTGAAATCAAAAATTCTTGATAATTCTTAATCTATAGACATGTCATTCTGGTCGGAACTACAGAAGTTAAATTTCATGGATAAATAACAAAATGGCGGAATGAATGACATGAAAATCGGCTTAAGTTACCAGACTACTACCTGAAGTAGTATAGAGGATGAAAGTAAAAAAATAATGATAGGTCCATACCATTCGACGTGTCTCAATGAAGATTCCGTTCCAAATTCATACTTTATGTGAATATCTTGTGCGAGTAAATTTTAGATTTAGGTTTAGTTAAAGAGCATAACAACAACGGAAAATCGAAAAATTAATTATCCATGGCTTTTAGGCTTTTTATTTTACGTGCCGAAACGCTCGTCGGATTTAATTTTAGATGGGTTTAATTAAAGAGCATAACAACAATAGAAAACCTAAAAATTAATTATCCATGGCTTTTAGGTTTTTTATTTTACGTATCGAAACCCGCGTCGAATTGAATTTTAGATAGGTTTAATTAAAGAGCATAACAATAACGGAAAGTCTAAAAATTAATTATCCATGGCTTTTAGGCTTTTTATTTTACGTGCCGAAACGCGCGTCGAATGTAATTTTAGATAGGTTCAGTTAAACAGCATAACAACAACAGAAAACCTAAGAATTAATTATCCATGGCTTTTAGGCTTTTTACTTTACGTGCCGAAACGCGCGTCAAATTTAATTTTAGATAGGTTTAGTTAAAGAGCATAACAACAACAGAAAATCGAAAAATTAATTATCCATGGCTTTTTGGCTTTTTATTTTACGTGCCGAAACGCTCGTCGGATTTAATTTTAGATGGGTTTAATTAAAGAGCATAACAACAATAGAAAACCTAAAAATTAATTATCCATGGATTTTAGGTTTTTTATTTTACGTATCGAAACCCGCGTCGAATTGAATTTTAGATAGGTTTAATTAAAGAGCATAACAACAACAGAAAACCTAAAAATTAATTATCCATGGCTTTTAGGCTTTTTATTTTACGTGCCGAAACGCGCGTCGAATGTAATTTTAGATAGGTTTAGTTGATTTTAGATAGGCTTAGTTAAACAGCATAACAACAACAGAAAACCTAAGAATTAATTATCCATGGCTTTTAGGCGTTTTACTTTACGTGCCGTAACGCGCGTCAAATTTAATTTTAGATAGGTTTAGTTAAAGAGCATAACAACAACAGAAAATCGAAAAATTAATTATCCATGGCTTTTAGGCTTTTTATTTTACGTGCCGAAACGCTCGTCGGATTTAATTTTAGACGGGTTTAATTAAAGAGCATAACAACAATAGAAAATCGAAAAATTAATTATCCATGGCTTTTAGGCCTTTTATTTTACGTATCGAAACCCACGTCGAATTGAATTTTCGATAGGTTTAATTAAAGAGCATAACAACAACGGAAAACCTAAAAATGAATCATCCATGGCTTTTAGGCTTTTTATTTTACGTATCGAAACGCGCATCGAATTTAATTTTAGATAGGTTTAGTTAAAGAGAATAAAAACAACAGAAAATCGAAAAATTAATTATCCATGGCTTGCAGGCTTTTTATTTTATGTACCAAAATGCGCGTCGAATTGAATTTTAGATAGGTTCAGTTATAGAGCATAACAACAACAGAAAATCGAAAAATTAATTATTCATGGCTTTTAGGCTTTTTATATTACGTGCCGAAACGCGCGTCGAATTTAATTTGAGATAGATTTATTTAATTTTAGATAGGCTTAGTTAAAGAGCATAACAAAACGGAAAACCGAAAAATTCATTATCCGTGGCTTTTGTGGCTTTTTATTTTACGTACCAATACGCGCCTCGAATTGAATTTTTGTATTTTACCGCGTGACTAAGCATCCGTGTAAGAGCGAAAGGAGAACGAATTGATCTGACACGTTATAAATATGTTGCTATTTCGTCGTTAAATTGAGTAAAAGTGCACGTACGCGAGTTTCACGCACCCCGGCACGTACACATCACGTTTTTCTTCTTCTCTCGATTTTATATTTTTTTTTTGTTTTTTTTTTTCATAACCGAGCGTCCGTGCCTAAAAATACGACGCCTAATGGTCGAAGCGAAATGCGAAGAGAACGAAACTCTCTTGTTCCATCGGGCGTCGTACGTGCGAACACGAGGTACCGTAAGAGAGTCGCGGCAAAGCAAGTACGATCGGACCTCACTTCCGGTCTTGTCGTCGACCCCCTTTAAGTATCTCGGGGAGCTTCTCTCTTCTCATCTACGCACGTACACGTACGTTCTAAACGTTCAGCGTACTGCTATAAACGACTAAAGTCCTCGCGCATTTACCAAAAGAGCTCTCGCTCACCTTGGCACCTGTTATTCTTCTTTTACCCACACGGACATATATATAATTATATATATGTATAACAATAGAAAATACTCAAAGGCACAGGAACCTTTATCTAAAATTTCGAGCCTCACATCCGGGACACGATTCTTTACGATGAAATATAATTTGATAGAAAAAGAGAAAGATTTGAGAGAAAGTTTTCTATACGTGGCACATTTTTTGGAGTTTACTCCTTAAGAATCGATTTTCATATATGGCACGCGGTACACAAATGAGATGAGGAGCAAAATCGAATGTTAACAAAAAGTGAAGTCGTTATGTTGCCCCTCTGGGCAACATATTGGCACATCTTATACTGAGCGCAACAGTTGACGGATATTATATTGAACGCAAGTATATATGTATCCTAGGGCGATTTTTTTTTTTCAACTTTTTTTTTTTCAGTCCCCACCCCAAATTTTGTTGGATATGTCGAAAAAGAAATTCCCTGGAAGTTACAGCCCTTAATATTAATTCTAAGTACTTTCCCAAAGCGTGAGAAGATTTTCCATCTAAAATACACGTCAATCGAATTTTTTTTTTTCAAATTTCTTCAACTCAGCCGCATTTTATGCTATCATATTGTTCTTCGTTTCGATTTACTCAGAATAAAACAATCTAAAAAAGTGCCTTTCGCGGCGAAAGTGTAAATTGTACTGGTGAGTTGGTACGGGTCACTAAAGTTGATTTTTACCCAAAATTCTCGTTTTTTTGCTATTATCTCCGAAACAATTAACTTTACGAAGACAATCGTTCTTAAGGAGTAAACTCCAGTCGCGCGTCGGAGTTGACACGCACAATTTTGTTTTTTTGTCTTCTTTTCGAAATATTCATGATGGAGGATAATGCTCGAGGATAATGCTCGGATTAGTCAGAAAATAAAACAATTAAATAAATGTTTGAATGAATTAATAGGGTATACGAGCGTCGGTGCAAGAAGAGTGACAAAAATGAATGTGCCAATTTGACAACGGTTATATCATTTTTGTTACGATATTTAACGAACAAATCGAGCAAACGTGCGGCATTGTTAATGGTGATTTTAGTTGAAATTGATGCGGGGATTGAGATTTTATATGAAAGTAGCTATGCTCCGCGGTTTCACCCGCCTTCAATTTCCGTTCCCCGATTCAATGCGCCACCGCCGCTCCTTAGGCTTATAGCATAAAGTTATATAGCGTAAAGTCTTCCTGAAGAAACGGGCTATTTAATGTAAAAAGAATTTTTGAAATCGGATTAGTATTTCATGAGATTAGCACGTTCAAACAAACTCTCCAGCTTTATTATAGTATATTATAGATATAGTAGTATACTAGTAAGATAGTAAGATTAGGGTCATAGCATGAAGTTATATAGTCTAGAACCTTCCCACATGAATGGGCTATTTAGTGCAAAAAGAATTTTTGAAATCGGATTAGTATTTCCTCAGATTAGCGCGTTCAAACAAACAAACTCTCCAGCTTTATTATAGTACAGTATAGATGTAGTATTATAGTAGTAAGATAGTAAGATTAGGGTCATAGCATAAAATTATATGGCCTAGAGCCTTCCTGAATAAACGGGCTATCTAATACAAAATGAGTTTTTGAAATCGGACTAGTATTTTCTGAGATTAGCACATTCAAACAAACTCTCCAGCTTTTTTATAGTACAGTATATATACAGTATGACAATTATAAGTTGGCCATGTACTTTTTACCGCTTTGGCGTTGACAAATCGGGGGGTTTAAGAAGCGGTTTCCGAAGGATTTTGGATGCGCTTTTTGAAAAAAAATATGTCGCTGATGTGGGACGTACCATTCTTGGGTAACGAGACATTTTTTTTCGAAAAAAATAAAAAAAATGCTTTTTTATTTTTTAACAATAAAGTTTATTCAATTCTGTACACGAAACGCTGGTCGCAAACTCGTTTCAAGGTTTTTATCGTGGAGAAAAAAAATGTTGAACTTACATATTTTGTGAGTCTATCCGTCTTTAATTTCGAGAACAGTGGAACAACTACAGCAGTAGTGATGTTGGATCACGTAGTCTCTGTCTGATTTCACGTGCGTCGGAGAGTGAGGTTCAGAAGACCATGACTATCACGACGAAAAGTGACATAATGCTAAAACTTGGATCCAACGAAAATTAAATACAGCAAGACCGGGCAAACGTAGCTCGACCGATCCTTTTCTGATTAACGATAGCCGTCGTATCTTTATCGAATAATTATGAAGGATCATTCGGCATCGTTTATCAGAGAAGGTGAGGTAAAGTTACGTTTGGCTTATCTTAAATAATTTTTTTTGTGTGAATCTAAGGTTTTCGCGCATCGGTCCAGCGCGCTTTCACAAGGCACATTCACTGCAAATTGTCCGGTTTGTCAATGGTTTTCGTCGCCTTTTAATTAATGCACATGACGCAAAAGGTCCGTTCATGAAAACCTTGTATCCATAGAAAATTACATAAAGCGAGACAGGGCAAACGTAGCTCGACCGATCATTTTTTCATTAACGATATCTCATCTCGATCGAATCGTTTTAAGACCATTCTGAACACTAATTTTACAACTATTCCGAAGACTAATGTTGGTCTTAAAACTAGTCTTCGGAGTGGTCTTAAAACTAGTCTTGAGAATTGTCTTAAAACTGGTCTTGAGAACGGTCTTAAAACTCGACGTTAGAATGGTTGTAAACTTGACCTTGAGAATGATCTTGAGTCTTCAGGATGGTTGGAAAACTAGTCTTGAGAATGGTCTTAAAACTAGTCTTTAGAATGGTTGTGAAATTGGTCTCCGGAATGGTCTTAAAGATAGTCTTGAGAATGGTCTTAAAACTAGTCGTCAGGATGGTTGTGAAACTAGTATTGAGAATGGTCTTCAAACTTGTCTAGGTTTAAGACCATTCTCAAGACCAGTTTTAAGACCATTCTCAAGACTAATTTTAAGACCATCATCAAGACTAGTTTTATACTCATCTTGAAGACTAGTTTTAAGACCATTCTCAAGACTAGTTTTAAGACCATCCTCAAGACTAGTTTCACAACCATCCTGAAGACTAGTTTTAAGACCATTCTCAAGACCAGTTTTAAGACCATTCTCAAGACTAATTTTAAGACCATCCTTAAGACTAGTTTTAAGATCATCCTCAAGACTAGTTTTATGACCACTCCAAAGACTAGTTTTAAGACCAACATTAGTCTTCGGAATGGTTGTAAAATTAGTGTTCAGAATGGTCTTAAAACGATTCGATCGAGATGAGATATGGTTAATGAAAAAAGGATCGGTCGAGTTACGTTCGCCGTCTCGCTTTATGTAATTTTGTATGGAGAAGGTTTCCATGCGCGGAGACGTTTCACGTCATGGGCATTGTTTACAAGGCGACGAAAACCACTGACAAACCGGACATTTTGCAGTGAACGTGCCTTGTGAAAGCGCGATTGACCGATGCGCGAAAACCTTAGATTCACGCAAAAAAAAATTATTTAAGATAAGACAAACGTAACTTTACCTCACCTTCACTGATCAACGATGCCGAATGATCTTTCATAATTATTCGATAAAGATACGACGGCTATCGTTAATCAGAAAAGGATCGGTCGAGCTACGTTTGCCAGGTCTTGCTGTATTTAATTTTCTTCGGATCCAAGTTTCAGCATCATGTCACTTCTCGTCGTGATAGTCATGGCCTTCTGAACCTCACTCTCCGACGGACGTGAAATCAAACAGATACTACGTGATCCAACATGACTACTGCTGTAGTTGTTCTACTGTTCTCGAAATTAAAGACGGATACACTCACAAAATATGCAAGTTCAACATTTTTTTTCTCCACGATAAAAACCTTGAAACGAGTTTGCGACCAGCGTTTCGTGTACAGAATTGAATGATCTTTATTGTTCCAAAATAAAAAAGCATTTTTTATATTTTTTTCGAAAAAAAATTTCTCGTTACCCAAGAATGGTACGTCTCACATCAGCGACATATTTTTTTTCGAAAAACGCATCCAAAATCCTTCGGAAACCGCTTTTTAAACTCCCCGATTTTTTAACCCCAAAGCGGTAAAAAATACATGGCCACCTTATAATTGTCATACTGTATATTAGTATAGTAGTAAGATAGTAAGATTAGGGTCATAACAAAAAGTTATATGGTCTAGAGCCTACCCGAATAAACGGGCTATCTAATGCGAAAAGAACTTTTCAAATCGGATCAGTATTTCCTGAGATTAGCGCGTTCAAACAAACAAACTCTTCAGCTTTGTTATAGTACGGTATAGATGTAGTATTACAGTAGTAAGATAGTGAGATTAGGGTCATAGCATAAGATCATATAGTCTAGAGCCTTCCTGAATAAACGGGCTATCTAATACAAAATGAATTTTTGAAATCGGACTAGTATTTTCTGAGATTAGCGCGTTCAAACAAACTCTCCAGCTTTTTTATAGTATAGTATAGATATAGTAGTATACTAGTAAGATAGTAAGATTAGGGTCATAGCATGAAGTTATATAGCCTAGAACCTTCCCAAATAAATGGGATATCTAATGCAAAAAGAATTTTTGAAATCGGATTAGTATGGTAGTAACAGCATAAGATTAGGGTCATACCATAAAGTTAAATAGCCTAAAGCCTTTCTAAATAAACGGGCTATCTAATGCGAGAAGAATTTTTCAAATCAGATAAGTATTTCTTGAGATTAGCGCGTTCAAACGAACAAACTCTCCAGCTTTATTATAAAATAGTATAGATGAAGTAGCATAGTAGTAAGATAGTAAAATTAGGGTCATAGCATAAAATTATATAGCCTAGAGCCTTCCTGAATAAACGGGCTATCTAATACAAAAAGAATTTTTGAAATCGAACTAGTATTTTCTAAGATTAGCGCATTTAAACAAACAAACTCTCCAGCTTTTTTATAGTACAGTATAGATATAGTACTATAGTAGTAAGATAGTAAGATTAGAGTCACAGCATGAAGTTATATGGCCTAGAGCCTTCCTGAATAAGCGGGCTATCTAATGCGAAAAGAACTTTTCAAATCGGATTAGTATTTCCTGAGATTAGCGCGTTCAAACAAACAAACTCTCCAGCTTTATTATAGTACAGTATAGATGTAGTATTATAGTAATAAGATAGTAAGATTAGGATTATAGCATAAAATTATATGGCCTAGAGCCTTCCTGAATAAACGGACTATCTAATACAAAATGAATTTTTGAAATCGGACTAGTATTTCATGAGATTAGCGCGTTCAAACAAACTCTCCAGCTTTATTATAGTATAGTATAGATATAGTAGTATACTAGTAAGATAGTAAGATTAGGGTCATAGCATAAAGTTATATGGCCTAGAGCCTTCCTGAATAAACGGGCTATCTAATACAAAATTGGTTTTTGAAATCGGACTAGTATTTTCTGAGATTAGCACGTTCAAACAAACTCTCCAGCTTTTTTATAGTACAGTATAGATATATTAGTATAGTAGTAAGATAGTAAGATTAGGGTCATAACATAAAGTTATATGGTCTAGAGCCTACCCGAATAAACGGGCTATCTAATGCGAAAAGAATTTTTCAAATCGGATAAGTATTTCCTGAGATTAGCCCGTTCAAACGAACAAACTCTCCAGCTTTATTATGAAATAGTATATGTAGATGAAGTAGCATAGTAGTAAGATGGTAAGATTAGGGTCATAGCATAAAATTATATAGCCTAGAGCCTTCCTGAATAAACGGGCTATCTAATACAAAAAGAATTTTTGAAATCGTACTAGTCTTTTCTGAGATTAGCGCATTTAAACAAACAAACTCTCCAGCTTTTTTATAGTATATAGTATAGATATAGTACTATAGTAGTAAGATAGTAAGATTAGGGTCACAGCATGAAGTTATATGGCCTGGAGTCTTCCTGAATAAACGGGCTATCTAATGAAAAAAGAATTTTTCAAATCGGATTAGTATTTCCTGAGATAAGCCCGTCCGAATAAACAGACGAACAAAAAAACAACCTCGCCAGCTGTATTATAGTAGTAATATTTAAAAAAACGCACACGCTAACGACATCGATTATGGAAATTTCGACGTAAAACTTCCTACACGTATAAGAATCACGACTGGCAATCGAGCATCTTTCGTATACTCTGAACTTGGAAACGATTGATGGCGGTTGAAATATGTACAATTTCGCTAGATCCGCGTGATATCTTATGGAAAAAGTATCGCGACATATGTATGTATGTGCGAATGTGTTATAAGTTTTGAATACTTGAAAGGGGATCAGCGGGATCTTTTGGATATTGGCCGCGTGCATCTGCCTCTCGGAAGCGAGATACAAGATGAGAAGACCTCAGGCTCCACCGTCTCAGTCACCGGCACAACTCTACAAGAAATCTTGGCCAATAGCGCAGAGAATGTCGATGGGCAATACGATACATATCGGCGGTAATTATGGGCACAAGAGGCCACTCTACAAACCCCCTAATTACCGGTACGAATTGCATATGAAAATCACGCTGTGATCCGTCACAAGCGGCAGCGTGATCCGCCATTGTTGTTTGGTAATTTCGGGGTTTAAAAAATGTATTTATTTTTTCAAGGATACGTCGTCCCCCGATGTACAACGTTTTGCCGACCGCCTGGAAGAATCAAGTTCCCGTTCTCGGTGTTGTAAACAGTCACGCGGTTTTGCCCCAACGTCAACCGGTCAAAGAATTTCACTCGATGAACAAAGTGCCCGAATACAGTCCCGAGTATAGACCGGAAACTGTAGTTATGCCACCAACTCACAGGGGAGGAATGGACGATGATAAAGGAGCGATACACACGATACCAGCGCCGAATCTTAGTCTCGCTGATAAGCCTTACAATCTCGTTGAAGGGAATCCTTCGGAAAATAATCGCGAGGAACAGGGGACACTCAATCGGTATCCGAACGACGGACGGTACAACGCGAATCATCGGGGTAAGCGGTGAAGAAAATTCATCAGAATATTTAACAAAAACAAAACAAAAACATAGTCAAAACATCCTTGAAACAAAATTTTCGTGCGACTTGACGCAATCGATCTCGCCTCAGAACTGTCGAGCAGGACGCTTAGATGTTAACGAGCAAATAACAGTATAACTTTGTGTCTGGTGCGTGTGGTTTTTCCCCTCGTGAATTCGATGATGATTCGTCGAATGAAAAATTTGCCAAATTGTCTTCATCGCCAGGCACTCTAGTGACGAACTACGGTTTCGGAACGCTCGTGACGAGTCCATCGCCCCAGAGAACCCTGACGAGTCCCGTATCGACGGAAAATCATTACGAAGTTACGGAAACTAACGAGATAGGCTCGAGGGATTATCACACGGTGAGGCCGAGCTTCTTTACACCGGAATTCGACGTTACGAGGCTCGCGACATTGCCGAATCACGATCTACGGACGAACGAGCTTTACGCCAATCATCCGGGTGTAATAAACTCTTTGAAGCCTGGTCTGATCGGTACTAACGTACAGTTTGGCCAGTCGAACGCGCCGATTCAAACGAATCTTCGCAGTTCTCTTCACGTTGGTTTTCCCGGTACCGCGGCCCAGGCTCCATCACCATTGGGACAACATATTCCCGATCTTCACGTTGGTCATCCAGCACCTGCTGGACCACCAATGTCCGCCACCCAATTGTACGATCTACTCAATAGTTTTCCTCAACAGATCAACGAACAATACGCGAACGGACAGCAGCCACAATTGCAACAGCAAATAATTGAACAACAGCTGGGACAACTTTTCCAGCCTACCGGTGGCGTCACGAGCTTCTCACAGCCCCAAATGCACTCGTTCAATTATGACGAGCAGGCCAACAAACGACAACAACAACAACAACAACAACAACAACAACAACAACAACAACAACAACAACAACAACAACAACAACAACAACAACAGCAGCAGCAACAACAGATCTTGGTTGATCAAGGTTACGGATCTGGTCGTGTGACGGCGGATTACAACTTGGAACCGGAAGTGGCTGGAAATGTGGCAGTTCCCAACGTGCACGACGAAGACATCGGCTATGGAGGCCCCGAGACCAGCGATCAAGCTGAGAATCATATCGAGTACGAGGAATCCAGTGATCAGAGGGGACAAAACACTTATTACAATAAGGTGGCTAATGAGGGTAGCGTATCGACCCAATTTTACACGACGTTGCCGAACAAAGAAGCTGCGGAAAAATTAGCGGCACTTGCCGCTGCCGGAAATGTCAATAGCCACTTGATCGGACGGTTGAGGAAGCAGCAGCAGCAGCAGCAGCAGCAAGAAACCTTGCGTGAAGATCAAGACATTGAACAGAGTGACGAACCGATGCCGTCGAATCACAAGGGTGGCGAGTACGAGGTGAACGAACCACAGGAGGAGGATGTAAGATACGAAGTGCAACAACGATACAACGATGAACAACGGGGATCGTACGATCAACGGCGGTACAACGAACAGAATTATCGACAGCAACAACGGATTCGCCAGCAACAGGTAAGGGGTCTTTTGTATTACAGAAGACAATTGTTCTCCGGAGCCGAGACGAAATTTCGAACATCCTAATATACACTCCAAGTTCGCTCCAAGGGAGTCGGACATTTCACTTTTCGGGATGCAACGAAAAGAAAAGACACCTAGAGTCGTATTCGTACAAGGCGGTCTTTGGGCCGTAGTCTGGTCTAGAGCGAGATTTTTGACGTCATTTCTAATGTGCAACAACGTTTGAACCGTTGACGTTGTCTTGATGAAAATTTACACGTGCATTTATTGATCCTTAGAGAATACTTGTACATTAAAAAAATATATATATTTTTAATATTTTCATGTAGTTTTTTGCCTTGTTGCAACATGGTGCGCCGAAATCGGCGCCCACTCTGGACGATGTTGTATGCATCTGAAAAAAAAAATATATATATATTCTCAATCTGTATGAGTATTCTGAGCACTGGTAGCAGAATTGGTACTTTAAAAAAAATTTTGACAAAATGGCGGCCTGTTGAACTTTCATTAATATTTCATTATTCGACGAGTTATAACATGTCGGCAAAATTATTGTTCGACTCAATAAAAAAATTTTTTAAGTACCAATTCTGCTACCAGTGCTCAGAATACTCTTACAGATTGAGAATATATATATTTTTATTCCAGATGCATACAACATCGTCCAGAGTGGGCGCCGATTTCGGCGCACCATGTTGCAACAAGGCAAAAAACTACATGAAAATATTTAAAATAATTTTTTTTTTAATGTACAAGTATTCTCTAAGGATCAATAAATGCACGTGTAAATTTTCATTGAGCCAACTTCAACGGTTTAAACGTTATTGCACATTAGAAATGACGTCGAAAATCTCGCTCTAGACCAGACTACGGCCTTAAAACGTCGTCCACTACCCTGCTTATTAGGGGCTCACATACGAGGTCTGTTAAAAAAATATCGCAAATTTTGAGTTTCCGCGGGCTACGTATATTCGATTTTCAATTTTTTTGTGGCGTTAGGTTGGTACTCATGTCCCTCACTTATGCTGAAAAAATCGGCCATTTTGAATGTTTAGTTAATTGTTGACAGCTGTTTTGGTTGGACGTGTTTTGGCTTGTCTTCGATATTTGCCTATTCCAAAAAAGCAGCTTCCATTGCAATGATTCAGCTTTGGTTTCCACTAGAGCTTGAACTTTTCCGGGTATCCGGTTACCCGAGTAATTCGGGTTTCATGGATCCGACGCTTCAAATCCGTATATCTCGATAACTCGATAATATCCGGGTAATAACGGATTCGGGTATGCGGATAGTTTCGGGGTATCCGGGTAACCGGGTACTCGGATAATAACGGATAATATCGGGCAATTACCGCCGATAATTGATGCCGAAAATGCTGAAAAAAATTGTTCAATTTACACTATTTGTGAGGCATGCGTAGATGTTGCCAAGAACAATGTTTGCGGAGTACATTTATAAGACGAATAATAAATCATTACTGGAAGATTGAGAAACCGGGATTATATGGGTGTTCATGTCCGATCATTTAGTTGACCATTTTTTATTTTTACCGACTGATATCAATATTAAACAAATTAGATTATCATTATAACGAAGATTCTTGGAAAGAATCTTGCAGGCGTATTTACTATTATTACCAAACTATTTCTTTACTGTAATTCACATCCGACAAAAACTACAATTTCAATAAAACATTCTTGTGTAGATTAAAAAAGCAATGACATAATCTTCTATACAATGTTAGGGAAACACATGATCATTTCATAAGAACTTAATCAACATTGACCTGCACTATTTGCATCTTTAATATTATTTTTTCATCACGATTTATTATTATTTAATAAATATCCTTAGTTTCGGAAATGTATATTTGCTTTATGGGCGTGTGTGCAGTCTTTATGAACTTTAGAGTTAGAGAGAAAATATGGAATATGAAGAAGCAGATCTCGGCTATTCTTAATATACGCAGGCAAGAAATTGTGATCGTAACAGCAGATTCTATAAAATTGTGGGAGTCACATGTAAAATGTTTTCCCGAGTAAATACATAATTATTATAAATTGGAAAACCGTGACGTCTGATTCGTCAACACTATGTTTTCATTTTGACCGTAGTTTTGCACAATTTCTTTGAACAGAGCAAATTTGATACAAGTTATTTTCCAATTTTTTTCAATGGTAACTATTAACGCCCTATATTTCGGCTTATTTGATGACCAGACTAATACGATATCATTATTTTTTTTACGCCGGCGGTCCTATTCGAGCCTGTACGCGAAAAATCGGGTAATTACCCGACATTATTCGTTATTACCCGGTTACCCGGATCCGTGATTATTCGGATATCCGGATACCCGGATACTCGGGTACTCGAATAGCCGGATACCCGGATATTCGGGTATTCGAATCTGAAGTGTTGAATCCGATTTCCCGGATACCCCGATACTTTCGGGTATCCGGCTAACCCGGATAAAAGTAACAGCCCTAGTTTCCACGTCATAACCATAAACCCATGATTCGTCACCAGTTATGACCCTCTGGAGCAAATTTGGGTCCTCGCAGACCGAGTCCAACAGCTCCTTAGCAATGTTAATGCGACACTGTTTTTGTTCAAAATTAAGCAATTTTGGCACGAATTTCGCGGCCACCCGTCTCATGCCCAAATCATTGGTAAAAATCGAATAGCACGAGCCAATCGATATGTTTAGTTCCTCAGCAACTTCTCTAACGGTGAATCGACGATTGGCCAATATTATTTTCTTCACTTCATCAATGTTTTCGTCTGTTGTTGATGTGCTCGGGCGTCCGGAACGCATTTCGTTGTTCGCATCTTCTCGGCCCTCTGAGAACATTTTGTACCACCGATAAAAGTTGCTTTGGTCCAAGGTAGCTTCACCATATGCCACAGTCAACATTCGGAATGCGTCCGGGCACTTGATTTTGTTTTTCACACAAAATTTCATACAGATTCTTTGATCCATTTTTTGGAATAGGCAAAAATCGAAGACAAGCCAAAACACGTCTAACCAAAACAGCTGTCAACAATTAACTAAACATTAAAAATGGCCGATGTTTTCAGCATAAGTGAGGGACACGAGTACCAACCTAACGCCACAAAAAAATCGAAAATCGAATATACGTAGCCCTCGAAAATTCAAAATTCGCGATACTTTTTTAACAGACCTCGTACACCTGCGCGCGCTGAAAACCGAGTAAATTTGAAAAATTATTATAAAGGTTATATGGTGAAAAAAAAAAAAAATTGTCGATCTCACATTTTTGTATTAACTTTTCAACTGTAAAAAAAATTATAATTTTTTTTTTATCATTATTAACATTGTTTTTTATGGGTATAAATAGACTACCGATGAAAACCATGGCGTCTACCTGTCAACATCATAACTTCACTAAAAATTATCCAATCCGCTAAAATAAAAAAGAACCTACTAGAATAATGTAGTAGTAATAGTCTGACGGAGGGAATTTATTTATTATTTCAAAAATAAAAAATTACAGTATTTCAAACTTTAGTATGCAATTTAAAAAAAATTAGTGCTTAATAATTTATAAAAAATTGTCCAATCAAAAAATTGAAAAAAACCTCTCGTCAGGCTATAGAGACAATAATTATCAAGATTTAAAAACAAAACGTTAAAAAACATTAAAAATTGACTGAGTTATCGTGCTGACGTTTCTTTTCATCGGTAATCTATTTATACCCGTAAAAATAATGTTAATATTTGAGAAGAAATTTTTAACATTTTTTTAATTATAGTTGAAAAGTTTATAAATAATGTGAAACCAACAATGTAATTTTTTTTTCATCATATAACCTTTATAATAATTTTTCAAATGTACTCGATTTTCAGGACGCGCAAGGGTATGTGAACCCTTACGTGTACGTGTACCGACCGTACGAATACGTCTTCTAGCGGGAATTGATCTTTCGCCATTTATATCTCATTCATACTAAAGAGAAGTCGATTAAATATTAAAAGAAATGATAAATATCCCTTCTTTTAATTTTTAATCGACTTTTCCGTCAACTTGCCCAACTCTTACATTTTATTTTCACCCGAATCTTACCCATTTCTAATTATCGTTTCTATGCCTATGTACAATCCAGGAATTGAACGATCGATACGAGCAACAAGGACCGAGCCATCATCGGGAAGAGGAGAACGAGCAGGATGATAATCCACAGGAAAGCAAAAAGAGACCAATGAGAATTATGGTGCCGGATGTCCAGGACTATACCGAACAAAACGGTCAACGTACGTCGGAGGAAACGGAAAATACTAGCGAAGATTACGACTACGAGAATCCAGATACCGAAATAATAAATACTCGAACGACCGTCTCGTCGGATAGTCGAACGACCTATGACGATACTCCAAATTCCGAATTCGGCACGCGTCTAACAGCGAAGAAAGGGCAATAATTAAAAATACACCGTCACCAGTGTGACGATAAATTATAATTATATCATTGTAAATATGTTACTGAGAATTTTTACCGAATTATCGGTAATCAAGTCTCTCGTCACATCGATTTCTTCCAAAATCACCAATATTTCTTTTCTCGCTATTGGAAAATCACAATTTTGACCATGATTTGTATCCGACGAATACGTTGGAACTATCGTTGCCCAAAGATGGGAAGTCGTTTGAATCAAAGTAAGTTATTAAAATTATGCCGAGTGATGACTGAAAATGTAATATCAATATCCATCATTGGAATCATTATTCGAAATGGCGCTTGGCGATTGAAAAAAAAATTCCTTTCGTGTTAATAATGGACACAATCAATTATAATAGAATCTTAGCGTTTTGTTCGTTCGAACGATGCCTTGCCGTCGCCCAGTTGTCGCGATCTAACATTCTTTTCGTTTAAGGACGTTCTCTTTCATGATTCTTGCCCCATTCCCGGAAACTAAAAGATCACCGTGTCATCATTTCTTTTCTCCGTCTTTATCACAATGACGCATTTTCGTTTACCTCGCGTCGAGCTATATTATTTATTCAAAATTATTATTTATTTCGTAGGTTTAATCGTCGCCGAGTAATGATATATTTATCGTGTTTGTTTATTGAATAAATCATATCGTGTTATCAATCCTTCGTTTTACAGAATTTTTATTAATTTTTTTGTTTCGAGTTTCTCGTACGAGTGTAATAAGAAATATGCATTTTTTTCCGTAAACAATTATCGCTTTCCAATTGTCGTGTGCGTAAATATAATTAGAAATGATGGATAATTAAGGGAGGGGTAAGGGTTTCAGCGTAAAAAAAACACTTTTTTTGCGATTTTTTTTCTCAAATATGGATTGAGCAATTTTATTCGAACCTTTTGTACATTATTGAGCATACTTTTGACAATGTTGTGTAATTTTTTCATGCAGAAATATCGAAGCATAAGCCCGTAACAGAGCTTCCCCCAGAACGTCTTGGAAAAAAAAACAATTTGCGGTGTTCACTATAACTCGGCCGGAAATTATCTGAAAATGAAAAACCATGAAAATTCAGTCAAATTATAATCAAATCTTCCCCCCAACGTTTCCTGATAATTTTTTTTTTCATTTAAAAATTTTTGGCGGCCATCTAAAGTGTGAACAGTTATTTTCCACGAAAAATTCCGCCATTTTGTGGGTGGGAAACACCCTTAATGTAAAAAAAAAATTTAACTAAACGTTGGGGGGAGGTATTTTATATGTAGAAAATGTAAGGAAAGTTTGAAATGAATCGGTCAAGTAGTTTTTAAATGGCAGTGAACACGGTCTTTGAAAAAGTAGTTTTGAGAAAAACGCGTCTAAAGTTTATGAAGTGAAAAAGTGAAGAAAAAAATGTTTTTTACCAACTTACACAGAATCATCGATTCCAGCTCCATACAGCAGACTTCCTGCGGCATTGTCGATGTCTTCAGCCTCTTTTCTCTCAAGTCTTCGTTTTATTCTGGCTTCTTTGCTCTGCTGCTCAGCTTGAATCTCGGCCCTGTCAATGCGATTGCTGTCCGTGAATGATGCATAATCATGAGCGCTTGGGCCGACGCTGACGTTCATGTCAGACAGAAAAGTTATAAAAGCATCAGCACCTTCATTGAAAGTGAATGCAGCTACATAAGATGCAAATTCAACAATTTGTCCTGCTGCCAGATAATTTTTTCGGTGCAATTCTCCAAATCAGCTGGTTCAAACTGTCGTTGGCATTTTGAGTTAAGCCTCCAAGACACCTTTCTAGAAGTTTTCTCACTCGACGGTACAAAGCGTGGATCACAATTTGCACATTTGACTTGGATTTGGAAGCCACGGCCTTCTTTTTAGCAGCTTTTGAACTCAACTGAACCATCACACTGAGCACATTTCGCTAAACTTGCGATGGTTGAGAAAGCAAGCGAAAAATCGATGATTCTGTAATGTTTTTCAACGTCTTCTGGTACACTTGCGCTGGTATTTAGTTTGATTTTCTTCGATGAAGCACTTTTTGTGGTAGCCTCATCTTTAATTATTTTATTCGGATTAAACCGTTTTTTTTTATCTACACAAATAAGTCCTTCCACGTTGTCGGTCTTCTCTCGAAACTTTGCTTACTCTCGGCATTTTTGTACAGGAAATTGTTTAGATTATAAAATGGCAAGCGCACGGTCAAACGTCTAACGACAAACTGACGCTCGTTTCTTCTTTTTAAATATTGTAATGTATAGTATACACTATATACTATATACACAATAGCAATGAATAAACTGTATACCTGTTCGACAGCTGCACTGCTAGCCCGACCGCCCGCAGCTCTTAGAGGTATAGCGTTAAAGGCCAGGAGATTAATAAGACAATAACTTCAAGAATATTGCTTAGATCGGTTTAAAATTTTAAGGACATATTCTTGAAATGTTAAACAATAAGATAAGACAAAAAAAATTCGATTTTTCGAAAGTGAAAACCCTTACCCCGCCCTTAAGATAGCCTGAAAATTCTCGCTTGCGAGTAACGTAATCAAATTTTCTCATTCGTTTCCGTAATGTACAATCGCAATATTCTACATCGTTACAATTTTTTCGCTGTTGTATAACGTGGCTAAAAATTGTATTTGTCCAGCGAATGAACCGGAACTTTCGTCTATCTAGAATTTTATTGACTGACAGACAGCTGGGATCTCATGAGTATGCGTAAACGGATTACATTATTATTATTATTATTATTATTAGTATTATTATTATTTGGTACGAAGAGGGAACAACAATCGGCAGTATTTACACGAAAATGCTTGTCGACGATGTGGGATTCAAAGTGAAAAAGAGTATGATACACAAGGCACGTGCAATCTTTCGAAAGACCGTCACTGGGAATTTTTCTTTGTTAAACAAGGAATTCGGATCCTTGGTTCGTGGGCTAAGCGATACGAGAGGAAATAATGACGATTCAATTTGTAAATTGAACGAATGTTCGAAGACGATTTATAAATTTACCAAGTTTCTCCGTACATGTTAATAATCGTCGGAATAATTTTAATTACTTCTTTGCCCAATTATGTTTAATTTCCGAACGTGCGCGAGTGGTTGTTTGTTTTTTTTATGTTTTTATTTCAAAGAATCCATGAACCAAGGATTACCGTCGTTGGTGCGACGTTTCGTGAGAATATCACAGCCGTTTTCGGTAACGAGAAGGGTCTGTTCGAACTGAGCCGACCACTGTCCGTCGGCTGTAACGGCGGTCCAATCGTCAGGCCACATCTCGTCACGCCAAGTTCCCTGGGATATCATCGGTTCGATCGTGAAACAATGACCGGGCTTCATTATCCCCACCGCTTTGTTTTCTGCGAGGAGAAAAAGTTTTTAGAGAAAAATAGATGATGATTTTTCAAGGCTGGGATATATATTTCTCAGAGTTAGAGCCTCGTTATATTTGAACGTTGTACAATTCATTTCGCATTAACGGCAATTGAAACTGCGAAATGACTTATCGTACGGCTGATTGTAAATAAACTTACTGGCATAGTGTGGTACATTTGGTGCCGTGTGGAATAGTCGATGAATACCGTGGCCGCAATAGCTACGAACAACGCTGAAGCCATTAGCCTGAGCGTACTTCTGAATAACATTGCCAATTTCCTTGTACTTTTCACCCGGTCGTACGATCTCAATGGCACGCGACAGACACTCGTATGTGACTTGAACGAGTTTTTTAATCTCCGGTTTGACGTTACCAACGAAAAATGTTTCGTTAAGATCACCGTGAAAACCCCGATGATAAACGGTCACGTCGACGTTGCAAAGATCACCGTCCTCCAGGGGTCTTGTGTCCGGTATACCGTGACATATTACTTCGTTCACGGACGTGCAACAACTCGCTGGAAACTGATGATAATTCAGCGGTGACGGATAACAATCACGCTCGATACAAGCCTCGTGTACTATTCGATCGAGCTCGGCTGTCGTTACACCGACGTCACAACATTTCGCCGCTTCGTCAAGGACTTCTCGGCCAAGCTTGAGTAATCACAATTAGCAATGTAATATATCGAAATTAAAAACCGACAGCGGTGGACGCGCGGTCGGTGCGCGGCTTCGGCGATTTCCCATGTTAAGCAGTATTGGCCGCGGTCAGTACTGGGATGGGTGAACGCTTAGCCGTGCACTGGCTTGCGCGCCGACTACTGAGCGGGAGGCAGTTTTTCTGAGTTTCTGATGGTAATACAACTGAAACTCATTCAAAATAAAAAGCCGTCTGTATCGGCACAGGTTTTCCGCAGTTTCCCTGTGTCGATGGCAAATGCGATACAGTGTAGCTAAGACGTCTGTGGACGCAATGGAAGTTGGATTAGCTTAGCAAAGTGCGGATAGGGGGAAAAATGGAAAAATGGAAAAAATGGAATTGGGAAGGGTCATGCGTAAAAACCCGAAAGGGTATACGTTGAAACACACAATAATAAAATATATCGAAATTCAAATAATCTTGCTTTCAACGAAAATCTACGCGTCAACGATGAAACTTAGTTGCGGTCAAGTCGCTCGGAGGAGCGTTAAAAATCAAAGAAAGTTCACCGAACGTCGTTCGATTTCAATCGGACATATTGGGGGAAAAAAAGCCTGTGAAAAGGTGGTACATGCGATTATTCGTAGATTAATTACTTTGCAAGAGACGCGCATGCTCTCGATTTCATCGTCATCCAGCACTTTTATCTGCGACGAGCCTCGAACTGCTTGTTCGCTCAGCGGCTCGCCTCTGGGATGATCGGCATAGTCCGGACGTTCGATAGCCTCGGGAACTTGCCTCCTGGCTTCCCTCGGCGATGGTCGCAACTTTCCAGTGTAGTGATAGGACGGCCATGGATTGTACTCGCCCGAAGCGTTCTTACCAGTTGCTCCCTCTGACGAGGCAACAAAAAAACTCCATGATTGTACAAAAAATTATTCCAAACTACAAGCGGTTCGATGAAACTCCATCGAGTAATTGGGACTACTCACTGACAATCTGATGAATTACTTTGTGCGTCTTCCAAGTGCTCTTGAAACAATCCTGTAATAAAAATCATGAAATTAAACTTGTATCGTCACAATCGTTCTTTATTTTTTAAGTGCACCGTAACAATCGTACCGAACGGCACTTAATAAAACGTGTGATTTCCGAAAGCTCAATTTATGTAAACCTTACTTCGTCCCGATGCATGAAATTTCTTGTTCTATCAAGAACAAGACATTTTGAGAAATGAGATTGGGATTTTTTTTTTCCGTCAGTCTAACATCTCTACGGCTATTAGAATATTGAAGCAATATGAATAAAAAAATGTGTTTAAGATGGTTTTTTTTTTCTCACACGAAGCAACGATAGAGAGCGAAGTGGCTGAACGAAATTCGGACCGGCCGAGCTTAACCTACAATGGCACTCACCTGGCTACAAAAGTAAGAGCCCTGAATACCGATTTTCAGGCACGTTGGACACTGAAGACTCGCGACTGCATTACATCCAGGTGTCTCGCACATACCCAATGCTAACGACATTTTAAATGAGTAGAAAAAACAACTCTATTTTTGGAAGTGAACGTGGAACGACAGAAGTTAATCTAATCTTCATGGACAGGAGAATAGGACATAGAAGGAACTCGGGAATTATTATTTCGTTTCACTACTCTTCTCTTTGTACTACTACGCTGTTTTATCGATTATCGAGGGATGAAACGTCCGAATGTGTTGACAATGATTATGACCGTTTATGACACGAGATGGCGCGCCTTGTGCGCGCACAAGTTACGTCATCTAAGGTCAACTCACATCGGGATCTCTGCAATTTCGCCTTACGTGCCAGCCCAAAGAATCTCCTTTCTTAAAAAAGACATGGCACTCGATTCTCGAAACTCTCGAAATGCGAGATAAATATATCGAATCTTGAAGCCAGTTTATCGTCAATCTGATTGGTTGTAGTAAAGCGCGCCTAATTCAAACACGATTTAGTTCACTATGAAACAACATCTATGGTATACAAAGATTAAATACGATTAAAGATTCAATAGATCATTGACTCTCGCCCAATGCAATTCTCAAAATTAAAAAACTTTATATAATAAAGAAATGCGAGATAAATATATCGAATTATGAAGCCCGTTTATCGTCAATCTGATTGGTTGTCGTAAAGCGCGCGTAATTCAAACACGATTTCGTTCACCATGAAAGAACATCTAAAGTATACAAAGATTCAATAAGAACAAAGATTCAATAGATTATTGACTCACATCGGGATCTCTGCAAGTTCGCCTTACGTGCCAGCCCAAAGAATCTCCTTTCTTAAAAAAGACATGGCACTCGATTCTCGAAACTCTCGAAATGCGAGATAAATATATCGAATCTTGAAGCCAGTTTATCGTCAATCTGATTGGTTGTAGTAAAGCGCGCTTAATTCAAACACGATTTAGTTCACTATGAAACAACATCTATGGTATACAAAGATTAAATACGATTAAAGATTCAATAGATCATTGACTCTCGCCCAATGCAATTCTCAAAATTAAAAAACTTTATATAATAAAGAAATGCGAGATAAATATATCGAATTATGAAGCCCGTTTATCGTCAATCTGATTGGTTGTCGTAAAGCGCGCGTAATTCAAACACGATTTCGTTCACCATGAAAGAACATCTAAAGTATACAAAGATTCAATAAGAACAAAGATTCAATAGATTATTGACTCACATCGGGATCTCTGCAATTTCGCCTTACGTGCCAGCCCAAAGAATCTCTCTCCTTTCTTAAAAAAGACATGGCACTCGATTCTCGAAACTCTCGAAATGCGAGATAAATATATCGAATTGTAAAGCCAGTTTATCGTCAATCTGATTGGTTGTCGTAAAGCGCGCCTAATTCAAAGACGATTTAGTTCACTATGAAACAACATCTATGGTATACAAAGATTTAATACGATTAAAGATTCAATAGATCATTGACTCTCGCCCAATGCAATTCTCAAAATTTAAAAACTTTATATAATAAAGAAATGCGAGATAAATATATCGAATTATGAAGCCCGTTTATCGTCAATCTGATTGGTTGTCGTAAAGCGCGCGTAATTCAAACACGATTTCGTTTACCATGAAAGAACATCTAAAGTATACAAAGATTCAGTAAGATCAAAGATTCAATAGATTATTGACTCTCGCCCAATGCAATTCTCATAATTTAAAAACCTTATAATAAATTATGTACTATTTAATGAAATGACAACCGATCGAGACGAAATAATCTTAGCGACTGCAGTATGGTGACGAAATCCGTTGTGCCGTTTGGGAAAAAGTATCTATAAGAATATGCAGTTGATTCTTAATCTAAAGGACAAGTTCGAAATACGAAACATTCAAGCGCGAGCGAAGCGAGCGCGTTGTTGCTAGTTAGTTAAAATGTGACGGTCTGCAGGTTTTCCGCAGTTTTCCCACGTACCCTCGTGCAAATGCGATACCTGTTTATCATTTGAGTAAGGTTCAGTCGTCAGACAACCTCGTTAACTCGACTTTATCCTATCACGCAGATATCTACACATTATGTACAGGGTGAGCCATTTAAACTGTTACTATTACCAATAATGCGTATATATTGAATATGTTTTGTGCTGTCGAGAAAAGTTTCAAACGAAAGTCGTAGAATATGGAGGGAGCGACCGTACAAGACGACATTTTTTTCAATGGGGTGATGGGGACGCTCAAGCCGAGTCAAGCTCATCTGTACTTTTTCACATGAAATAGTAGCATTTTATTTGCACAAATAATGCTAAAGTTGGAAATACTTTCAATCAAAAGACGAGGCTTTTATTAATAAACGTAATGTGCAATATCTGACAGTGAAAACAGTTTACAAGTATCATATCGGTACGTACTAACAAAGGAATCGCGGCGACGACACGAGGCTTCTGCGATGTCCAATTGATCGGTTTTCAACCGCTCGTTAACGTACATCACCGATAGATGGAAAACATTTTTTGCCGCTTGTCCACTCGTTGTGAAATACTTCGGTACGTATTGAATTGAAAACGGTTAGAATTAGTTTGGGTTTCCTATTTTATCGCGGTTGGTAAGTGCATCGAGCGAGTAAGGTCGAGACCAGAGTCACATTATCTTCGTGGTGCGGTATTAGCGGCGAACTCCTTCGCGCATACACACACACAGTGCTGAGCATTCGAAATGGAACGCGGATATTTACGTCAAATTTCGCGAAAATTTGACGAAATTGAAAATTTCAAAAAAGTACATTCAAGGAGATTTGATAATCTTTCAAACACATTGGGTCCCATTGAGATTGGTCAACAATTGCGCACGTGCGCAACGAAAATGTAGGAGGGTGGTAGAAAATCGGGTGAACCGTCGACCTCGTCATTTAAGGGTTACGGATGCGACAGCGGGTAAATATGGTATCGAACTTAATGGAAGAAAACTACTCCAGGAGCAATTGCACGCCCAACTCCCCGGCGGCAGAGGAGGGGCGTTAAAGTGAAAATCTTTTGTCGGGGATAGCGCGAAAACTGTTTTACCGACCGAGCTCATTTTTATCGCGAATGTATTATTCCCGAGGATCTCGTGGAAAGAAATTTCACGTTACCGTCCCGCGGAAACGATCGGGAGGTGCATCGTCGAAGTAGAATTATGAAATTCGTTGAAATTTTCGCGAAAATCAACGATGATATCCCGCGTTCCACTTCAAATGCTCAGCACTGTACAAATACGGTGTATAACCGCGTACGCGTGCATCATGGTTGAGAGCACGGTTATTTTATGAGTTCGGGGGAATGTTTTTTTGTTTTGTGAGGTCTCCTTGTTGCAGATTATGCGACTCGTGCGGGGTTTCCGGACAGTGTCGACATGTACGTACACCTAGTAAGGAGCAGGGAGCGAGTAAGGGTACAAGGGCAGCACCCTTTTAGTGCTGCCCATCACGGTAATTCGATACTCTCCCGTTGGACAGATCCCTGCATGGGACACGTAACACGTGTTTGCACGTAAAACAAGGAAAATCCACGAAATACATATATACCAATTTAAGGACTTACATACGTCGAGAATTTTCAAAAAATCGATTTTTTTTTGTTTATAGATTATTATTCCTTATAGTCTTAGGCGTATTTCTGTGTAAGCTGATTGTAAAAATTCCCCATAGTTCAAAAGTTATTGTAGATAATGTGACCGCCCGACGAAAGGACAAAGGTCTGACGCGCGCCTACCAAAGCAACAAAAGAGGCCAGAACAATTCGTCGATTAGAAAAAAATAAACAACAACAATTTTTTACTGACAAGGAAGGCGTACAATATGAAGCTGGAATGGGAGATTAGACGTAAGTTAACTAAATAAATTAAAAAAATTCATAAAGTTCTTGCTCCAGCCGCGCACGACTTCGAGCGAAACGCGCTTGAAACTTTAAACGCGTTTTTCTCAAAACTACTTTTTCTGACACGGTCGGCATGATAGCTCGTACGGTTTTTAATATTTATTGATGATTTTTTTTTTTAAATATTCGCAATTGTTTTTTCTATAGTCTGTTGAGCCGGATTTTAAAAAATTATAATTAGAAAATTTTATAAAAACAATTAAAGTGTGACTTTTTTGACACAAACTTAACATTTTTTTTTAATTACCGTAAATTGTTTAATTTTTCGAATTTCAAAAATCCGGCTCGACAGACTATAACTACTACCTTATTTTACAAGAATTTCTTTACATTTTGCAGATCCGTCAACATTTGGGGAAGAAATACTGCCGACCGTGGAGCAACTTTTTTTTTACAGTGCTTCAAAAAATGTGATTTTTTATGTTGTAATTTAAAAAAAAAAAAATTGAAATAAATTTTTTTACAAACTTAACACAGTAATAAACAATGTGTAAGAATTTTTTTTATCAATTTCTATTTCTATCCCTCCTAAAAACAGTTTTTCTTTTGGTACGTTTTCGGTACCGCTGGACGAATGTAAGTCCTTAATGTGGACTCTCGAGGATTCGCTAGTAGGTACTCGTTGTCCCTCATTATTTTACTTAAATATTCCTATACGTAAGAGCTAATTCGGAACGATATTTGGTAGACGTAATTTTTGAATGGGTCAATCTATGCTGTTGATTAAGGTAGTAGTCTGATAACTTAAGCCGATTTTCATGTCTTTTTTGGAGGGCGTTTTTTTGTAGGAAAATAAAAATGAATCGTTTTGGATATTTAGGATGTTTTTATTTACATATTGAAGATACAAAAAAAAATTTGTTTGAAAAAATTTAATAGTTCATTATTATTGTTATTATCGATCGAAGTTGGCAGCCCGGAACCTAACTTTTTTTCTACCGAACCGATGGCTTTCAAATTTTAACAGGCTATTCTACACATTGATAGTTCTCGTCGAAACCACCGAGAAATTTTTTCACCCCTAACTTTTTATTTTACAACCCCTTCTTTGCTAAAATAAAAGGACTTTAGCAAAGAAGGGGTTGTGAAATAAAAAGTTAGGGGTGAAAAAATTTCTCGATGGTTCCGACGAGAACTATAAGTGTGTAGAGTAGCCTGTTAAAATTTGAAAGCAATCGGTTCGGTAGAAAAAAAATTAGGACCCGGGCTGCCAACTTCGAGGTGCCAACTTCGATCAATAATAATAATAATAATAAACTATTAAATTTGTTCAAAGAAATTTTTTTTTGTATCTTTAATATGTAAATAAAAACATCCTAAATATCCAAAACGATTCATTTTTATTTTCCTACAAAAAAACGCCCTCCAAAAAAGACATGAAAATCGGCTTACGTTACCAGACTACTACCTTAAGTAATTAAGAAAACGCGCGAGTTCCCCAAATCCTCGTTTCGGGGCACTCTAATATTTGATTAAGTTTTTATTTCAGCCACACCGCTGTTTAGAAATGGAGAGGTAAACAAACATTTTTTTGAGTAAAAGTTGCTTAACTTTGTATAAAATAAGTGCCGAGTTTGAACCCATACGATGTGGGTTCAAACTCGGCACTCGATAAATTCGGGAGGGGTTGTCGAATCGGTGTCCCCTCGATCACTCACGATAATAGTGTACAGTTCTGTGTATATATACAGAACTGGCCTGGTTTAGCGCGTTCGCTGCGCTTTCCCTAAACAAATCGTCGCGCCAAATATATTATTTCGTGAAAGCCTTTTAATGGAGATTGAGGGTTCGCGGTAATATCTTCGCAAAAAGTAAAATGTTCGTGTGTAACCACGAATTTCTACGAAATCTTCTCGTTTCGTATTCCCCCAGGGCAGTGAGTGCGCGGTAAGGGTGGTGTGTACAACGACGGCTGAATAAGCTTTTGGTACCGACGGGAGAACGAAGGTGACCACCTGTCACTTACCTGTGCAACCCCCCCCCCCCCCCCCCCAGAGCAGTTACTATTACGAACTCGCTGTAGCGACGAAACGTCTTTTGGTATTGCAAAGAAAATTCTTTCGTACGCTATATAGAAATAGGAATATCCACGGTCGTAGTTGAACGATGAAGAAACAGGAGATAGGAGAAGTTTTTTTTTCAAATACATCGCTATCGAGAGACGCCGCGCTGTCCGGCCGACGATTATTACGGAAAATAATTTTTCAATTAAGAATTAACAATGAAAAATTACTTCATTAATAATGTTACATTATTAATAAAATAATTTTTCATAAAAAAACGGGAGCATAAAAAACGAAATTTTTCATTTTCTTCGTCTAGTAGATCGCTATTTTGCTCATCCCTTTCTCCGGGTCAATACTTTTCCGTTATATTTTTTCGACTTAACAATCTTACTAGTATAATAAAGCTGGAGAGTTCGTTTGTTTAAACGCGCTAATCTCAGGAAATACTGACCCGATTTGAAAAATTGTTTTTGCCCGTTTATTCAGAAAGGCTCTGAGCCATATAACTTCATGCTATGGCCCTAATCTTACTATCTTACTATTATATGTATACTATACTGTAATAAAGTTGGAGAGTTTGTTTGTTTGAACGCGCTAATCTCAGGAAATACTAACCTGATTTGAAAAATTCTTTTCATAATTAGATAGCCCGTTTATTCAGGAAGTCTGTAGGATATATAACTTCATACTATGACTCTAATCTTACTAATTTACTACTATATCGATAGTATATACTATAATAAAGCTGGAGAGTTTGTTTAAACGCGCTAATCTCAGGATATACTAATCCGATTTAAAAAATTCTTTTTACAATTAGATAACCTCTTGATTGAGGAAATCTCTAGGATATATAACTTCATGCTATGACCCTAATCTTACTATTTTACTACTATATCGATACTATATTATAATAAAGCTGGTGAGTTTGTTTGAACGCGCTAATCTCAGGAAATACTAATCTGATTTGAAAAATTCTTTTAATAATTAGATAGCCCGTTTATTCAGGAAGTCTCTAGGATATATACCTTCATGCTATGACCCTAATCTTACTATTTTACTACTATATCGATAGTATATACTATAATAAAGCTGGAGAGTTTGTTCGTTTAATCGCGCTAATCTCAGGATATACTAATCCGATTTGAAAAATTCTTTTTACAATTAGATAAACTCTTTATTGAGGAAGTCTCTAGGATATATAACTTCATGCTATGACCCTAATCTTACTATTTTACTACTATATCGATACTATATTATAATAAAGCTGGTGAGTTTGTTTGTTTGAACGCGCTAATCTCAGGAAATACTAATCTGATTTGAACAATTCTTTTAATAATTAGATAGCCCGTTTATTCAGGAAGTCTCTAGGATATATACCTTCATGCTATGACCCCAATCTTACTATCTTACTACTATATCTATACTATACTATAATAAAGCTGGTAAGTTTGTTTGTTTGAACGCGCTAATCTCAGGAAATACTAATCCGATTTGAAAAATTCTTTTAATAATTAGATAGCCCGTTTATTCAGGAAGTCTCTAGGACATATACCTTCATGCTATGACCCTAATCTTACTATTTTACTACTATATCGATACTATATTATAATAAAGCTGGTGAGTTTGTTTGAACGCGCTAATCTCAGGAAATACTAATCTGATTTGAAAAATTCTTTTAATAATTAGATAGCCCGTTTATTCAGGAAGTCTCTAGGATATATACCTTCATGCTATGACCCTAATCTTACTATTTTACTACTATATCGATAGTATATACTATAATAAAGCTGGAGAGTTTGTTCGTTTAATCGCGCTAATCTCAGGATATACTAATCCGATTTGAAAAATTCTTTTTACAATTAGATAAACTCTTTATTGAGGAAGTCTCTAGGATATATAACTTCATGCTATGACCCTAATCTTACTATTTTACTACTATATCGATACTATATTATAATAAAGCTGGTGAGTTTGTTTGTTTGAACGCGCTAATCTCAGGAAATACTAATCTGATTTGAACAATTCTTTTAATAATTAGATAGCCCGTTTATTCAGGAAGTCTCTAGGATATATACCTTCATGCTATGACCCCAATCTTACTATCTTACTACTATATCTATACTATACTATAATAAAGCTGGTAAGTTTGTTTGTTTGAACGCGCTAATCTCAGGAAATACTAATCCGATTTGAAAAATTCTTTTAATAATTAGATAGCCCGTTTATTCAGGAAGTCTCTAGGACATATACCTTCATGCTATGACCCTAATCTTACTATTTTACTACTATATCGACAGTATATACTATAATAAAGATGGAGAGTTTGTTTGTTTAAACGCGCTAATCTCAGGAAATACTAATCCGATTTGAAAATTTATTTTTATGATTAGATAACCTGTTTATTCAGGAAGTCTCAAGGATATATAACTTCATGCTATGACCCTAATCTTACTATTTTACTACTATATCGACAGTATATACTATAATAAAGCTGGAGAGTTTGTTTGTTTAAACGCGCTAATCTCAGGAAATACTAATCTGATTTGAACAATTCTTTTAATAATTAGATAGTCCGTTTATTCAGGAAGTCTCTAGGATATATACCTTCATGCTATGACCCCAATCTTACTATCTTACTACTATATTTATACTATACTATAATAAAGCTGGTAAGTTTGTTTGTTTGAACGCGCTAATCTCAGGAAATACTAATCCGATTTGAAAAATTCTTTTAATAATTAGATAGCCCGTTTATTCAGGAAGTCTCTAGGACATATACCTTTATGCTATGACCCTAATCTTACTATTTTACTACTATATCGACAGTATATACTATAATAAAGCTGGATAGTTTGTTTGTTTAAACGCGCTAATCTCAGGAAATACTAATCCGATTTGAAAATTTATTTTTATGATTAGATAACCCGTTTATTCAGGAAGTCTCTAGGACATATACCTTCATGCTATGACCCTAATCTTACTATTTTACTACTATATCGACAGTATATACTATAATAAAGCTGGAGAGTTTGTTTGTTTAAACGCGCTAATCTCAGGAAATACTAATCCGATTTGAAAATTTATTTTTATGATTAGATAACCTGTTTATTCAGGAAGTCTCAAGGATATATAACTTCATGCTATGACCCGAATTTTACTATTTTATTACTATATCTATACTATACTATAATAAAGCTGGAGAGTTTGTTTGTTTGAACGCGCTTATCTCAGGAATTAATGGTGTATAAAATCCATATTCATTGCATTCCAACGATGCAAACTTCAACATCATATTCGTAATCGTTTTGGAACTGTGAAATATTAGTAATGATCGTTTAAAAATCATAGCCAACTCGGCTAAAATCATTTTATCGAATAAACAATTCGGCCGGTGGATTATTCCGCGTTTTCTTTTTGGTTTATTCAAACGAAAAGAAACAAAAAAAAAAAAAGATTATTCATTACTTCGGTCGGGAATCAACGACATAGCGAATGAATTTTCGTTGTTTTTCCATCGTGTCATCACTCTTACCGACGGTGACGGCTCTCGCTGCGCGGTCACTGTCTCGGCCAACCTCGCAGCCAAATCGCGATTCGTATACCGGCCCCCGATGTAACTCCATTTTTCACCCTCTCGCCGTACAACAATCCTCGTATCGTACGAGCGCGGAAAGAGCGCCGAGAGTTCGGCGATACGGAATACCGAGAAGGAGAGAGAGAGAGAGAGAGATCTCGTTTTCCCCTTCCCCTCCGTACCGCCGTCCGCCTCCGCCCCACGTTCCCGGAATACCTCCACCCGCACACGAAAATTCTCATCGCTCTATGGACGAGCCGCTTTGCGAGCGCGCGCTTTCCGAACGCGGGGGCCTACCCGAGACGACGTCGACGGTGCTGCACTTGCGGCACGGACACGATCAGTCGGTTCTCCACGTTCGCGAGACAACGATGTTTGTCGCTCGGTTCTCTCATCACGAACTTTGACCCGTTGTTGAAATTCTCGCGGCTTGTGTCGACCGATTAATCGTCACCGAGACGTACCAGCAAAACCATAATCCCACCAACGATTCGATACATTCTCAGGATTTAACAAAATTTAAATTTTAGTTTTAACGCCACTCGCCAGCAATACGAATTCTTGACGTGTGAAATAACAAAGAGCTTTTACTCGCTTTAAAAAAAAAACTCAATTTGCGACGAACGTTTGAAAGAAATAAACGAGTAAATAGACGACAGTTGGTAACAGCGAATTGCTTGGTTGATTAATTAATTGAGGAAAATTTTTTTATCGCAATCATATTTTTCCTTTAATTTTAATGAAAAATATAATTCGCATCATAAAACTGACTGAGAGTCTTTGATGGAATCAGCAGCGACATATAGAACGACAGAGACGAAGAGTAATTCTCGCGCGTTGCAAAAGTTCTAGGAGGGACAAAGAAGAACCACATATATACACGGAGTAGAACAAAAGAACGGCAACAAGTAAAATTGGTTTTTTTTAAATACTTTTCTTCGCGTTGAATTTCCCGGTGGAATTTCGTACGGGATCTAGCGCTCATCGATGTGTAAACGAGTACTGTTTTCCTTTCGAAAGTTCGAGTCGCGCCACTCGGGGGGTGGCGCGTTCGTGTTCGCGGGTTTCAGTTCTCGTTTGCGTTAAACAACCCGTCTACACTTGGCGAAAAATACCAAACTAAACGTCCCCCCCCTGAAGTTTGAATAAAGTCGGGGAGTTCGCGATATTTCGCGAGTGGCAACGAGTGGCAATATTTTTTCCGGTCAACAGGGAAGCATCGAAACTGGTCGTAAAAGTTTTTCCGACCCTTACGCCCGTACGGAGTTTGTTAGCGGACGAAGTAGGACAGAAAGATCGAATTCATCGCCATAGTTGAAAATGTTTGCCGTCAATTTCACGTGAGACATTGGCGTACCGAGAAAGTTTGTAAAAGCACTCGTCTGTTATGATAAAAATTCGTTGAAAATCGTGTTGCGATAAATAAGAAAATTTCGAAATGATTGTCCTACCGATTGTTTCCATTCTCGTTGTTCTCGTTGATTCGCGAGTTTTGCAACGCAACGAGACAACCGTATCGACGCTGTCCGTAAATCATTATGCCAGTAAATATCGACGGAAATTCACCGTCGACGAGCTACTTACCACCAACTTTCCTCATTCCATCAGCGGCGACTTGGATCTCGATGTTTGCAAGGCCGGTACGTTGCCCATCATGCTCTTTCACCCTTTTTCTTTTCCTTTCATTCGCATTATCATATTACATGCTCGTTGTAACAATTTACGGTACAGTTAAGAAAGTACGTTTTTCACGTTTCACAGCCGATCTTAATCGCAATTAGCAATTAGATAGAACGGCAGATAAATTAAATAAGAAATAGTTTCATTTGCATGGAAAAAAGAATGAAAGTGTTAAATTAATTCGACCGTTGAGCGATTATAATAAAATTAGAGATGAAAGGAATGATAGAATGAAGGGATGATTACACGTTACAAATCGTGATGCAACAATTAGCAAGAAAAACTTTTCATTAATTTTAAATACTCGTCGATAATAATTAACAATTATAAGAGCATATAATTACTAATAACGATACGTATCTCCGATTCATAAACCGAATAAATTGCGCATAAATGAGAAATCGTACAATTTCCAATGACGTACAACGTCTCTGTTATCGACAAGGAAAAACAAAAAAATGATAAAAAGGTTCAGCGGGAGGGTTCGAGTTAAAATCGGTGATTGAAGGGTGACAATGGTTGTGCGATGATCCTCTCACAGGGAAATTGCCCCTTCTCCGTCTCATTAGTCTTTTTGACTTCCTCCAAACTCCTGTGCGAATCAATCTTGACAATTTGTGCGGCGCACGTTTGGCTTCGCGCGAGGGACGATTTATGAAGAGGGATAACACGAACCGGTTGTGGAATGATTCGTCGGCAGGCACTTTGAGTGAACAATACGGTCTGTCAAAATCGACAAGAATCATTTAACCCTCGCTGCGCTCTTCGTAACGTAGATATACAAAGATTTTTGCGAGACTCTGCCTTGAGGGCTCACATACCGTTGCGCGCTTTAAAAACCGAGTGAATTTAAAAAATTATTATAAAGGTTATATGATGAAAAAAAAATTAAATTTTTGATTTAATATTTTTCATTAACTTTTCAAGTATAAGAAAAAATATTAAAATTTTTTTTTTTTCGATACTAACATTATTTTTCACGGATATAAATGGACTACTGACGAAAACCATGGCGCCTCCTTGTCGACATCATAACTTCACCGAAAATTATTCAGTCTGCAAAAATAAAAGAGAATCTAGTACAATGATTTAGTAGTAATAGTCTGACGGAGGGAATTTTTTATTTTAAATAAAGAAATTACACTATTTCAAACTTTGGTATGCAATTTAAAAAAGAAAAATAAGTGTTTAATGATTCATAAAATATTGTCCAACCGAAAAATTAAAAAATAACCTCTCGTCAGACTATAGAGATAACAATTATCAAGATTTAAAAAAGAAAAAAGTTAAAAGATATTAGAAATTGACTGAGTTATCGCGCTGACACTGTGTAAAAACATAGTTTCGACAAAAACGCGTTTAAAGTTTCCGGACATCGGATTTGTGACACGATGTCCGGTCACATTTATTGCTATAACTTTGTAACGGAGTGGAATTTTCTTAAAAGTTTTTTTTTGCAAATTTCTTAAAAGTATAAAGAATAAAAATCTGTAAAAATAAAAATTGATTTTTTGAAAATTTCAGAGGTATGTGAGCCCTTAGGAGTATTTCTATTATCGTATACATCTCAAGATTACAAGAAGGGCGTCCCGATATAGAATCCCTTCCCTCCGGTGTACGAGGGTATTTTTTTTTACCGAATATATATACGTTCCGGTGAACTTCACTTTCGTATAATGGCGTATCCATAAACGCCAGAAGCTAAAGCGCTATTGGCTGCGACGGCAAAGTGAACGCAATTTGCCGTCCCGGGTCGAAACATACGTTTGGTTTGCAATGTGGAACGGCCGAATATGCTCGTTTAAACTTGGCCATAATCGAAAGTTAATGGCCTCGCACTTGAGTCGTCGCATTTTTTATCAGGATATAAACTGTAATAGTATCGCGACTCAATAGAATGAAAATGACGGCTTAGCTATTTCATTGTTTGATATATTTTGTGGTATTTTAAAAAAGTGAGGGTAGAAAAGTCAACAAGATAACCCGTCTGACAATCAGCGGGGTCGAAGTTGTGGAGCGTGGAGCGTCAAAAAAGCCTCCTTGCGTCACGTGGAACCGAGTGGATCTCTTCGACCTGGGTCAATTCTCGTTTTATTATGATATTCTCGTTTTTTTTTAAATCTTATTCGTTGCCGTTCGTCTGCCCAACCAAGGGGGAAATCTTTTATCACGTTCCCCGAGAGAGTGACCGAAAGTGAGATAGAACAGGATTTGTGTACGAGGCGTATATCATGGTACACGACGTAGATAATTCATACGCACAGGGTGTGTTTATTATTATATAAATGCACTAGCTGTGCCCCGCGGTAAATTTCCGTCCCTCGATTCAACGCGCCGACGCCGCTCTTTAGGGTCATAGCATAAAGTTATATACCGTAAAGCCTTTCTGAATAAACGGGCTACCCGATGAAAAAAGAATTTCCCAAATCGGATAAGTATTTCCTGAGATTAGCGCGTTCGAACAAACATACAATCATCCAAACATACAAACTCTTCAGCTTTATTATAGTAGTAAGACATAGAGCGAGTCAAGCCCCAAGTTATATATACAGGCCAGATAGCTCGGGAGAGTTTGTAAGAATCTCGGGCCATATTTATCATTGGTGCTAGTGCTTCCGCGATCCTTTATCCACTCTATGGGCGGCTCGAACCTCCGATAGCGAAGGGCCCCTCAGGCTCTCCGGCATATCGAGGCTATATACATCGAGACTACAACGAGGCGACGAGGGAAAGTGCCTGTATAAGCCCCTGATACAGCGTCTCAAGCATTCCTGCCGGAAGCGAGTTTCCAGCGCGGCCGAGAGGGTTGGAAAAGGACAAATTGTTTTTCTTTTCAGCCTCGCTCGAATCCGTCCAACGTAAAACTCTCGTTTGAAAATTGGCTGATCAAAATTCTCAAAGAATCTTTTCCCCACAATTCTTGAATTTATTTATCTCGATAACCCAAGATACGGCCTTGTTTTCCAGTCAATTTATTCCAAAACTCTTCTAAATTGCCTCTTCCATTTTTATACGCCTCTTGCGTACTATACGCGATAGATACGACGATGGTACACGCCGAGGTTATCCGATTTTGGCAACCCTCGATGTTCGTTCGCGTAGCAACGATTAAGCTCGACAATGGATATAAAAGAATGGCAAAGGCTCTTACGATAACTCGTCCCTGTGGTGAAGATATTTGATAATGCCAATTATTGAACGTTTCCAACGGTATAGGTGTACCGTTTGTTTTTATCTTCGAAATGAAGTGGTAGCTTTTGGAAAAATATACCGCGTGTAATGGAAAAAAATACGAGAAGGTAAAGTTGCTCCACGAATCAATGAATTGTCTTAATTAGGAAAATTAAAAATAGTTATCGGTCCTATTTTCTTCTATATAAACATATTATCTATGCCCCGGGGTTTCACCCGCGTTAAATTCGAATTATACATCTGTTTCATACGCATTATGAGTACATAACTAAGTGGCATCTCATTAACTACAAATACCATCCGGAAACTATGTGGAAAAATAAAAGGACCAATCACTAAAAAATAAACCGACATCGCCGCCACACCTCAGGGTCATAGCATGAAGTTATATGGCCTTGAGCCTTTCCGAATGAACGGACTATCTAATGCAAAAAGAACTTTTCAAATCGCATTAGTATTTCCTTAGATTAGCGCGTTCAAACAACATACAAACTCTCCAGCTTTATTATACGAATAAGATAACTTCGCTACATACTTTCTTTCGTTTACGAACCACCATAAAAAAGCTACGGTGAGGCTGTGACGAAAAAAATGAAGTTTAACTTCACTTTCCGCAAACTCAAAAACTCAATAGTTTCAATGTAATGAGACGAGTCCTGTTTCATTGACGAATTGCAACCAGAGTTCGTTTGCGGGATTCAACTCGTTAGCTACGTTGGGTTTAGCCGCGCAGTCCCTTCGTATCACCGTCTCTTTCCACGGCGACAGTGGAAGGCTAGAAGCCATAACCGCAAGGGTTGGAGATTCTGGCATTTGCAAACGAGGGTGTACCTTTCCCGGGAAATATCGGCAATTTAGATCGAGATCAAAAGCCATCGGATCACATCGAGCGGTCATGTGCGGACCACTGACCACGTCATCAGAGTTCACAAGCTGTAATATTCATCGTTCTCCTACGTCTCTGCTCGTATATCCAACTTAAACAAATTCCGCGTATCATGTCACGCTCGTGTGTGCGTGTGTTCTTGTTGTGCATCGTCCCGTGTTGCATATTTAGCTTTGTACGAGCCAGAACGTTCGGTCGTTCGGTCGTTACAGAGGTAAGCTTCAAGCTTCATCTTTGCGGATGACGGGTCTAAAGGCAGACAATTCCTAATTGCCTGAAATATATATATGCCGATATAAGCAACGAGTAAGCCGCTTTCGATGAGCAGCGATGTGAAATGATGAGGTGAAAGAGCACGCGCCGAGACGAGAGGGGATATAAATATATTTCGTTTTCGTAAAGCCTATATCGGATACGTGACACAGTCGGGATTCGATAATGGAGATTTATCAAATCGGAGCTTAGAGCCTGATGTATATGTATGAGTTATGCACGGATTATGTGCCACGTTTGAGGCTATTATGTATAATATATATTATAAAGGTATATTCGGCGTATTATGAAGTGGGATTTTATGGTGGATCAATCGCCGATAAAGCGCTTCATTTTTAAACACCATGAATACTACACACTCGGTGAAAACTCCCATAACTTAATCTTCCCTCGAACGAATTCCACCACTTCCGATAACTTCAATTTCCTCTCTCCGCCCTCACTTTTTCAATCTCATTGTTTACAAAAGTGGCACCCGCCGGCATGCGATTTTTTCGTTCAATGAAATTCTTGGCTGAGGGTACAAATTCGGAACGACCATTATTTTGGACGGCCGAATTTGCGGAATTTAAAAATAACGAACGTTAAATAGTTTAAATGTTTCATATTAAGAACGTCTTTAAATCAGAAAACAAATAATGTGAACACAAAAACACAAAACTCGATAGTTCAATGTTTTTTTTGTGTTCTCATTATTTCTTTTTCCGATTTAAAGACGTTCTTAATATGAAACGTTCAAACTATTGAACGTTCGTTATTTTGAAATAACACATTTTGGCCGTCCAAAATAGTAGGAAAACGGGGATTTTAATATATTATATATATATTAGGGTGGCCCTTAATTGGGGTCAATATTTTTTTCATCGCTCCCATGGGCTTAAATGTCTCTAAATATATTTAAAAAAAAAGTAGCCGAAGGCCCAGCCTCGTAGATCAATTCTAAGTACCTCCCCAAAGCTGTCGAATTTCGCCATTTGATTAACATACGACTTTTTACACTTTATAGTTTAAATGTTTTTCCTTCCACAGTATTGCACCGAAAATTTTGAAACTTCGCACATTTTTCACTTATTGTAGTAGATCTTCGATGCCAGATTTTTAAATTTTCCAGTGATTAAATTCCACGGTGAATCGGCAAGTTGAGATAGCGTATTAATTAAAAGCTTCGATAAAGTTCATAATAACTCGGAAACTATATGTGATACAAACTATATGTGATGAAAAATGAAGCGGGCAACATTTTCTTCTCTTCAAACAGAAAATTCGTTAAAAAATCTTGGCCGAGACTATCCCCGAGTTCTCGAATTTTTATATTTTAATCATATGCGATTTTTAGTACATTAGAGTTAATTTTTGTTTCCTATCGCATGATTTTATATTGTTATGAAAGTGTTCTATTATGTACGAAGAAAAAAAAATTATAATGATGGAATGTAAATAATTTTTTATGTGAATTTTTTAATACGATATAGGACAAAAATATTAGGAATACATTTTTTTTCCTTTTAAATTGAATGATTTATTTTTATTATCCATTAGTTTATATTATAATACGCAAATTCTTCAGTTACACGCTAACTTGTTTCATACTGTTCCAATACTGTGGATTTCAGTGCATCTGGGACTTTCTTTTTATAATCTACTAGAATCTGAACAAGGAATTGTTTCTGGTCCTCGTTTTTCGTTAATATGTTATAATAATCTTCTATTAATTTTATGGCTTTCTCTGCTGTGTCATTAACAACCCTTATATTTTTAACTCGGTTTAATCCCTCATTATAACTGTTATTGTGTGGCCATTGTGATGGATTAATCTCCAAAAAATTCATGTTGATTTCAAATCTTTCAAAAAAACCGCCTAGATTGGGATGATATAAAAGAATCAATGTTTAGACCGTACAAATTTTCTACATTGTTCACTTCTACACGTTTCCGACAATCAAATTCATCATCAATATTTTCTAGCTTAACCACCATTCGTCGTTTTACATCATCTGATAATTCCTCGTCAAAAAATGCCATTGCAGCCGATTCTGCATTCAAGTACCACAAGTGATTTAAAAATTTTTTTAAATGACTCTTGAGATAAGTTTGAGTCTATTAATTTATAATCGTGTAGTTTCTTTATGAACTGAAAATCGTGACTAGGGGCTGCAGGCGCGAGAGGACACGTAAACCACGCTCGGATACAAATCAGTACAATAAAAATACATATTTCAGATAACGATTTTTCTACTGTCGACTTGAATTTTAATTGCTTCAGAAATAAAAACATTTTCAAAACATATATGGCCTTTGACATTCAACGAGCATGATGGAACGCGCCTGGCTTCCGAAATTTAATGCCACCACGAGGGGTTTTCCCGATAAATATCTGCACCAACAGTAAAAATTCCTTATAGTCCTCTCGGGGTTGGATACTTTCTAATTTATTTTGGACGAATATATCGACATCATCAATATGATCATGCAAAATCTCACGTAAATCCTCATTTTCGATACCGGTGTTATAATCATTTTGGTCTAGATTTGACCAAGCGTCTTGAAAACGTTTAGGGAACTTTGAGCAAAAGTTAAAGGGAACTTTTGCTCAAAAACAGCTCTCAGGATTAACTCGAAGATATGGTGCCTGCACGGTAAAAATAACAGATTTTGTTCTAGTATTCATTCCAATATAACGGCAGCACCATTTAGACGGTCTAAGTTAGATGGTGTGGTATCGCAACAAATGGCTTCAATAGAATCGGAAAATCCCCAATCGACAATGACCTCGAAAAGCGCAGTTGCCTGAGATACCCCTGTTCCATCATCCATTTCTGGTACCCCCAATATTTTATCAGTATCACCACTACTTATAATGACTGGTAATCTTTCAGCCATTTTGCGATTCAACATATTTGGGTGCATTTTCTCATCCCAGTGCAAAACTCCTGCTTTCCAGTCTACATCTTTGAATACCCGTCTAATATTTTTGATCTATTTCGTTAGAAATAGATCATCCATTCGAATTCGGAATTCGGTTTTTCGGAATTCGTTAGTATTAAATAATACTAACGAATTTGCATCAAAATTAAGCGTCACAGCAACAGACATAATTAAATGCACAGCCTTTTGATCACTAATGTTGCATCGATCAAGTGCTGCCACTAATGGATAATTTAAAATATTTGTAGTTCCACGTGCTCGTTTAGGCTTGGATGGTCCAGGTTCTTCTTGGCCTTCAAGAATAGGTGAAGCAATGAATTCATCGGAAAAATTTGAATATGTCGAAATACTATTCCGGCTCCCAGGATTTATCTTTTGACTCGACATCAACTAAATAACATCATCTAAAAAAACGAAATGAACGATTTTTATTTATAAATTAAGCTATATATTTGCAATAATTTTTTCTCTCGCTAAAACACTCACAATTTAACTAATTGGTAAAATATAAGATGGTCTTACCCAGAGTTTCTGTTCTCTGTTTGCTTCTTTTTACACGTTGCTGATGCATTTCGTCTCGCTGTGAATTTTCCCTCTCGATTGTAGTATCATATTCTGACTCAATATTGGCGATCTGCCCGACTCTTCTATCTTTTCTTTGATTCATCAAAAACATCTTTTCGATTTCATCAATCATTTAAAAAATATTCACATTTGCGATATCAAACAGATTTTTCAGTGATGAAACGAAATCTTGCTCTTTCTCCTGATTATTTACTCTTGATTTATGCTTTTGTAGAGCTTGATATTCACCGTATAATTTTAATACTTTGTCGGTACAATGATCGTCCCTTTGCGTAGGCAAATTCGCCTTTTGCCAAAAGACTTTAACTTCATTTATCGTTTTCACTGCACTCTCTCGCAATTGTGATTTTAATATTCGCGTATGAAAACAATACTTTCATGACTTGTAATTTGGACAGCAACTTGTTTCCAAGAATTTGAGTGTCGACATCTCTGATCAAATAAATGTCTTTGACGTATCGATCTTGAAGACATGCTTGAGTCGATTTACCACTTATGATTAGCAACAAATTATTAGATGTATTGAAGCCGAGGTAGCTCCATCAAATCAGTTTTTTTTTAGGTTAAACACGCAACACACGCACGTGGCAATAGTGTAATTGGATTTACTATGTAAATAATCGACGGAATATATTTTATATGCACGAGTCACAGAGAGAAATGCAAATTCGCGAGTAATATAGCACTGTCAATTACCTAAACATTCAGAAAACTCTGTTTCATATAAAATCGCACAATAATAAATAGTCGAAGCTCGAAGCACACTATTTGTTGTGCCGTTCAGCCTTTCTTTCGGTAAACGTACTTCCACGCCTCACCGTAGTGGCGGAAGTTGGAATCTTGGGCATGAGGCCGGAACGCATTAATAGATTTGGCGCGGATTTCGAACCTTAAGAGAAGGTTCCAGTCCAAATCGATGAAAAAATCGAAAAAATTTTTTTTGCTTAATTTTCATCTTTATGTTGTCGAGAATACGTGGAAGAAATGATATTTCGATATATGATGTAGTTCTCGAGATATACGGGGTCGGGCGGAGCAGTCTGACCTGATGGGTGAGTCTACGGTAGGTAGCATAAAACTTTAAACGCGTTTTTCTCGAAACAACATTTTTCGACGCGCGGTACGCTCTACAGTTTCGAGGAATGCACCGATTTCAAAGTTTCACCGCTCAAATTAAAGCTAATTAAATTTGGGGGGCCCTGACGGAGCGTTTTTGTCGAAAAAATTATTGAAAATATTTATTTTTTAACGTTAAAGCCCAAAAAAAAGCATGATAAAATTATTTTTTCTTAAACGGCCGCCATTTTGTTTTAAAGGGCTTTTTTAAAAATCGGAAACCGATAGGGCCCCACAAATTTCATCTATTTCAAGAATCTTTTTGGTTTTTGAATTTCAGACCACTTGGTGAGGCTGTAGAAGATACCGCGCATATCACTTCGCGCCGGGAGCGGCTTCTTTGGCGGAAGCTGGGGCCACCATTTTGAATTATTTTATTATGAAAAAATTCAGTACAATACTTCTTTTATATAAAAATAAAACCCACAATAAAATTTTCGCAGAATAATTTATTTTGTATTGAAAAAAAATTCCCCAAATTGAGGTATTTTTGGGGTCTTTGGACGGGAACCTTCCCTTAAGCAATCACCTAATCATGTTAACAATCATAAAAATGAATGTTATATATAAGAATGCACTGAAGACGAAAAATACAAAGGTTTGATGGCATAACGCAGACAACTTTAGACGCTTCTTCACTTGAGTAAAAAAAATCTAGCCCAAAATTTTACTTTTTTAATTAAATATTAATTAACGAATAATATTATTCGTTCTGAAATTTTTTTTCCTGTATGAAAAATTTTTCCTGGCTTGAAAAACTTATTGAAAATAATTTACATTTCATCATCACAATTTTTTTTTATTTCGTAAATGATCTAATAAAAAATTAACTCTTATGTATCAAAAATCGTACATGATTAGAATATTAAAATTCGAGAACTCGGGGAAAGGGGTTTCGGTCAAGATTCTTAACGAATTTTCTATTTGAAGAGAAGAAAATGTAGTTGCCCGCTTCATTTTTCACAAATATTTCAAAAACTCTGGAAAAAAGGAAAAAATCTTATTGAATCTTTTTTGCAGAGAATTTAATTTTTTACAAAAAAAGTTATTTGCATTATCGTCGTATCTCACATAGTTTTCTAGTTATTATGAACTTTATCGAGGCTTTTAATGAATAATCTATCTCAACTTGTCGATTCACCGTGGAATGCAATCACTGGAAAATTTTTAAAACTGGCATTGAAGACCTACTATAATAAGTAAAAAATGTGCGAAGTTTCAAATTTTTCGCTGCAATAATGCGGAAGGACAAAAATATAAACTATAAAGTGCCAAAAATCGTATGTTAATCAAATGGCGAAATTCGATAGCTTTGGGGAGGTACTTAGAATTGATCTACGAGGGGGCCTTCGACTACTTTTTTTGAATATATTTAGAGACATTTAAGCCCATGGGAGCGCTAAAAAAAAATTTGGCCCCAATTAAGGACCACCCTAATATATATATATGTATATATATTTTTTTGTCAACACCTAACATTTAACAACCAAAGAATCGACCATTTCAATTGAAAGACTAATTTCAGAACGATTTGCCAATAGTAAAATCTAATAGTCCCCGAGAATTGCAAATGGGGGATTTGGGAATTGGATATACATGGAAAATTGACCAGTTGGAATTTCCTCTGTGGCTAGAATCCGGACCAATTCGGCATCGTGCAACATAAGTCGCGCGAGCTCGGAACTTTATAACGCATCTTATACGAGGTCTGTTCAAAAAGTGTAGCGAATTTTGAATTTCCGCGGGCTACGTATATTCGATTTTCGATTTTTTCATGGCGTTAGGTTGGTACTCATGTCCCTCACTTATGCTGAAAAAATTGGCCATTTGGAATGTTTAGTTAATTGTTGACAGCTATTTTGGTTAGACGTGTTTTGGCTTGTCTTCGATTTTTGCCTATTCCAAAAAAATGGATCAAAGAATCTGTATCAAATTTTGTGTGAGAAACAAAATTAAGTGCGCGGACGCATTCCGAATGTTGACTGTGGCATATGGTGAAGCTACCTTGAACGAAAGCAACGTTTATCGGTGGTACAAAATGTTCTCAGAGGGCCGAGAAGATGCGAACAACGAAATGCGTTCCGGACGCCCGAGCACATCAACAGACGAAAACATTGATGAAGTGAAGAAAATAACATTGGCCAATCGTCGAATCACCGTTAGAAAAGTTGCTGAGCAACTAAACATATCGATTGGCTCGTGCTATTCGATTTTTACCAATGATTTGAGCATGAGACGGGTCGCCACGAAATTCGTTCCAAAATTGCTCAATTTCGAACAAAAACAGTGTCACGTTAACATCGCTAAAGAGCTGTTGAACTCGGTCCGCGACGACCCAAATTTGCTCCAGAGGGTCATAACTGGTGACGAATCATGGGTTTATGGTTATGACGTGGAAACCAAAGCTCCAATCATCGCAATAGAAGCTGCTTTTTTGGAATAGGCAAAAAATGAAGACAAGCCAAAACACGTCTAACCAAAACAGCTGTCAACAATTAACTAAACATTCATAATGGCCGATTTTTTCAGCATAAGTGAGGGACATGAGTACCAACCTAACGCCACAAAAAAAATTGAAAAACGAATGAACGTAGCCCGCGGAAATTCAAAATTCGCGATACTTTTTGAACAGACCTCGTATACACATGCGACTGAGGCACGAGAGCGGGTGGCTTTTTCCGCGCCACTTATTTTATAGCAAAACCAAGCGCCGGTTTCAAGAGTGCGTGAACGCCGCGGATACACACAGAGTATACTTTTCCCGTAATCCTTGCCCGCACATGTTCTTTAAGATCTAGACGGACATTTACAACATGATAGCCAAACTGTTTAATTCTTTATAGTAATTCCAAGATTCTCTTAATTAACAATCAGTATTGATAACACATTGAGTCGTGTCGACGATATTAAATTTATATTAAAATCAATTAATCGTATTCTCTTAATTGATCTAATGCAATTATAAAGTTTCTTTTGCCGCGAGCCTTATCGGATTTCCGCGGGAAACTTCAAACTTCTCTCTCATTCCGTGGCGGCTGGTCACTTTCCCTGCACGCTTTGATGCACACGCGGTACTTACATCGGTTATCTCGTTTTTCTACGTAGCATAATAATCGATGCGAACAGGGGAAGAGCCGTGGTAAGAAAAATCAAAACGTACTCTAAAGACAACATTTTTTCGTCAGCCGAAAAAAAATGCATTTGAAAAGATCGATATTTTTTTTCCCGCATCATGGTTCCCCGGTGATGGCATTCTGATCCGAAAAAATCTTAGGATGAAAAATCTTTTTTGTAATTAGTAATGGCTTTATAAGAGGGAATAGAGTATGCATATACAGTAGAGAGTAATAAATGAGTGAAGAATTTCAACTTAAAAACGGCGAATAAAAGAAAATTTGTTTCATTCCTTTTGCTTATTACTCAAATTTGTTTTATTGCTAGGAACAGGATTTATACTAAAACTGCCAGTTTCACTTACTAACTTTTGAATCTGTGATTTATGCGAGATATAAAGAGAGGGTGAAAGACAAAGAGAGAGAGAGACAGAGAGAAAAGAGAGTGCCTCGGTGCGATAGCGAAGCGAGAAACCATACACCAATGTACGTATTCTGGTTATATATACGGGGCCTTTGAGGCGAAATTGACTAATCAGTTATCCTCCCCATTGTTTTTGTATTTGGTATTTTCTGTGGTAAAACGATAAACACTTTTAAACAATTAAAAAAAAGGTAAATTAGTGGGTATTATTATGATAGAAATGATAAAAAAATAGCTCCGTAACGAATAACATTGAAAATATATAATATTAAAAAGTATATTTTCATTATTGCGTTACGAAACGATTTTTCACGAATTTCTACTTGAATAATTCTCGACATATAGACATTTGCGATTTTTTCCCCCGTTCGAAACAATTTCTTGTATGTCATATGTAAATAGTGAAAATTTCAAAAATATGAATCTACATTTTTTTGTAGCGCATATGCCAGAGCCGGAGCGGTCTCAAGAATTTTCTTTTTTAACCCGAGAAAGTATAATTGACTGTAAAAAAAAATGAGGAGAATCGATAACGTCGAACAATTGTCACAACTATATTCTCTTCGTCATTGCTTACCCGCATCGTTTAACCGATACTTTGATAGTATATCGCGCACAGACGTAATTCCCAATTTTCCACTCAATGTCTCTCCGACTAAATTGTCTATAGAGATCCGTACTTGGAGAATATGATGGTGAAAAGTGACGAAAACTGGTACGTCTACCCCGTTGGAAGGAATAAATGGAATAAAAAGAAATTTTAAGTGGCCACGGGTGTCGGAGGGTCGAGGGGTGGCTCGTCGATTTGGCTCGGAATGCCCAATATAATAAACACGCACATACGTTTTTTTAAAACGTTTCGCTCCAGGTACCCCATGAATTGTGTGCCGGGATCACGCACCTACTTTGCAGTCTGCACGGTCGAGAACATTTCACGAAAGCGCCCTTTTCGCAAAAGAGGCAGAGAGAAAGAACGAGAGATAGATAGAGAGGATTCCTCGGGAAGAGCGCGGTTAATATCCCAAGTTTACAACCCCGACAAGAGAGCGCGTGTAAGAGCATTCCTCGGTCCAGAACGATCGCGGAGCATGTGCACTCAAAAGGTGCGGAGAAAACGCGAGAGTGTATATGAAAGGATCGTATAAGCGCGGGCCACGACTTCGCATATATAATATTTTTTATATTTGTAACTCGTCTCGCGAACTCTCGTTTCACGTGCACCGATATCCCGCCGTATAATTTCTGTACTTCGTGCATCGAACTCTTAAAGCATACGAAATAATCCTTGACGCGGTTCTACCGGTCGAGAGCCTTGATGATAAACGCTTTGGTTTTTACGAGCTATTTAAAAAATGTCTCGGGGATAACGAGGTATTATTTTATTTCTTTCTTACAATGTAATAGTTGTGCCACGCGGTTTCACTCGCGTTAAATTTCCATCCCACGATTCAACGCGCCGCCGTCATTTTTTAGGGTCACGGCATAAAGTTATATAGCGCAAAGCCTTCCCGAATAAACGGGCTATCTAATGCAAAAAGAATTTTTCAAATCGGATTAGTATTTCTTGAGATTAGCGCGTTCGAACAAACATACAAACGTACAAACTCTCCAACTTTATTATAGTAGTAAGATTTCGCGCTCGACTTTACGCGAATCGTATCCGGGGGAATCAACCAGTGGTAGTAGGGGTTAATCGCCGTTTGTATGAAAAATTCATTGAAAGTAATTACAAAACAATTATTACCCGCGTTGATTTTAATTTAAGAAAACCGGTCGTATTTATTTTCGAACGGTAACTCCGTTATTATACTTTCGTTAAAAATTTCGTTTGTTCCAATGGCATTTTTGCTCGAACGCTCGCGGTAATATTTGGGTGAAAGCTAAGTGATACATGAAAAAACCAGGGCTTGAAACAATATTGCAAACATATTGAATGTTCGGTTAAAACACGTGAAAGCTCGACCTAAACGTCTAACCGATTCCTAAAACAAATGCACGAAATTACGATATTTATAATTCTTTAGACTGAACATCGTACAAATTATCTTTAGTCGTTGAGGTACGGGTCGTGGTTGCGAATGTTAGGAGACGATTTCGACCGGGTTTCGTTTTTTATTCTACATCAGCATCCTTCACGTGCATGTGAATTATTTTACACCACTATCAAACTGACAGTCATAATGCCACCGGCGAAAAAGAATCCTTCTCACGATTATTAGAGCAAGGATACGAATTTTGCGAAAAATAAATCATTTCAAATGATCAAACATGTATATGGTATATTAGATTTAAAATTATGTACTATAGTTGCAAATCTAAGGAGGTTTCAGCAGACATTTAATTTCCTACAAAATATGAAAGTTGCAAAAAAATTCATAAGTCAATATAATATTAACCATTTCATCAATTCTTGTCAAATTGTATACCAACTGTCCTTTAATGATAGTCTATTTATATTAAACAAAATCAATATATTATAAAATCCCATATAAACTTTGGCAACAGCATAAGAACATTTATTTGTATTGGTTACAGGTGAGTGTAGAGAGAAGCTTCTCACATATGGCTTTCGTCTTCTCACCTTATCGATGTAGCATGAATGTAGAAAAGTTACAAGACACGTTAACATTAAGAATCAATGAAACGTTCAAGAAAGAATAAAATATCTATCTACAGTATAGTTTTCATGTAACTTATATTTAGATCCGATAATGTTTGGTACTGCTACGTCCACATTGATACTTTTTAATTTTAGACTGACTTGCTCATCCGCCACCTCGTTTCGTTAATTTTTTAGGGACATATTTCTTTTTTATCGAAGAAAAATAGGACGCCCGATACGCCGTTGGAAATGTCGATTTATTATAAATTTAATCGTTTAGTTTCGAGGGTTTATATTGATGTGGGGACTGTAAATATTATTATTTCGATCTACAGATTAACGTGTCCTTTCATTTTCCATGTTGTTACCGACGAAAAATAAAAAATCTATGCAAAACAGACAGATGCACGTAATTTCAGTTGCACCAAATTTCATCATTAAATATATTTTCGATGTATTTTTATTGCAGAAAAGTACATAAGTACGTTTGAAGGTACGTCAACTTAAAATGAAAGATCGTATGGCATTACAAATTTGTTTCTCCGAATCCACACTTTTCGCGATAGCTTTAACCGACTTTCAATTTGTTTATTCATTCTCAACTATGTTCGCGGCCGAAATGCTGAACCGAAATGATACGATCGGTCACGTATCGAAACCGACATGAACATAGCGAGAAAGAATTTAGTCGAGGAAAACACAATACCGGAACCACATATTTTGTTTCGAGCCTTGCGAAAAACACTCGAAAACGAATAAACGATATACGAGGTTTGTCCAAAAAAAAGGGGACTTTTCAAATTTTATGGACTACGTACATTCAGTTTTCGAATTTTTTTTCTTATGTTGGTACACATGTCCCCAACATATGTTGACATTATCAGCCATTTTGCATTTTTAATTTGTTTTTGACGGATATAAAGGTTAGATGTGTTTTGGTGTGTCTGGCGATTTTTTTGCTATCGACAAAAATGGATCAAAGAATCTGTATTAAAGTTTGTGTGAAAAATAACATTAAGTGTTCCAACGCACTTAAAATGTTGACTGTGGCATTTGGCGAGTTTACTTTGAGCAAAAAAAATGTTTATGAGTGGTACAAGCTCTTCAAAGAAGGCCGGGAAGATGTTAATGACGATGAACGTCCTGGACGCACCAGCACGTCAACAACCGATGAACACGTTGAAGCATTGAACAAAATTGTTATCGAGAATCGTCGAATCACTATTAGAGAAGTTGCCGAGGATGTCAGCATATCGATTGCCTCATGCCACGCAATTTTTTCCGGATGTCCAGTCATGGATCTTGCAGCAAGATAATGCGCCAGCTCACACGTCATTGCTTGCTCGTGATTTTTTGGCCAAAAACAACACCGTAATCATGCCTCAGCCCACCGTATTCACCGGACTTTGTCCCCTGCGACTTTTTCCTGTTCTCAAAACTGAAAAGACCCATGAAAGGAGATTTGCGACGATTGAGGAGATAAAGACTGCATCGCTGGAAGAGCTTGAGGCCATACCAAAAAGCGCATATGAGCAGTGCTTCGAGAATTGGAAAAATCGCTGGCACAAGTGTATTATATCTGAGGGTGATTACTTTGAAGGGCACAAAATAGATATTGATGAATAAATAAATATTTTTCGAAAAAAAAAAGTTACCTTTCTTTTCAACAAATCTATGGGGTAGAGATAAGAAAAAATGCTGCCCCAAGAAATGTACGACCGTGAAAAAAATCGCTACAGAATGAGATGGGTCACTGCGCTCTTCCCGAAGCACGTATCGAAAGACGAGGAAGAAGAAATGAAACAAAAATGAAAATGATTTAAACCACAAAACTGCGAAACGTTTTGGGCGAAAGTAAGAAGCGAATGAAAGAGTACGAGAGACGAATTACAGAGCTGCGGTGTGCAGGTAGATTAGCAAGTTATAGGAACGTGCGAGGATAGGTGAACGGGAGACCCGACCACTTTTTGATCAGACCCTCGCGCGTTTTGCGCCGTGCGGTCTCTCATTCCGGTATAACGTGAACCGTCTGTACGTATTTGCATTTTGAAATTTGCATTTAAATTCCCGCGAACGGTTTTCCAGGGCCATGCAGCAGCGTAGCACGATCAGAGATTTGTCCGTGCACACTGGTAGCGGATATACTATATACACAGAGATAGCGAGCTTTAACACAAAGAAAAATGGATTTGTCCGAGTCAAAACAAAATGTGTGTGAATTAAATCGAGCTTATCGGATCAACCGTGGCACTCTTCATTCTTTCAATCAATTTCTCTTCCATTCAAGTACATTTTTTTCGGACAGACAATTTTCTAACGGTGCTCCTCATTCGTATATTCCCATTGTTGCATACCGCAATATTAATTGTTGTGCGAAAAAAAATCCGCTCGATATTTGTACGTCGACGAGATCAAACGGGACGGGACCGTTTGAGCGAAAATATCCACGACGCTATCTATTTCCACTCGAGTTTAATTTTATACTTCGATGCTAATCTTTTAATAGTACGAGTATTACCGTCATATAGAAACTCACGCAAAAAAAACGCTCTGGTTGGGCTTAAGGGCTCACATACCGCTGCGCGCGCTGAAAACCGAGTAAATTTGAAAAATTATTACAAAGGTTATATGGTGAAAAAAAAATTAAATTGTTCATTTCACATTATTTATCAACTATTCAACTACAGGGAAAAAAATTAAACATTTTATTTATTTATTATTAACATTATTTTTTACGGGTATTAATGCACTACTGATGAAAACCATGACGCCTCTTTTTCGGCATCATGACTTCACCAAAAATTATGCAATCTGTAAAAATAAAAAAGAATCTAGTGAAATAATGTAGTAGTGATAGTCTGACGGAGGGATATTTTTTTTTTTTCAAATACAAAGAAATTACAGTATTTCAAACTTTAGTATGTAATTTGAAAAAAAAATTAGTGTTATCAATTTATAAAAAATTGTCCAACCAAAAAATTATAAAAACCTCACGGCAAACTATAGAGAAAGTAATGATCAAGATTGAAAAACAAGTTGAAAAATATTAAAAATTGACTAAGTTATCGTGCTGACATTGTCTAAAAACATAGTTTCGAGAAAAACGTGTTTAAAGTTTCTGGTAGGTTCAACGTGAACTTACGGCCAATCTCCCATTCCAGATATAACTTTGTAATGGAGTGGAATGTTCTTAAAAGTTTTTTTTTTATTCTTAAAAGTATAAAGAATAAAAATCTGTATAACAAAAAATGATTTTTTGAAAATTTCAGGGGTATGTGAGCCCTTAAGGGAGGAAATAGAGTTAGGACAGCGTTTTCTCAATGATTTTCATGAATTTTTTTATAGTATAAAAAATGAATATAATTCATTGAAGATTTGAGAATATTTTATACATATATTTAAGTATATACTATAAAATTTTAATACATATATTTAAGTATATACTATAAAATATTAGCGACCCCATATTGCAGGTTACAATCAGACTCAGCATTTTCCGTACATTCTGGAAGCCGCAATTTTCATCTGAAATCAAACGAGGTTGGAATTTACTTTTATTATATGTCTCTCTTCTATATGAACCTAAATGCTATCAAAAAAAAAAGAAAATTGAATTTTTTACAGCGGTCAAAAGAAAAAAGCATGATTTTTTGCCATTTTTTACAACTTTATTTGCAAAAAAAAAAATTCTTTTAAATAATGATAATATTCCGATTTTAGGTTCATATAGAGCGCAACACTATGGCGAAAGTAACTGCCAATTTTCAAAACGATTGGTTGAAAACTTTTCAAACTAGCGTGTACGCAAGTTAAAAAAAAGTCGTTTTCAGAAAAACGCGTTTGAAAAAATAGTACCAAGAATAACAAGCAATATGGGGTCGCTAATATTTTATAGTATATACTTAAATCTATGTATAAAATATTCTCAAAGTTTCAATAAATTATATTAATTTTTTATACTATAAAAAAATTCATGAAAATCATTGAGAAAACGCTGTCCCTAACCCTATTTCCCCCCTTAATGGTTTATAACAATAGAACGAGTCGGAAATTTCATTAAAAATTTTGGGAACATATTTTTCAATAGTTTTACTAACAATTTATGAAATTTAAAAAAATCGATTTTTTGAACCGTCTAACCCTATTTCCCCCCTTAATGATCGATGAATTTATGGTGAGAAAATACATCCTCGGAATATACCGATGAATATTTTGGGCTAGCCTATTTCCGTCGTATTTACAGGAAATTTCACGTAGACCCGCGGATGTATGCGTTTGGGCAAGTTTTCGAGAGAGGATCCGTTCGTCCGAACAGCGAGATTCGCGGGGGAGGCTAGAAACAGGCTTTAGTGTGGTCACGAGAATCCAGGACTTTCGTCCTAAACTCTTGGGTGCAAACCGCCAAAACGACGCGAACGATACCCGTACTCCAAATATACTCTTGCCCGTGGTTCTTAAGTTAGGCGCCGGTATAGGATCACGCGCATGGATTTCACTGAGCTAGCTTTTCCGTTGATATCGATGTTCGGCTTACTCGCGGTTCGTTGAAATTTAATTGACAAATGGATATCCGGTAGTTTCATAGACTCGAGACTCCGGGATTTCGATATTATTTGGAACGTGAGGGCTCGTAGCGTCTCGCTGATATAGTCGCGTGTAAACGTTGAATGATCCGGATAACTTTCGATTATCGCGAATCAATTTAATGTATTTCATTTTTTTGTACGTGTTACCCATTCGAAAGTAATAGAATTATCGTTTCTTCATTTTAAGGAGTTATACACAGTCAGGAGACCGAAAAAAGGCGATTTTTCAAGAATGTTTCCTGGAAAGACATTTTAATTTATTAACATAAATATGTATATACATATTGTGGTAACTTTTAACTTTATTTTCATACTTTTTATTTGTAAAAATAATGATTTTTAAAGCTGCCGTGGCAGATCTCCGGGAACTCCTCTAAAAAAAGGTTTCTGGCGGTGAGCACGATATCTCCGGTTTGGATTATTTCGAATAAAAAAACCAAAAAGATTCTATTAGTGGATGGATAAATCTGGGTATTGATCGAAGGAATAGTCGAAATTTTTATTTTTGACAAAATGGCGGCTCCAAAAAGAAAAAATTCCAATTTTCGACCAAAATTTTTTCGTTGAATTGTTTAAAAAAAATAGAAATAGTTATCGAAAATCTTATTCCTTCGATCAATACCTAAAGAATATATCTGAGAAGGTTGTGTTAAAATTGCAGACCGATCGGTTGAGCCGTTTTTGAGAAATCTTGCTCACCGACTTTGAAAACACCGTTTTGAGAAAAACGCGTTCAAAGTCTCAAAAGTCGTTTACACATTGTTAAAAATCCTTACAAATATGCATGTATCTCCAAGAATATTTGCCGGATCGATTTGAAATTTTCAGAGAATATACTCAAATAAATGTACATTCCGAAAATGCAATAAAAAAAAATCGATTTTTTTAAATTTCCAACTGCGTATAACCTGTTAAGGTAGTAGCCTGGTAACTTAAGCCGATTTTCAGGTCTTTTTTGGAGGGCGTTTTTTTGTAGGAAAATAAAAATGAATCGTTTTGGATATTTACGATGTTTTTATTTACATATTAAAGATACAAAAAAAAATTTCGTTAAAAAAATTTAATAGTTTGTTATTATTATTATTATTGATCGAAGTTGGCACCTCGAAGTTGGCAGTCCGGGTCCTAACTTTTTTTCTACCAAACCGATTGCTTTCAAATTTTAACAGGCTACTCTACACACTTATAGTTCTCGTCGGAACCACCGAGAAATTTTTTCACCCCTAACTTTTTATTTTACAACCCCTTCTTTGCTAAAATAAAAGGACTTTAGTAAAGAAGGGGTTGTAAAAGAAAAAGTTAGGGGTGAAAAAATTTCTCGGTGGTTCCAACGAGAACCATAAGTGTGTAGAGTAGCCTGTTAAAATTTAAAAGCAATCGGTTCGGTAGAAAAAAAATTAGGACCCGGGCTGCCAACTTCGAGGTGCCAACTTCGATCAATAATAATAATAATAATAAACTATTAAATTTTATCAAAAAATTTTTTTTCTGTATCTTTAATATGTAAATAAAAACATCCTAAATATCCGAAATGATTCATTTTTATTTTCCTACAAAAAAACGCCCTCCAGAAAAGACATGAAAATCGGCTTAAGTTACCAGACTACTACCTTAAGAACTTCATACACAATTCCCCCTGTGCGTGGAATCCCATTCGTTTCCCGAATTTTCTATACAACTTCGCATCTATCCGAAACCGATTTGGGAGTGGAATCGAGGCTTTAGTTCCTCGTGTTCTCTCGGAATATCTACAGGGAGTCAATGATCGAATCATCCTCGCGACAATGTTTACCGTCTCGGATCGTAGTACAAATTGTTAGAACATTCGTCCGCGTCATACAAATGCAGTTCCATCAGCGTTACACACGGATTCTCGGAAAATAAATATCCCGACGGTAATTCGATGCCGCTGGTACGTTCGAGGGTTACGCACGGTCTCCGTTTGCCTTTCTCGCGAATCCGGTGTGTTACAAGATGTTCGGGGAAAAGGGTGAATCCCCGACGATCCTTCAAGCTCCGGCGATAAATAGCCAGACTCGTGAGTTACGCCAGCGATTCAATTGCATCTACTTGTATGTGAGATACGTCGAGCATTCTCATTTGGGTTCCCGTCAACCGAGAAGTCGCGCCGGTTCACTACGGTATCGTATACTCGCTCGTTCTGAAAGAGCCATGTGTTTTACTTTATCGTTAATGGACCAGGTCTGGTCGTTCGCGCTCTTACGGTCACGTATATAAATTTCCCTTCGTATTATGTAAAGATGGATGTTGGAAATTATAGGGAATGTTCGAAATGTAATCTTTTCAACATTATTAATTTATGATCGATATTTGAAAATTACGTGTTGCCATGGAATACAAATGTGTATTACACAAATACACAAACTTTTTTATTCGAATCTTAAGAATAGTTTGCGGTGTACGCCGCTTCCAAAAGGACAATCCGACGAAGTTGCGGCTTGGTGGTTGACAGCAATTAACTCATACGTTTCATGCGAAAAAAAAATATATATTTATATATTTATAAACTAGACATATAGGTTTATAGCATCACGTAGGGGAATTTCCATATCTAAAAAAAAATGGCGGACCAGCGAATTTTATTTCCAATTTTCACAGAAAATCTTCATCGTTTATGAAAAAAAAAATACAACGGGGCCCTTTATAAAAAAATCCCCACGTGGTGCCATAGAGACTGGAGTTTCGAACATTTTAAGACTTGGTACATGCAAATCGGATGAATAGTTTTTCAAATATGTTGTCAACCAGGTTGAAAAACGTAGTTTCGAGAAAAACGCGTTCAAAGCTTTGCCGAAGGATAATTCGACATACAAACTAAATTTAAAAAATGCTGTATCTCCGTCAAATTTACGAATTCCTTTACAAAATTTGGTGAGAGAATTCTTAACAAATCCATCTTTCAGAAAATTAAAACAGAAAAATGAAACAAAAATTGTTTACCGTGCTCTGGTACTTTAAAGACGTTCTTAATATGGAACGTTCAATAGTTTGAACGTTTCATATTAAGAACGTCTTTAACCCTAGAACTCACTGGTGGGGTCCAATAGTACCCCACGCGAACTTTGAACTACGCTCCAGTTCCGGTTTTCCGTCCGGTTTTTTGTCTTTGAATGGATTTTTTATAAACTAAATGCAAGTAAAATCAAATTCATTGTACATCATTCTCTTCCTTATTAAAAAACGACGAAATCCATGTATATTTAAAGTCGGTTTATCACTGGTGAGTTAGAATGTAGAAAAATTAACCAGTGAGTTGTAGGGTTAAATCAGCAAAGTTATAATGAGAACACAAAAACACAAAACCGATAGGTTAATGTTTTTTTGGGTTCTCATTATTTCTTTTCCGATTTAAAGACGTTTTTAATATGAAACGTTCAAACTATTGAACGTTTAAAGATGTTCTTAATATGAAACGTTCAATAGTTTGAACTTTTCACATTAAAAACGTTCAAACTATTGAACGTTTCATATTAAGAACATTTTTAAATCCGAAAAGAAATAATAAGCACACAAAAAAACATTGAGCTATCGGTTTTGTGTTTTTGCGTTCTCATTATTACTGTTCTGATTTAAGGTATTCCTTCCACGAGATTGAACACTTAACAATTGACTGATTTTTTCCTAAAATAAAGTACAGATACATCCAGTTATACTGTGAAAATTTCAAGCCAAGTTGCCGAATATTTATCCAAATATTACGGCTTTGAAAGTCGTTAAATTTATGCATCACTATACGAAGATTACATGCTTGCCACGTTTCTATCTGAAAATGCATAAACCAAACGACTCTTTATGCCCAATACAAACTGCTCTACGCATCAAAAAAATATTGAAGAATCCGAAATTACAATAAAAAGAGGGTCCCACCGAATGTTTAAAGAAAATATAAATGTTCAAACTCACAAAAATCTCACAAGCGGAAGGATTTTCGGAACCGCGATCTGCAAGAGGTTATGTCTGGCAACACCGCAAACTGGTTGCTCTTGATTCGAGTCAGCTGATCGCACACACACACACACACACAAACATATATATATATGCACGTTTATATTTTGTGAGGGCTCGTGAAATATAAAGGCAATATATGACATAACCTAAATAAATATGACACCAAACTTTAAAATATAAATATACGTATATTTATTGCAAACAAATTCACAGCTTTTATCACATAATATATTAATTCTAAAAGACACATCTATAGGGATTCTTGGTTCTGTTTATTTTACCAACCCGTGAATTGGTCAGTGATAGCTCGTAGAATTTTAACATTTCTTGTCACGCGGAGTTTACCTTGCACAAATTCTCCGAGCAACAACCGAACACCTTCTTCACCATGTTCCACGTAGGTTTTTTTTCATCATTTTTGCATTAATACCGGCTTTGGCAACGATACGCTCATATCTTTTCAACATAGCGGGAGAGAGTGTTGGGATGTTGATTACTGATAAAATTGTATTAATTTGGGCTTCTCCAATACCAGCATCAAAGAGAGCTGAAACAGAAAGAATATATATATTTCTTATATACCTTGGTCTTTTTTTCTACGAAATCGTTATTTACTCTTCTTACCAATGGCTACTTTGCAGTTAACGTCAAACAACCTTGGCGCATCAGAGCTGTTCCGATTAGTATGGACAAAGTGACTTCCGTCACATGTTTGGCATTTAACGGTGAAGATGCTCGCAAGGCCAAGTTGTTGATCAGATTTGATATGTCTCAGTGACAGGGATTTATCACAAGTTTTACACCACAGTTCAGCTGCGAGCGTTCTAAGCTCAACAATTCGACGTCCCTCAAAATCAGTAAAGAAATCATGTGAACACAAAAACACAAAACCCGATAGTTCAATGTTTTTTTTGTGTTCTCATTATTTCTTTTTCCGATTTAAATACGTTCTTAATATGAAACGTTCAAACTATTGAACGTTCGTTATTTTGACATTCCACATTTCGGCCGCGAAAAATAGTGGTCATTTCGAATTTTGACCCTCGGCCCCATTTATACAGGTATTTGGGATAAATGATTTTCATTTGGGGCCGGGGCGAGGGACGATGAAAATCACAGTTAATTCGAAAGGTATACGCGCATCTTTCGTCAAAGACAATAAAGAAATATTAGAGGAAATGTATATTTTCGTACACACTCCCATGATTTATTAGAAATCCATTTCCAACCGCTCCTGGCAGCCATTAGTTTCACGTTCGTCGGTCGAGCATGTCTCTCGTGAAGATTCTCATTAATGACGAAGCACGGACGATTGTACGTTGTGCGCGTGTGGCTTGCATCTGTATAATTATAAAACAACGCCCTCTGAATTCGAGAGAAATTTGCCAGTTGCGTTAATACGATCAGCGTTCCATGAACATCAAACCGCATCCGGTAGATCTTCGTTCGGTAGAAAATTCGACGGAAAGATATATACAAGAATAACACAATGTTAATATCCGTTCGAATCAAAGTGCGAGGGCGTATATATGTACGTGCTATATTAGGTACGTGATCATTAGAAAAAATACAACGATAAACGGTCGTTTAAAGTGCGAGTCATTCGACGATTCACTAAGAGAGATTGTTGATTTATCGGGAGCCAGTATTCCCATTTCATCTACTATAATATAATATAGAAAGGATAATAAACGCCCGGGGATCCTCGTGAGCGACCGTTTACCGCTAACGAGTACGCTCGTTAATTTACCCCGACCAATTAAGCCGCCCGTGAGCCCGGTGTGCGCGGGTCCGCTTCGACGATTCGCGTGCCGACAGCGATCCGATCTCCCGGCATCACAAACCTTGTCGTCGGTGTATCCACGGATACGTCATGTGGCGTCGATATGTTATGCCCAAAATACATCCGTGGCGTAATTCATACATGTCCCCGCACATTTCTATAAAAGTCCCGTATTCAAAGTCGAACTCGGCGAGAATTTCAAATACATAAAAAAAGGATAAAAAAAAAGACTCTTCCGCCGTGTACGTGGTACGTACGAGAGGGGACCCAAAAAAAACGGGAATTGCGCTGCGGCGGGAAGGGAGAGTAGGGGAACCCATTGCTCGACCAGGTGTCCGTTGGGGACGCGTCTCCTGAGTTAGTGTGCGAAGTTCTGTCGCCGTGAGTGCATCGGTTCGCCCGTGGGAATTTTTGTAGCGAAACAACTTTTTCCATTTCGGCGAAAACGTGATGGCCGATTGTCGAGAGCAACGCGCGGCTGTGAAATTTTGTTTCCTGTTGGGGAAATCGGCCGCGGAAATTACTGTAATGCTTAAGACCGCTTATGGAGATGCTGCCCTAAGTAAAACCAGAGTCTACGAGTGGTTATCACGTTTTAAAAATGGAGAAATGTCAATTGAAGACCAACTCCGTTCAGGACGTCCCTCAACGTCAAGAAGTGACGAAAACGTCGACAAAATCAATGCTCTCATTCGTGAAGACCGTCGCCGAACCATTGATCAACTCTGTGAGATGTCTAGGATATCATGGAGTTCAATTCGGAGGATTTCATCCAAAGATTTGCACATGAGCAGAGTTGCAGCCAAATTTGTCCCTCGCCTTTTCACAGACGAGCAAAGGGAGCGTCGACTTCAGGCATGTTTTCAACTTCAAAATCAGCTCGAAGAGGACCCTGAACTTTTTTCCAAGGTGATTACTGATGACGAATCGTGGTGCTATGGATACGGTCCCGAAACAAAGCAGCAATCAAGCGTTTTGCCACTGTGGAGGAGGTAAAACAAAAATCGCTGGAAGGCCTAAAGAACATCCCGATAAGTGAATTTAAAAAATGTTTTGAACATTGGAAGGATCGTTTGCAGAGGTGCGTTGTGATCAAAGGAGAATACTTTAAAGGTGATCAAAATTTGGTGTAAAAATATTAAAAAATAAGGAAATTATGACGAATTTCCCGTTTTTTTTTTGGGTCCCCCCTCGTATATCGGGTAAAAGGACGTACCCGAAGAGAGAAAGAGGGATGAAGAAATAGTCGGCAAGAGCGAGAACGGTCGGTAGTTCGTACTCGAACGATACACCGCCACCGAATGAAATAATTTTTCTCCACTACCACTATCACATACGTCTCTTTGCCTCTTTCGTTTACAAAAAAAAAAAAAAAAAACAAAAGAAATGAAAGGGTTTCCGACGTTTCAGGACCGCTCTGACGTTCGACCACTTTTCCCCGACCCTCTACCTCTCGCTACTGTCGTTCTTTCTTTTCTTTTATCATTTTCTCTTCATCCTCGTCGTTGCCTCTCTGTGCGCGCAGCGCTCTCTTTATGAATTAAAGAAAAATTAAGAGAGCCCGGGTATTCCCGGAACTATGCCCCGCGTTCCGCTGTTCCCTGCGTCACCGCGAAAGGGATGATAACGCGCATGCGCTCTCGCATATCTATAACGCGCTGCGAACGTGGAAGATATTAGAGAGAGAGAGAGAGAAAATGGGAGAAAAAGAACGCGAACTCTCTCTCTCTGCGAGTGGCATTGCTCGCCCCGTACTCTTGGCGTACCTCCAACTATTTAACCCGGCGTCCGCTCTTCCTCTCTCTCTGGGTATTCCCCGGACTCTGTCGTACATAACGTACGAAGACCACGCGAAACTGAATAATCGAGGTAACCGCTATGCCGTGCATCTACGAGACCCAGTGATTTAATAATCATTCCAGATCAGCCGATGCATTTATTTATTATCGTTTGTACGAATTTTCCGTTCGATCGACTCGTAGCTTAACGAGCACGTGTTTATTTTTATTTTTCATTCGTCGTCCTGTTATTTATACGCCGGGATATTTCACGACGAGTGAAGTCTCGTTGTTATAAGTCCGAATTGTAATTCGTGCATGGAATACTTTCGACGATCTAAAATTAATGTAATTTTGAAGTCAAGTCCTCTTTTCAAACAGTTAATAATTTGATTTCACGGAAGAATTGAAAATCGATACAGAAACAATATACAGATGTAATCCGTTCGTTTGGTTCAATTGTCCGCTGGAGTCCGATCGGACTTCGCGAAGTACTGAAACATCAATTAATCAACATCGTTTCCGCAGCTGGTACTCTGCATATAAGCCAGGAACGGAAACAACGTTGGATTATACAGTCACTCTGATGGATCGTTCGATCGATTGGCTCACTTCGGGTTTACGATTTGAATGTCGCAATGGTAAACAAAAAAACGGTACAATGCAATAGGAGAAAAAGAAATATTAACATTTCAACGGAATATCATTGAGAATAGGAGATCTACTGCGAAATTTTGTTCCACGCATGACGAGCATTGAAAAAAGTATACAATTTTCTTACGGACCATTTATCCGAGATTAATATATTATTGAATAATTTATTACGAATTGATATATCGACTCAATTGAAAAAATATTCGGATACCATGACAAAAATTTCGATCAACCATTCCGTTGATCAGACTGCAAATTTTCGGATATTGTAACCTCGCGTATGTATCAGTTTTCTATATTATGTCTGTAAATGATTTTTTTAATGTACCTGCTCTGTTGGACGATGAACAATTTTTCATATTTAACGTAACGTCAGACGTAAAGTAACTTTTGCACTTTGTTGAATTTCAAGAATCGGGTATTAAAATTTCGAGCGATACATCGAGGAGCAACACGCGCCGGAAAATTACTCAATGTTTTGGTAGACGGGAGGAATTAAGGGATAACACCACTGTGACCCCCTATTTTTTTTCACATTTTTCAAGAATTTTTTTTTTTGGGAAAAAAAAGAGATATTCGAAAATTTTTTTTGGGTTTTGTTCCTTGCTTATTAATGTATCAAAAAACATTTTTTTCACATTTTTCACGCCGCATGGTGGCGCTGGGGAAGCTCTCGCGTCAGGTGCTGTCATCTCCGCGGCACGCAGCAGAACTCTCTTCAACGTCGATCTGAAAAAAAAACCGAGTGTTTTCGTTAATAATATGATATTTTGAAGAGAAGTACATAGGGATTTGGAAAAATATTGTTCTGCTGCGTGCCGCAGAGATGACAGCACCTGACGCGAGAGCTTCCCCAGCGTCACCATGCGGCGTGAAAAATGTGAAAAAAATGTTTTTTGATACATTAATAAACAAGGAACAAAACCCAAAAAAATTTTTCGAATATCTCTTTTTTTTCCCACAAAAAAAATTCTTGAAAAATGTGAAACAAAAACAGGGGGTCACAGTGGTGTTATCCCTTAACGGGGGTTCAGAATATTTCGTGAGCGTGATTTCGTGTTTGGATTAAATAATAATTAAATAATAATAATCGGTATTCAACAGTGATTAGTCTGATGACTTGCACCGTTCGTGGAAGATAAAAGAAATAGAGAAAAAGAAAGCGGGCCGGTAGGTATTTTCTGCAGTTTGGAAAATTTGATGGACGTGGGAATTGACGTGGCGGGGGGAAGAGTGCGACGTCAAACTTCCGAACGACGAGACACAGAGAGAAAAGGTGTTACAGACAACGCTGATAAAAAAAAATGGAAAAATAAATGTCAGAAGACTCTTTAAAGTGACCCACATAATCCACCAACCGATAATAGTCGCGGGTGTCGTATAGTCGGCGCCTGAGTGCATCGGAAGCGGAGAAAGAACACGGAATAAAGAGAGTGTGCATGTGTGTTGGAGAATGAGTGTCTGTGGAACGAGCAAAAGAAAAATCCAACACAAAAACCCCTCGTGATGCACACACGGTTGGGCGAACGAGAGGCAAGTGCAACGGAGAAACGAGGACGAAACTAAATGAAACGGGAGCTTCGAGAGATTCAACCGACCCGCCTTTCGTTATACTATATCTACGCGTCTCGATGAAGCTCTGTTGCCCACGAGAGTGTGCGAAGCTTGAATTGATAACCATGTGCGCGCTCTGTCTGTCTATATATATATACGTTTTTTTTTCTCCCTGTTACCCCGAGTTTTTTCAAGAACAAAAGCCCCTCGGGCAAAGCCATGAAAAGTGTCACAGCGTTCCACGAAAATAACGGATCACTCGCGGTTTTTAAGGCTAGACTGACAGCGCTATTCCTAGAGTGCGAAATCGTCCTGTACAACCTATATATACACGTGCTCTCCCACACTTTCTCTTTTCTTTTGTCAACTGCCGTTTGGTTTATCCGGGAAAACTCGTTGTCGTTTTTCTTCCTTTCTTCACACTCTTGGCCTTTATTCTCCGTATGCATTTGCTACCAGCTACCATCTCCGGTTGTCGAACGATTCCTTGGTTATTCGCGAATCATGATGACGGACACGTATGATTCTATTGAATAGAAATTTAAAAAATGCTGAAATATTGTAAAATAACATTTTTTTAATCAGCATTATTCTTTGGTACTGGAATTACCAATATTTTCGTGAGCACTTTATATAAATATCTTCATACAAAATGGACGTATAATTCTTTTCAATTGAGGACGAGAATTCTTTTCAATTCATTTGTTATGACGATTCGTAATAAATTATTTAATAATATACCAACCTCGGCAAAATGATCCGTAAGAAAATTTTATAGTTTTTTCAATGACCGTCACGCGTGGAAGAAAATTGTGCACTAAATCTCCTATTCTCTTATGAGCATAGGCTCAATACTCTTTTCGAGACGTTTTATGTTTCATTCTGAATACTTTAAAACACTTTTCACTCTATTCATATTATGGTGAAATAGCGTTATACGAGGGGGGTCCCAAAAAAACGGGAATTTCGTCATAATTTCTTTATTTTTAAATATTTTTACACCAAATTTTGATCACCTTCAAAGTATTCTCCTTTGACCACAACGCACCTCTGCAAACGATCCTTCCAATGTTCAAAACATTTTTTAAATTCACTTATCGGGATGTTCTTTAGGCCTTCCAGCGATTTTTGTTTTACCTCCTCCACAGTGGCAAAACGCTTGATTGCCGCTTTGTTTCGGGGTCGTATTCATAGCACCACGATTCATCACCAGTAATCACCTTGGAAAAAAGTTCAGTGTCCTCTTCGAGCTGATTTTGAAGTTGAAAACATGCCTGAAGTCGACGCTCCCTTTGCTCGTCTGTGAGAGGGCGAGGAACAAATTTGGCTGCAACTCTGCTCATGTGCAAATCTTTGGATAAAATCCTCTGAATTGAACTCCATGATATCCCAGACATCTCACAGAGTTGGTCAATGGTTCGGCGACGGTCTTCACGAATGAGAGCATTGATTTCGTCGACGTTTTCGTCACTTCTTGACGTTGAGGGGCGTCCTGAACGGGGTTGGTCTTCAATTGACATTTCTCCATTTTTAAAACGTGAAAACCACTCGTAGACTCTGGTTTTACTTAGGGCAACATCTCCATAAGTAGTCTTCAGCAATACAGTAGTTTCCGCGGCCGATTTCCCCAACAGGAAACAAAATTTCACAGCCGCGCGTTGCTCTCGACAATTGGCCATCACGTTTTCGCCGAAATGGAAAAAACAACTTTTTTCCAAAGTCCGTCATTTTGTTATTTATCCATGAAATTTAACTTCAGTAGTTCCGACCAGAATGACATGTCTATAGATTAAGAATTATCAAGAATTTTTGTTTTCAGATAACATCAAGAGCCAAAATCACCGGGGCCACCCACGCGCTTTTTTATCGAGGTGCCAACTTCGATCAATAATAATAATATTAATAAACTATTACATTTTTTCAAAAACATTTTTTTTGGTATCTTTAATATGTAAATAATAACATCCTAAATATCCAAAACGATTCATTTTTATTTTCATACAAAAAAACGCCCTTCAAAAAAGACATGAAAATCGGCTTAAGTTACCAGACCACTACCTTGGCCATGCACGCCAAGTTTTTGTACAGCATTTTCAGTAGACTTCTGTGGCATATCGCACAAAAGGGGGCAGGTTGATTGGCGGAAGGAGTAGTATACTTGGCTAATTTATGAAATGATTTATTTTCACTTTTTATTAGATATTAGAAAACGATTTCTAAAGTCGTAAGATTTTTGTTTCTAGATTGAGCACATTTTCTGATTGCTTGGCGTCTATTTTTAATCTTTTAACTTTTAAATGGAGATATACTATATGCAAATAGTTTAATCGAGAGTCAAGGGGAAACGTTGGAACGGATATCCAAAACGATTCATTTTTATTTTCCTACAAAAAAACGCCCTCCAAAAAAGACATGAAAATCGGCTTAAGTTACCAGACTACTACCTTGACCATGCACTCCAAGTTTTTGTGCAGCATTTTCAGTAGACTTCTGTGGCATACCGCACAAAAGGGGGCAGGTTGCTTGGCGGAAGGAGTAGTATACTTGGCTAATTTATGAAATGATTTATTTTCACTTTTTATTAGATATTAGAAAACGATTTTTAAAGTCGTAAGTTTTTTGTTTCTAGATTGAGCACATTTTCTGATTGCTTGGCGTCTATTTTTAATCTTTTAACTTTTAAATGGAGATATATGCAAATGGTTTAATCGAGAGTCAATGAGAAACGTTGGAACGGAAGGCTCATTCGCGATGCTTTGAAAAGTATGAATTAAAGAATAAAAGAAGAGGTGCAAGGCTGTGAAATAATATGTACATTTATATCGTCCATACATGCTTAAACTCCGCCATACCAAATAATAAATATAGTCTTTAAAAAAAAATTGTGTATGTACTCATAATTCGGCGAATTAACTCGCAAAGACGTACTTGAGCCGAGATGCTCTTGCGAGAGACCAAAAGCGAGAACGAGAACGAAATGAGCTTATACGGTGATATGCAGAGGAGTTTCATCTCTATTCTTGTTTCCTCATTCGTGGTCTCTCACTCATCCTTTTCCGGTTTTCACCTTCCTCTGTACCGTATATATCGCCTTAAGAGCTTGCACGACGAGCCCGGTTCTCTTTTACGTATATATATATTGTGTTAGAGCTCTCCGCGATTTCGCGAACAAAGAACTCTTGGAGAATAGTTATGAAAAATGTTTGGGTGGCGGAGGGGATGCTGGAAGTCGCCGGCATTCTCGAGCTGTGTGCAGCGACCGTGCAACGTCGGAGAGAATTATTTCGATTTTACGCGGGCTGCACCAGATAGTATACTTATATATATAACGTTCGAAATTATATAAAGGAGTAAAAATTGAGAGGGGTAGTCAGGCGATTGAAGCAAGTTAATATTTAGAAAGCTCTTCGTTCATTGATGCACAATTACCCTAAGCACGGAGAATATAAATGTAGGAATAGTTGAATGTTCGAAAAATTAGTACACGATTTTGACAGTGGTACTTATTTAATTTGCCTCATTTTATATTTCCCTAAATTGCACAATTTCAGCGAAACGAGTTTGCCTCTCGGAATCAGCTTTCATTGAGACGTTCATTGAGAGAGTCGCGAGCGATAACCCCGCTTGGCCTCTGACACCACGAGACTTTTATTCATCGGAATTCCCCTCGTACGACGCGTTTTGTCTCTCGCGAGTTCAAATTCGTGCGCTTATACCGTTGTACAGACAAAAAGGTTCAGAGGTAATTTGAAGGTAGACAGAAAATTCTGGGTGTTTTGAGAAAAAATCGGTCGTCACGAACACCCTGGACGCGAGGCAGCGCATAAGGATGAAATACTCGATAAATAAAACAAGCAAACGTGTACGCGTGTATAAATATGAAATGGAACTTGTTCGGGCCGTAAAGAAGTATATAGAAAAGCGCGACTTCCTGGTGCGAAATAATGACATGGAAATCGGGTGACGATTACGCGATGCGGAAACGTGCTCGAGACTATCTTTTCGGATAGCCGCTCTCTTCTTATTCTTATTCCAATATCGCCCTTTGCCTCGTCCCCTCCTCGTTGTCCTTCTTTTCTTTCATGCTTTTCAAAGAGATCTTCTTCTCGGCCGAGCCCTCGAAATTCTCACGGAAACACTCTCGAGGACCTTCCACTAGGATAACTATTTATTACGGTGGGTCAAATAAAATAACTAATTTTTTTTTCCTCGATATAATGAAAAATGTATTGTTTGGGATCTCAAAAAAACCCTCTGCAAGTATGAGCCCTTCATATTTAAATTAAGAGGTCCCTCATCGCGAATTTTCATTTCCCATTTAAATAACATGGAAACATTTTTTTGTTCACTTTGGAATTTTATTAGACTTAAACCGTTGGATGTTAGGAGAGTCTTTTAGCACATTTTTGTACAACATTTGATATTCTACAAAAAAGCTCTGTTGTGTCTAATCGATAAAAGTAACCGTACAAAAATAATCGGTGATAATTACCTCTGGATTCTATTTATCTCGTTTATTAGTACATGAATTTCAAATTTTTTAAAATTTTCGTTATCAATATGAATAAATATACTACTAATATATTACTAATATACTAATATACTACTAATATATACTACTAATATATACTACTAATATATACTACTAATATATACTACTAATATATTACTAATATACTAATAATATATTACTAATTGTTTTCGAACAAATATGAGAGAATCCAGAGCTAATTATCACCGATTATTTTTTGTACGGTTACTTTTATTGATTAAACACAAGAGAGCTTTTTTGTAGAGCATCAAATGTCCTACAAAAATGTGCTAAAAAACTCTCTCAACATCAACGGTTTGAGTCTAATAAAATTCCAAAGTTTAACAAAAAATGTTTCTATATTATTTAACTGGGAAATGAAAATTCGCGATGAGGGACCTCTTAATTTAAATATGAAGGGCTCATACTTGCAGAGGGTTTTTTTGAGATGCCAAACAATACATTTTTCATTATATCGAGGAAAAAAAAAATGAGTCATTTTATTTGACCAGCCCTACTATTTACATATACGTATACGAGGAGGGACCCAAAAAAAACGGGAATTTGGTCATAATATCTTTATTTTTTAATATTTTTACACCAAATTTTGATCACCTTCAAAGTATTCTCTTTTGACCACAACGCACCTCTGCAAACGATCCTTCCAATTGTTCAAAGCATTTTTTAAATTCACTTATCGGGATGTTCTTTAGGCCTTCCAGCGATTTTTGTTTTACCTCCTCCACAGTGGCAAAACGCTTGATTGCTGCTTTGTTTCGGGGTCGTATTCATAGCACCACGATTCATCATCAGTAATCACCTTGGAAAAAAGTTCAGGGTCCTCTTCGAGCTGATTTTGAAGTTCAAAACGTGCCTGAAGTCGACGCTCCCTTTGCTCGTCTGTGAGAAGGCGAGGGACAAATTTGGCGGCAACTCTGCTCATGTGCAAATCTTTGGATAAAATCCTCTGAATTGAACTCCATGATATCCCAGACATCTCACAGAGTTGATCAATGGTTCGGCGACGGTCTTCGTGAATGAGAGCATTGATTTTGTCGACGTTTTCGTCACTTCTTGACGTTGAGGGGCGTCCTGAATGGGGTTGGTCTTCAATTGACATTTCTCCATTTTAAAAACGTGAAAACCACTCGTAGACTTTGGTTTTACTTAGGGCAGCATCTCCATAAGCAGTCTTAAGCATTACAGTAGTTTCCGCGGCCTATTTCCCCAACAGGAAACAAGATTTCACAGTCGTGCGTTGCTCTCGACAATCGGCCATCACGTTTTCGCCGAAATGGAAAAAGTTGTTTCACTACAAAAATTCCCACGGGCGGACCGATGCATTCACGGCTAAAGAACTTCGCACACTAACTCAGGAGACGTGTCCCCAACGGACACCTGGTCCAGCAATGGGTTCCCCCACTCTCCCTCACCGCCGCAGCGCAATTTCCGTTTTTTTTGGGTCCCCCCTCGTACATACGAGTACGTTATCGCGTGTAGTAACTTTACTTTATATGGGCGACTGGTCAATGGTAGACATTAACTTTGCTCCATTACACATATTTTTTCTTTTGTTTTTTAATACATTCAATATTTTTTCAGTTTATTTTTCAATTAATCGTTCGCCAGAAGTGTACGTGGTACTCTTCATCGACCGAGAACATTTTATCGAATTTCTTTCAGCCATTTTCGTGAGAGATTGGCTAGAAACTTGAAAATAAACTGACCGGTGGAAAAGAACATTTATTAATTAAGCAGGATGGTTAAAGATTGTTAGTGGCAATTGTAGTTTTTAGTGATTATTAGGTTTTATAATGTTTATATAGATTTTAAAGGGAAATTGGGGAATGCCCAACAAAGCTGTGTACTGTGGAAATAGACTACTACCACAAAACCGTTTTTTCGACTTTAAATTGAATAATTTGCCGTTAAATTCGATATCGTTTTTTGTTCGTGCTAAAACATGGATTCTCATTTAACTATCTGTTGGCCTCATCTACTGACTAGGTTGTGCCCCGCGGTTTCATCCACGTTCAATTTTCGTTCTCCGATTCAATGCGCCGCTGCCGCTCCTTAGGGTCATAACATGAAGTTTAATGGCGTAAAGCCTTGCTGAATAAACCGGATATCTAATGCAAAAAGAATTTTTCAAATCGGATTAGTATTTCCTGAAATTAGCGCGTTCGAATAAACAGACGAACAAAGAAACTCTCCAGCTTTATTATAGTAGCAAGATAATGCAAGTGGCAAAGTTTTCCGTGTTGACGTCGTTCGTGAACATTATTGAATAATGTTGAACAAATTTTGTCACTTTGTGATGCCCTGTTTGTTGGATATACCTGGATATACATATAGATGCGTCTTTTCCCATTACGAAACGCGAAAAGCTGTCCCCGGAGACTTGGATTATTATTGAAACTGGTTTCGTGAAGAAGCAGAGCGCGTGAGTTTGAAGGATCCTCCGGGATTAAAGAGAATATTATATATATACAATATACATACATATATTACGAGGAAGTGTCATAGAGAGATTGCGGCACAAATTGACCCACATGAAGCGGAAGAAGAAGAAAAGAAGAGGCAAAAACGCGAGGGGAACATTGAAGAAAACTAACGTTACTTCGTGACGCGCGTTCCATTTTGAACCGGAAATCTCTAGGCTACATACAAGACTATATATATTTATGTGTCTCGAGATGTGCGAACGCGCCAAAAAAATATGTTCACGCAGTGAAATTAAAGATTTTATCGAATTAATCGATAAAATGATAAGTCAATTGACCTTGTAATTGTAATCGAATGAGCGTTAATAATTTATATAATGAATATAAAACTACAGTAATAATGATTATTGAAAACGTTGAAAAATCCAAAAAATTCATTTTACACTCAACGTTATTTTTAGTATAATTATGTAAAAAAAAGTTGCGCCTTTTTTAATGACCCATTATCAATTTCGTTACTTTGCTAAGAGTCGAGTGTACGAACGAGAAAAATAATAAAAATAAAAAATACAAAAACTTTACGCCGGTGGAATACTCAAACGGCGTTTAATCCAACGGCGATAGGGTAGACGCTTCTCGTGCCACGATGCGAAAGGCTTCTCCGTTCGAATCAATACACGGGACAAACGCACCGGTATGACGGTGTATCTCGAATTGAGGGGAGGGTAAAATATCAAGTTGCTTAATATCAATGTTTAACACCTTGAATTTCTCGGCTAATCATTCCATTAGCCATTTTTTCACACCGTCTAAGTATTAAGATATAAATAAATATGCGATCGGTTCATTTATCAATGATTTTACAAATCGACATGCCTCCATAGTTGCACCTGTAACGCTGTTGCTAATTCTCAAAAAGGTATAAATGAATTTTAATCAAAATTAACACAAACTGGTTTAACAAAAAAAATTAACAATCAGATGTTTATCAACAATTCTATATAGTTTCGTTGTTCCAATTTCATTGTCTTTTTGCGCGCTAATTTTCTGAAACGGTGGTTGATTAAAGCCAATAATAAAATATGTTGATCCACGGCATGTGGATCATTGGTTTCAATTTTTCAAAACCACGAATAATGATCTTGCTCAATGTCGATGTTTGACACCTCAAGGCCGTAGTCTGGTCTAGAACGAAATTTTTGACGTCATTTCTAATGTGCAATAACGTTTACACCGTTGAAGTTGTCTTGATGAAAATTTACACGTGCATTTATTGATCCTTAGAAAATACTTGTACATTGAAAAAAAAAATTATTAAAAATATTTTCATGTAGTTTTTTGCCTTGTTGCAACATGGTGCTCCGAAATCGGAGCCCACTCTGGACGATGTTGTTTGCATCTGAAAAAATATATATATATATATGCTCAATCTGTATGAGTATTCTGAGCACTGGTAGCAGAATTGGTACTTAAAAAAAAATTTTATTGTGTCGAACAATAATTTTGCCGACATTTTATAACTCGTCGAATACCCGAAAATGTATAAAATATCATTAATGAAAGTTCAACAGGCCGCCATTTTATCAAAAAATTTTTTTAAGTACCAATTCTGCTACCAGTTCTCAGAGTACTCATACAGATTGAGAATATATATATATTTTTTTTTTTCAGATGCATACAACATCGTCCAGAGTGGGCGCCGATTTCGGCGCACCGTGTTGCAACAAGGCAAAAAACTACATGAAAATATTTAAAATAATTTTTTTTTTTATGTACAAGTATTCTCTGAGGATCAATAAATGCACGTGTAAATTTTCATCAAGACAACTTCAACGGTTTAAACGTTATTGCACATTATAAATGACGTCAAAAATCTCGCTCTAGACCAGACTACGGCCTTAAATTTATCGGCTAATCATCGCATTAGCAATTTGTTTTCATACCGTGCAAGTATTGAAATATAAATAAATATGCGATCAGTGCATTTATCAATGATTTTACAAATCGACATACCTCCATAGTTGGACCTATAACGCTGTTGCTAATTCTCAAAAAGGTATAAATGAATTTTAATCAAAATTAACACAAACTGGTTTAACCAAAAAAATTAACAATCACATGTTTATCAACAGTTCTATTTAGTTTCGTTGTTCCAATTTCATTGTCTTTTTGCGCGCTAATTTTCTGAAACGGTGGTTGATTACAGCCAATAATAAAATAGGTTGATCCACGACATGTGGAACATTGGTTTCAATTTAAAACCACGAATAATGATCTTGCTTAATGTCTATGTTTAACACCTTAAATTTATCGGCTAATCATTACATTAACAATTTGTTTTCATACCGTGCAAGTATTGAAATATAAATAAATATGGGGTCGGTGGATTTATCAATAATTTTGTAAATCTACCTCGATAGTTGCACCTGTAACGTTGTTGCTGATTCTCAAAAATGGTATAAATTAATTTTAATCAGAATCGACACAAACTGGTTTAACTAATAAATTAACAATCACATGTTTATCAACAATTCTACATAGTTTCCTTGTTCCAATTTCATTGTATCTTTGCGCGCTAATTATCTGAAACAGTGCTTGATTACAGCCGATAATAAAATAGGTAGATCCTCGACACGTCGATCATAGGTTTCAATTTTTAAAAGTCCCGAATAATGATTTTATTAAATAATAATTGTTGGTAATGATCTGATCGTTTTCACAAACTGTAAACTGTAACACTTTTCAAATATCAGCGAAATCTTTGCTTATTATAAATTGTTGATGACCATTTATATTTTTACGAATAATTATTGCTCATTGTTCTATGAAAATTATTTTTAAAAACTAATAATAAAATAAATATTTTACATGATCTTTCCTTCGACGGTGTCTGTCGTTTGAAAGGAAGACGTAGAAAGATTTTCCGACGGTAATGGGAATCTAGGAAAAATATTGGTTTTGAGAAGAAGAAAAAAAGGAAAAAAAAAAATAGAACGAAAAGGTAAGAACCGCGGTGAAAGAGTCACAAGTATGAGCAAGAGCATGAAACCGGTAGGCGGAAGTTCGATCGGTAACCGGTACCCATTGGTAACCGGAAATTCTCCCTATCCTCGTCGAGTATTTGCTACACGAAAGCCCCGGTACTTTCGTAAGTGCAGCAGTGAAACTCTCTCTCTCTCTCTCTCTCTCACTCGAGCTTTCCGTGAGCATCGCTATGATCCGCGACCTGGAAATGGAAAAGAAGGTCATTCGATCGGGCCGGAGATTGGCAAAGCGTCCGGTGCAACGTATAGATTCCGCTGCTGGAATTGGCTTCTCGCCACGATCTCGCGGTTCATTGACAAAAAAAAATATCGTTCAATCAAAAAGTACAAATGAGTTTTGCGCTGTTTTTCGTGACAACATTTTTCTTCGCCGATCGGCATTAACCGCTACCGTTATTTTCTATTTTATTCTAATTTTTGTAAGTAGACGAGAACAAAAAATGACATTTGGAATTGCTCCATTTCGAATGGGTGAATGATTATTAGGGTGGTTCTTAATTTAATGTTGGAAATTCTTTGGTATTGTTCCTCAAAAGTAATCAACATATCTAGAAAAAAAAATTGGGCGCAAGCGGAACTTTGTCCAATAATTCTGACCCACCCCACCGAGCTGTCGAATTTTTATATGAAAAAATGCATGCATTCAAAATTTTGTTAAGAAAATTGTTTATTATTTCAAAACTATTTACGATAAAAGAATTTTATATAACGTTTTTGTAGGAAATATAATGCTCTACAAAAAAAGGTATCTTGTGAAATTCTCGTGAATCTAATATTTATCACGTAATTAGCAAAAAACTGTCATCATTTATTCCAAAAGTCGATCATTATGGTCAAAACAGGAGTTTGACGTCGAATAGCTGCAATTTATTTTTCGTATGTATATAAGATTATGAAGAAATACGTAGCGCACTCAACAATGAAATGTGAATATTAAAATTTTCAATTTTATCAATTTTATTGTGAATTATAATGAATGATGTCATATATTTTTTAAATCAACTTACAATAATTAATTACATCGGTTGGAGCAAAGTTGCTTTGTTAATATCAGGATATTTTTTTTTATATTCTTCAATTATTTGTACAATGAATTGTTTCTGATCTTCATCATAAGTGAGACGATCATTGTACTCTGTAATAAGTTTCACTCCTCTTTCTGCAACATCGTTAACCACTTTAATTCCTTTAACTATTTTTAAGCCTTGTAAATAATTTTCATTAGAAATCCACTCGCTCACATCGATATCAAAAAATGAGGAGTTGATTTCAAATCTTTCGAAAAAAGCCATCGATTTGGAACTGATAAAGAAATGAATGTCCTTATCGATCATAGGAGAAAAATTTATCATGAATGATAATAAAATTGATAAAATTGAAAATTTAAATATCGTTCACATACTGTTATTGAGTGCACTACGTATCTCTTCATATTTCTAATTGCATATGAAGAATACATTGCAGTTTTTCGACGTCAAACTCCTGTTTTGGCCATAATGATGGACTTTTGGAATAAATGATGACAGTTTTTTGCTAATAACGTGATAAATATTAGATTCACAAGAATTTTACAAGATACCTTTTTTGTAGAGCATTAAATTTCCTATAAAAACACAATATAAAATTTTTTTATCATGAATAGTTTTGAAATAATAAACAATTTTCTTAACAAAATTTTGAATGCATGCATTTTTTCATATAAAAATTCGACAGCTCGGTGGGGTGGGTTAGAATTATTGGACAAAGTTCCGCCTGCGCCCAATTTTTTTTCTGGATATGTTGATTACTTTCAAGGAACAATACCAAAGAATTTCCAACATCACCAAATTAAGAACCACCCTAATGATTATTGACATTGTTGAAACGATGAGTTTCCGTATCTTAAATTGATTAAATTTTATAGCGTATTCCAGAGTATATTTTGATGCGGTCCTACGAACAACCAGAGTCCATTTTTGCTCACATTGGACGAAAAAGATTTCCGCGTAGCGTCAAGTGACTCGTTCTATGCGCATCTGTTATTGCGTCGCGGCGTTCAACATCCGACGAAATATACGTCGATGGTTAAATTGACAAACGCATCCGAACGACGAGAAACGTTATGACATTAGCAGCGACCTCAATCAGATCCAATGCTGAATATAGAATTCTAGACTCCATAACGAATCGCGGTCCAAAGCGCCAGGTTTGGTGATCGGTCGTTGTTTATCGATTCTGTCTTCAAGAAAAATTGCATCGGATCGTCATTGTCCACAATCCCGTAACGGCCGTTATCAAACAAAATGGCGTAACCAGCGTCTCTTTATGCGCGTCTAATCGAGCGGGTTACGCCCTTTCATCGTTGCCGAACGGTCAATAAACGCCGTGTTTAAATGGACCGAGACGTTAATCGTAAATTCCACCATTTATGCGATATGCGAAACCCGTTCGATCGGCAACCTCATAAATATCCATACATTTGCGGGGGGGGGGGGGGGGGGGGGGGTGGCTAGACTACGGCAATGCGAGCACGCTTGTTTGCTTACAAGGCGTTACGAGGCTTTGTTCGCTGGCAGAGCCCTCTAACGATATCCCATAAAGAGAATACATCCGGCAGAGGGATTGCACTGCGCTCCCTCCGCGTTCACTCTCATCCCTTAGACAAGGGGCTCGTGCATCAGGTGCGTGTGGCGAGGCGAACTTACTCCCGCACATACCTATCGAAAGCCACCGAACAGCCAAAGTCCGGTTTACACAGAGGACATCACTCCCGCGTACGTGTACACGGGTGACACACGTGCGAAAGTACACGCAGGAGCTTTCAATGGTTTACGTTGCAACTGCTCGAACGAGCTTTCCGCCCTTCTCCCTTTTGGTCAGGTATCATTAATTATCTGGATGGGGGAAGAGTTCGATACGGGGACGGTTCGATATTCGGCATATAGTCCGTTAATTCATTTTCAGTTTCACGTGCAAAGTGCCACGAGTGCCGAACGTACTCGATACTTATAATATACAGGGTGAGGCACTAACTGTTGCCACGTAGAATAACTCCGAAAGTACGATAGTAGTAGAACATTTTTTGAAACACAAGTTGCAAGGGACACCGGGGGGGCTATCATATGGCGTTAGTTTTTAAAGTGAAACTTCTTTACGCGCGTCATGGATTTTCGACGACCGGAGTAAAACCGACTCAAGACCGTCACGGAAAAACGCCATAGCGAGGTGGGGGTAACCAGACCCCTGGGGACCCCCACCACCGCTCACCGTTCACTGTCGCTCTCTCACTGTATCCGCTTACTGAGGTGAGGGAGCCACTGACGAACGGTCTCTCTCTCTCTCTTCTCTCTTTTCCTTTCTCCCTCAGACCCTAGTCAACGACGCCACGCCAAGCATCACGGACGACGAGAAGACACATCAGTAGCTCAATTAAGAAAAAAATTTGAGAGACTTTCTTCGGTATGTTTAAAAACTCTCGATCAAGTACTGTTAGAAAAAAATTGAAAAAGGAGATATGACGATATTTTCATTCAATTGTCAAAGTATTAACAAACATGCAACAGACTTACGAGGTAATGTTCTAAAAAATTCGGACATATTGATGCTTTCCGAAACTTGGCTTGACGATGACAGACATGTTAATGTTGGAAATTTTGATTGCATTGTACAATACAAGAGACCCGGTGTTCGAGCGGGCGGTGTAGGTATATATCAAAATGTTAATAGAATCCAACACGTTGTGGTAAAACATAGCGACCTTCATGTCCGTAACCATGAATTCGTTTCTAATCATACATCCTCCGTTGTGGATTTGTGTGCTGCAGAATGCTCTCTGGCTAATGGCAAAAAAATTATTATGGTGTCAATTTATATCTCGCCAGGTAAATCGATTACAGATATCAAAGATTTTATCCACAATGTACTTTTGCCATACACAGAGGGTGGTTCAAGGTTATTGAATAAGAATTATCACGAAATTCCGATGATTATTTCGGGAGATTTTAATGTAAATTTCGCGAAGAATGAATCTGTAGAGTTATTGAACTTTTTCAAAAACACCCTTAATTTGGATATTGTTAATGATAGGAACATTAGTACGACTAGACACGGGACAACAATCGATGCAGCTTTTGCACGATTCATTAAGGATTTGAGTGCTAATGTATTTATCTCGCACTTTAGTTACCATAACCCAATTATCACGACATTAGGAAATAATATTCGTGAAAGTGACAATGAAAATGTCACATGATTGGTAAATTGTAATTGTAATTTTTAATTGTGATATTGTTGTTTATGTAATATTGAATAATTGTAAATAAATTGAATAATTGTAAATAGTATTGGATAATTGTAAATAAATTGAACATTTTTGGAACTGTACAGAAATCGAAATTCATTCATGTATAAGAAAATATTAGAAAGAGAAAATCTATGCTTCGTCGTTGAATTATTTAACCTATAATCTTCAAACTAACCTAAGAGAGAAAAATAGACAGAATGAAATGAAAAGAGAGAGAGGAATACTAGAAGTTTCACTTCCGTCGTGCGTAAGCTTGACACACTCAGTTTTTTTGTTCCTAGGAGGAGTCGTATCGGAGATTTCAAGGTCAAGTTTGTTTTTTTTAGATACAATGGTATGTTTTGGTACTTATTTTCTGATATGGGCTATCGAGACGAATCCAATGATATTAAAAAAAAAAAATTTTGATTTTTTTTTATCACAAAATTTTTAAAAAATTTTATTTTTTATTTTATTTTTTTTATTTTATTTATTATTATTATTATATATATATTTTTTCTGCCCATCGGCAAAATTCAATGCGATTCATGAAATCCGTACCAGGTAATTCTTGGTGGAAACTGATATGGTAAGGATGATATTTATGGCGACGCAGAACACGAATAACACTTCTCTGGCTTACGCAAGATTCCCTCGCAATTTGACGCGAACTAACACAAGGACCTCGAACCACAGTGGCAAGAATACCAATTTCCGTTTCTTCGTTAGTTACTTAATTTTGTCGGTTATTTTTCCGACGTGTTAAGGATCCAGTTGTTCTCGATTTATTGTACAAAATTTGAAATGTACGGCGTGTAGGGTGAGAACGTTCAGGATATCTTTCAGCGTATAAGTCTCTAGCTCTCACTGAATTTTTCTGACATTCTCCGTAAATTAGAAGCATATCGGTTTGTTCTTCAAAAGAATACGACATCACTTACATTCGCTTGATGCGATGATACTGGTCTTACCATTCTTACTATCGTTATCTCGTACAAGACACAATACAATGTAATACATTGTACGATACAATGTAATGTAAATGTGCGTTAATAGTAAATATTTACTAAATACGGCGTTTTCATCAAACCTACAATGTACCGTGTAAATACACGGTCAAATTTTGCACGATATGCGAGAGAGAAAAATTTTTTTTTAAACAAAAAAAATCCAAAGAAATAAAAAAAAACATCATTGGATTCGTCTCGATGACCGCTACCAGAAAATAAGTACCAAAACATAGCATTCTATCTAAAAAAACAATGTTGACCTTGAAACCTCCGATGCGACTCCACCTAGCAACAAAAAACTAACGCCACATGATAGCCCCCGTTGTCCCATGCAACTTGTGTTTCAAAAAATTTTCTACTACTATCGTACTTTCGGAGTTATTCTACGTGGCAACAGTTAGTGCCTCACCCTGTATACGAGTTGTGTAAATTAAGTAATGAGACTGGTTTTTTTCATTTTTTTTTTATTCAAATAGAATTACAATTTTATATTTTCACCCTCAAAATAACTTCCTTCCGAAGCTACACAGCGCTGGAGACGGTTCTTCCAATCCTCATAGCAATGCTAGAACTCCGATACTGGAATAGCCTTCGGCTGGTTGGTTACAGCCGCGTTTGAATGTTTTCGAGTGTCCCAAAATGAGTTTCCTTGAGGTGATTTTTCAATCTCGGGAAGAGAAAAAAGTCACAAGGACTCAAGTCAGGCGAATAAGGAGGCTGAAGAGCCACAGGAATGTGTTTTACTGGCCAAAAACTCGTTTATTGAAATTGCTGTGTGACAAGGAGCATTATCGTGATTGTTCTCATCGCCAATTCATTGGTCAAAATCTGATGAACGGTGGTCTGAGTCAAATTCAACTCTTCCCCGATCATTCTGACTGTGAACCGACGATCTGAACGCACAAGATCCCGGATTCTGTCGACATTTTCATCGGTACTTGAAGATGAAAGCCTTCCGCTTCGTGGTTCATCTTCAATCGACTCTCTTCCTTCTAAAAATGCCTTAAACTACCGAAAAACCTGGGCTCTTGACAAGACACTGTCTCCGTAGGCCTGCTGAAGTTTAGCAAGAGTTTCCGTTGCAGTATGCCCAAGTCTGAAGCAAAACCTGATAGCACACCGTTGCTCGAAATTGATGTCACTCATTTTTAGAACACAATAGAAAAAACTGTTTGACAAAAAAAATCGCTACGGACAACCAAATGACTCGAGCGAGTTCAAACCCGTACTAAAGGCGTATCATATGTTCCCCTGCCGCCCCTCCAAGCCCAGCGCCACAAGTGTTGCCAGATCGAACGCTACGTTGCCAGTCTCATTACTTAATTTACACACCTCGTATTTACGATCGTTAATGAGACATCAGAGCATCGAATTCGATCGCGCGCTTGGTTTTAAGGTTGCGCGAAAGGAAGCCGCTCGACTCGAGCGATGGTGGTTATTTAATCCCTTCAACTCTGGCTCGGCTATGTGAGTGGCATAGTCACACGGATCGGTGATTAGTTAATCTTACGAGGGAATGATATCTAAAGCATATTTTTCGAGAATTTTTTTCGATGATACAAGTAATGATGGTTTATTTATTTACTTTCCATGGAATAATACAACATCTGAACTATATTTTCGTAAATTTTCATTGCAAAATATTGATAAATAAGCCATTGGCAGCAAATCTCCGCAGGCGCCTCGAAAAAAAGTTGCTTTGCGATGCACGCTGTAACTCGTCGCTGGATCATCCGAAACGAAAAAATCAAAATGCGTTTATTAGGCGAGATGTTTCTCGAGGTAGCGCTGTCGAGTTCTTTTTTTATCGATTTTTTCATTTTTGGTCGCACTTGGAAAGCAAAAACGTGATTTTCGCTAAAAAAAATTGGCAAAATTGTTATTGTAAAATAAAAAAGAATTATACAAAAATAACTCGGCAGCGTTACCTGGTGATTTATGTGTAGAAATACGGTAGAAAATTTCAAAAAAATCGGTACATTAGATTTTGAGTTACAGCGTACACCGACTTCCAAAATGACAAGTTTCAGAAGAACGCTTTAAGAGGGGAAATAGGGTTAGGACAGCGTTTTCTCAATGATTTTCATGAATTTTTTTATAGTATAAAAAATTGATATAATTTATTGAAACTTTGAGAATATTTTATACATATATTTAAGTATATACTATAAAATTTGTATACATATATTTAAGTATATACTATAAAATATTAGCGACCCCATATTGCAAGTCACAATCAGACTCAGCATTTTGCGTACATTCTTGAAGCCGCAATTTTCATCTGAAATCAAACGAGGTTGGATTTTACTTTTATTATATCTCTCTTCTATATTAACGTAAATGCTATCAAAAAAAATTGAAAATTGAATTTTTTACAGGGGTCAAAACAAAAAAGCATGATTTTTTGCCATTTTTTACAACTTTATTTAAAAAAAAAAAAATTATTTTAAATAATGATAATATTCTGGTTTTAGGTTCATATAGAGCGCAATACTATGAAGAAAGTAACTGCCAATTTTCAAAACGATTGGTTGAAAACTTTTCACACTAGCGTGTACGCAAGTTTAAAAAAAGTCGTTTTCGGAAAAACGCGTTTGAAAAAATAGTACCAAGAAAAACAAGCAATGTGGGGTCGCTAATATTTTATAGTATATACTTAAATATATGTATACAAATTTTATAGTATATACTTAAATATACGTATAAAATATTCTCAAAGTTTCAATAAATTATATTCATTTTTTATACAATAAAAAAATTCATGAAAATCATTGAGAAAACGCTGTCCTAATCCTATTTCCCCCCCTAATGCCTTATAACAATATAACGAGTCGAAATTTTCATTTAAAATTTTGGGAACATATTTTTCAATAGTTTTACTAACAATTTACGAAATAAAAAAAAATCGATTTTTTGAACCGTCTAACCCTATTCCCCCCCTTAAACCGGTCTGGAGCAACGGACGGTCAAATGCTCATAACTCCGTTAATTTTGCTTCGATCGACTTGAAATATTGACACAATATTCTCGAGATGTTGTACATTCATTTAAAAAAATAAATAAATAAAAGTTTAAATACCTTACCCCGCCCTTAAGGGCTCGCATACCCCTGCGCGCGCTGAAAACCGAGTCAATTTGAAAAATTATTATACAGATTACGTGGTGAAAAAAAAAACTAAATTGTTGATTTCACATTTTTTATTAACTTTTCAACTGTAAGAAAAAAAATTTTGAATTTTTCTAAAAAATTATTAACATTATTTAAACGCATTTTTCTCGAAACTATGTTTTTAGACAGTGTCTACACGACAACTCAGTCAATTTTTAATATTTTTTAAACTTTTTTTTTTATATCTTGACAATTATTGTCTCTATAGTCTAACGAGTGTTTTTTTAAATTTTTTAGTTGGACAATTGTTTATAAATTATTAAACACCAATGTTTTTTTTTTTTCTAAATTGCATACTAAAGTTTGAAATACTGTAATTTCTTTATTTTTGAAAAATAATATAACTTTTATTATAATTTTTCAAATTCACTCGGGTTTGAGCGCGCGGGTATATTTCAGCCCTTAACTCGTTTATCGAGCGTTTATCGAAGATTCAAACCCTATATCCCGCCATATATATGTCGATGCGTATACGTCGAATATATGGATTTCCAGTGTTATTCCCGATATCACGTATTTGTGATTCGTGTGTACAGCATCGAATTCACGACATCGCAGCCTCCTCTCGATGGTATATTTTTTATGGGGAGAGCCAGCAGACCCTCCGGTGGGTGGTCCGTCGGGACGCTTCGTTGTAGTCTCTATTATGTAAAACCCATAATCGAGAGCACCGGTTGTACGCACGTGCTAGCAGACTCAACGAGCCTAACTGCCTACGTACATATCGAGCATTGAACGTCCAAACGTATCGTTATCGCCGTTTATTCGATCGGCACAGAACGCAAACGGCTTGCTGTATCCGCGCTCGTAACTCTTTCCTATATATATTGAATTAAGTTGGATGTGTATTCGTTGAAATATTTAACCTCCACAAACGGAGTTCAAATATAGAGTATTATCCACGATATCAATTTCAACGAAAATCAGTAGTCCAATTGAATACGTTAACGTCTTCTTCAACGGAACATTAATAAATTACAATGAGCTATTGTTAAAAAAGTCAATTATGAAGAAATTCTTATCAGCTATCTGAATTTATCATTTATTCCATTTACCGCAGTAACACTTATTGGCAAGGGGGACTCGTTATTTAGTTACCCTTAATTGATGAAGCATGGCAATGAGCCAAACACTGTCTGTGCTGTAGATACAGCTTACAGTCCATCCTTCTCGTATCGTTTGACCGACTTTTTTTTTTCTTCTACAACACCGAACTCAATGTCTTTGTTTATTTCGCAATGTTTCAGGTGGATTTCTCGGTGATATTGCTCTGCCGAACGTGAGATACGAGACGGAATGGCGACAGCAAAAACTGAACAGGAGTTATCTCGAAGAGTTGGAGAAGTATCAGGATGAAGTGTTGAAGGAAGGCCTTCAGGTCGAAGAGGAAGGCTTAACGGGTCAGTAAAACAAAAATCATTTTCTTTAATTCGAACCAAACGATTTCTAATATATTTTCTGTTTGATTTTTCTCCGCTGCGAATTAATAAAACTAAATAAATTACTTTTAAAAAATAGAATTAGTTCGGGCGGGAAAATTTATGTTGTCAATGTAACAAATGTTATTTCATTCATAGAAATTTTCTTTGTATCAAATATACGTATATTTTTCTCGATCGCACAAATTGCAGAGATACTGCAATTCAAAAACGAGCACGACGCTCTTACAGCCGCCAAAAATCCCGAAGATTCGGCTATCGCGATGGGCAAACCCGAGACTATAACGGCCGATAGAAATCAGTACAGCATGGGCTCGGATTCGATGGGCGTATATAACTTTGGCCACGACGAGAACAGCAATCCTGAGATCAAAGATACCGGCATCGAGTTCAAGTAAGTTTGTCATTGATAATAAGGAAAACGATCGGTGCAGAATTCACCATTGATCAATTGCCATCCTTCATCTTGTAAATATGGCGGATAGTTCAGCCCCATAGAAACTTATTAACCCAAACTATTATATAGATCAGTACGGACGAGAATATTCGAATAAAAAACTCGCAGAAGCGCTCTGTCCGATCATTGAAGTGGCATTGTTCGAAGGCTGAAATTCAACCGTCATCAATCCCATTCAAAACCTGATGAAATAACTAAACAATGTTCATTAGCCTTTTCTCCTAAAAAGGGTCAATGTTGAACATGTTTTAGTTTCCGGAGAAAATGAAACGAAATAATTGTAAATGTTTAAGGGTCCAAGGGTCGATAATCGAGGAAAAGAAAAAGCATAGTCGCCACTTTCAACTCGATAGCACAACGAAGTCTGGCCGAAAACTAGAACCAACGATGGCCGTAACGAACGGCAAATCTACGGTCAATTCCCCAACTAGAACGCCCAGGACGAGGCATTCGGGACATCGACAAACTCCCGCCGAGTTTGTAACGGAAGCCAGCGGTGCGGCGACTCTGTCGCCGGAAACGACAACGGATACAAGTTTGAGGGGGCGCGCACGTCGGCATCATAGACGAAGGTACGCGTATCTTTACAATCTTTCTTTGTATACGCATGGAAAAAATTATCGAATTAACGTGTAAATTATACGATCAACGACAATTCACATATTAATATTTTACATTGTTCTTTATAATTGTACACCGGTGATTGTACAGACGGAGGCACTATTTGTGAAATTGAAAAATAATTCAGAATGATTTTATAAGAATATGAAACCCCATATGAAAGCCCATCCCTGGATACAAAACTAAGAGACGCGAGGTTATACTAAAATCATTATTATTAGAAAATCCGAATCTTGAGTATATCAGAAGAAACATCAACGATTTAGGTTAAAACAATAATTCAAATCCGATCCTATTTTCCACTGGTAACCCTTTCCTCATTCCACAATTGGTAATATTTTACGAGACACTTCGACGTAAATGTTATCGGAGTGAGAAACGATCGTGATACCTTTATCCCGTTTACGAGATAAGACGATACATAAAAAGTTCGACGCGATAAGTGAATTGACGGTCGTCAAGAGCTAGAGTCCTTAGGGAATCGTTCACGGGGGATGGAATATCAAGGGCTTTGGGGTGAATACGACCGACGAGGCTCTCTGTTTTGTCGGGCAGAAATAAGATATAAGGAAACAAAAAAAAAATAACTAAGGAATTTGAGCGTGTAACCCAGTTGTTGAACAACTCGAGAACCAAGAGAAAAGTGTATCGGGACAGAGAGGGAGAAAGAAAAGGAAAGGTCGAAGTTGGTCGAAGAAGGAAAGTAGAAACGACACGTGTGCCGCCACGAGCCGTCTTATCGTGGGGGAGTAACGTGGTGCGAGAGGGCGAAATAACGTCGAACCACACACCGCGAACGTGGTCGAAGAGAGAATAGAATCTAGCCGTGATGCCAACCACAGCGCCTGTCGTCGTACAACCCGCTGAAAATGGGCTCTAAGACTGGTAAACCGATTATTTTCAACCATCCAACTGCCAATAACCCCGGTGAACGACGCGTTACCGTATAAAACGACACTGCGTAATAGGCATGAAACTTAACAATAAAATTAACTTTCGACGAGTTAATGGTTCCCCACGAGTTAATTATTAAGACGAGATACCCACGTAGAAAAATTGTAACGGCCGATCGTTGGGCCAATACTGGTTGCCGTAGTGCCGGTACTGGCTGCCAGTATTGGGCCAGTACAGATTTGGTACAGGAGTGTAATAGCTGGCCGTTATACTGGTACCAACGATCGGGCCAGTACCGGTTATTTAATTGGCCCGAACTTTGGCCCGGACTTTGGCTTTGACTTTGGACCAGACTTTGGCCCAGACTTTGGCCCGGACTTTGGCCCAGATCTGGCAAACTTCTGGCTTACTACTGGCACCAACGGTCGTACCAATACTGGTTATTTTATTGGGCCGGATCTTGGCAGACGATTTTGCCGACGGTGCAAATTACATTCCAGCGAGAAATGGCAAATTAAATCGATATCGAATCGACGTCTTTTAGACACTTTTGGCGTCCAGTGGACGCCGATCCAATGTCTATTTAAATTCTATTTCTCTCTGGGAGAAATTTATATTTCTTTTTACCACGTTACCAGATGTTTCCCAAGCAGCACACGTACGTCCAAAGGATGTACTTTGGACGTAAGGACGTTCTTCGGATGTTTTTAGAACGTCCTTTGGATGTCTGTGTTGTCTGGGTTGTTTATGCATAAATGTTTGATAATTAAATGCACTTGATATATACTAAATACTCGGAGTAGTTTTTATTAATAAGAGACTAAGTACATATACAGGTCTAAAATACGTACTTAAATGTTTATAGAACAGTGTTTATAAAATATAGGCTATATGAAGCAAATATTACACTAAAAAATATTGTATTAATCGTGCAATTTCAAGTTCGGGGCAAATTATAATTCAACGATTTGGTTATTTGTAAAATAATGGACTTTTGATCAGAATAACGTAATCTACAATTACATTACAGAACGCAGCTGTAAAGTGAAATACTCTCAGTATTGGCATTTTCTATAGCCCAGTACTAAGCCTGTATCGAAGCCAGAGCTTGGCCGTATTTTATAGCCTATTTTGGCCCAGATCTGGTTATTATACCGGCCCGTAGTGCGGCCAGATTGACAACCAGTACTGGCACAAGACGATATTTTATACTGACCCAAAGCTTGGCCAGATTGTCAGCCAGTACTAAAACAATACTGGCTGCTAAAGTTTGGCTGCCAATACTGGCCCAAAGCTTGGCCAGTAGAATTCAACCAGTACTGGCATAAGACTGTATTTTATACTGGCCCGTAGTGTGGCCCGTAGTACGGCCCGTAGTATGGCCCGCAGTATGGTCCATAGTATGGCCAGATAGTCAGCCAGTACGGGGCCAGTACTGGCGGCCAAAGTTTGACCGCCAATATTGGCCCAAAGCTTGGCCAGTAGAATTATACTAGCAATTTCTACGTGGGTAGTCACCGTTCACTAGATAATCCAACATCCACCATTCGAAGATGATTTCTGTGAAAAGAGCTTGAAATAAATGCGGGCGCTTGACCGTTGATCGCATTTTGTGAGAGTACCGTCTATCGCCGGGAACTTTAAGAAATTTCAAATTTAGTTTGTCACTTAACGTCCTGGGAAATAAGTTATGCTAAGTTAAACACGTAAAGGAAACTTGAGGCTTATATGAGGAAATTGAGGTTTATTGAAAGTCGAAATTAGCTTGTCGAATGTTAAAAAAAGTCAACTTGCCGCCCGCGAGTCACCCATTTCTGGAGGGTAAACTTAATAAAAGTTTTACCGTATACAAAAAGGAGCAGTTCCGCTGAACTCCAAAATGTACGGTTCGCACGCACCGACTGGTCCATCCGTGTGGAAAAAAAGAAATGGCCATTTTTTGCCTCTCGTGCTATTCTCGATGATATCAACCACTGAGGAAAACATAACTGTAGAAAAAAATAGAGTATCGAAAAGGCGAAACAAAAAATACTAAAGCGAGAAGCCCTCGCTTCTAGGGTGAAAACAATTTACGAAGAGATCATCAATCTTCACGACTGTGTAAAGGACCCGGCCCATTCTCATGCGTCTACGGAGTAGCGGATATATAGCGTAATTTCAGTATCACACGTATAAACTCGCCAAGGAAATAAAGATAAAAGGGTAAATGATAAAAGATGTACGGACAATTTATGACGGAATGATTAATCTTCTTGACGACGCAGTCCAATTCGGTCGCATTTCGTACGTTCAGCAACGAATGGTCCAGTCGTTTTTCGCAGTATATTCAACGGAGAGCTTGTCTTTACGAGCTTTTATACTACTGTCACGAGCCATACATGCGGGTTAAAGGGTTATACACAGTCGGGTTTTTCAAAACAAAAATTTTTTTATTTCATTTTTGTAATGTACACCGAAAATTTCATGTCAATCCGACAAATATTTTCGAAGTTAAGCGCATATTTGTAAAGACGTCTCGGAGCATTTGAAAGATAGCGTCGTAAGTTTGAATGCGTTTTTTTGAAAACTGTGTTTTTAAAGTCACTGAGCAAGATCCCTCGGAAGCGGCTAAACCGATCATTCTCAAATTTTTATTTAAGCTTCATAAATATATTTTTTAGCGATTAATCAAAGGTTTTTTTTCGCCGATAAATATTTTCCATTCCATAAACAATTTCAGGCGAACATTTTTATCGAAAATAAACATTTTTTTTTAAGAAGCCACCATTTTGTTAAAAATTAATACTTTGCTTATTCCTTCGATTAAGTACTAGATAATACCTTATATTAACGAAATCTTTTTTGTTTTTTCTCTTTAAATGATCCAATAAACAGATATCGTGCTCACCGCAAGACGCCTTTTTTTTTTTGAGGACCTCCCGAAGTTCGGCTATAGTAGCTCGAAAAGTCATTTTTTTCAAATAAAAAATATGAAAATGAAGTTAAAAGTTACCGCAATATGCATATAAATGTTTACGTTAATAAATTAAAATGTCTTTCCAGCAAAAATTCTTGAAAAATCGCTTTTGCCGGTTTCCTGACTGCGTATAAATTCTTAAGTAAATTTGATTGAGCCAAAAACGCCTTACGCCGTATTTTAACGCGCATACGAGGCTCCAAGATCGATTGATTGAGATAGAAATGTGCGGTATAAACGGGGGAGTAGTGCGGATGGAGCGATAAAGTGAAAGATGGAAAGAGGAGCGTAGCGTCGAGAGAGGCATAAGTGCGAGAGAAAAAGGGGGTGATTCCTTCGGAGCAGCCTCTCTCACTGGCTGAATAAGGGCGTGATTTATCGAAGAGCGGTGAACCGTTTTCGCCCTCTCGCTTCGAAGAATTCTCGCATTCAGCGGATATTCGCGCGAGGATGTTCGAAAGCGGCCAGATCGTTTCTCGTAACTCATCCAAAGGCCATGCAATTCGTTCACATCTCGCGGCGTGTGTATAGAGAGATTCGAATATATATATATATAAACGAGGGGGGACCCAAAAAAAACGGGAATTGCGCTGCGGCGGGGAGGGAGAGTGGGGGAACCCATTGCTCGACCAGGTGTCCGTTGGGGACACATCTCCTGAGTTAGTGTGCGAAGTTCTGTCGCCGTGAGTGCATTGGTTCGCCCGTGGGAATTTTTGTAGTGAAACAACTTTTTCTATTTCCATCGCGGCTGTGAAATTTTGTTTCCTGTTGGGAGAATCGGCCGCGGAAACTACTGTAATGCTTAAGGGAGGGGTAAGGGTTTCAGCGTAAAAAAAAACACTTTTTTTGCGATTTTTTTTCTCAAATATGGATTGAGCAATTTTATTCGAACCTTTTGTACATTATTGAGCATACTTTTGATAATGTTGTGTAATTTTTTCATGCAGAAATATTGAAGCATAAGCCCGTAACAGAGCTTCCCCCAGAACGTCTTGGAAAAAAAACAATTTCCGGTGTTCACTATAACTCGGCCGGAAATTATCTGAAAATGAAAAACCATAAAAATTTAGTCAAATTATAATCAAATCTTCCCCCCAACGTTCTCTGATAATTTTTTTTTTCATTTAAAAATTTTTGGCGGCCATCTAAAGTGTGAACTGTTATTTTCCACGAAAAATTCCGCCATTTTGTGGGTGGGAAACACCCTTAATGTAAAAAAAAAAAAATCTAACTAAACGTTGGGGGGAGGTATTTTATATGTAGAAAATGTGTACAAAGTTTGAAATGAATCGGTCGAGTAGTTTTTAAATGGCAGTGAACACGGACTTTGAAAAAGTAGTTTTGAGAAAAACGCGTCTAAAGTGCACTGCTAGCCCGACCGCCCGCAGCTGTTAGAGGTATAGCGTTAAAGGCCAGGAGATTAATAAGACAATAACTTCAAGAATATTGCTTAGATCGGTTCAAAATTTTAAGGACATATTCTTGAAATGTTAAACAATAAGATAAGAGAAAAAAAAAAAATTCGATTTCTCGAAAATGAAAACCCTTACCCCGCCCTTAAGACTGCTTATGGAGATGCTGCCCTGAGTAAAACCAGAGTCTACGAGTGGTTTTCACGTTATAAAAATGGAGAAATGTCTTTGAAGGTGATCAAAATTTAGTGTAAAAATATTAAAAAATAAAGAAATTATGATGAAATTCCCGTTTTTTTTGGGTCCCCCCTGGTATATATATATATATATATATATATATATTCGGCTCTATTAGGCCCCTTCGTCTTCCACTTTCAATATCGAGATTCCTACTTCTTGATACCTGACGTATTTTTATCACCGCGTCGATCTCGGCATCCCACATTTTCTCCCATAAACGACGATCGGCGATTATTATGGACGACTGTGACTTATTATTTACGGTCTTAAAAGCACGCAAGTAGTAACGTGAAAAATTTACATTTCGAAATAAATATTGCCCCTTTTTCATATCCAAAGACACGTTGTTTTGAGCTTAACTAAAGTTAAAGTTTTTCGTGGAATGGGCGAACTATTTAAAACTTTCGATAGCTGTGACGTATGTTTATTAGGGTGGGTCAAATAAAATGACTAATTTTTGTTTTCCTCGATATAATGAAAAATGTATTGTTTGGCATCTCGAAGAAACCCTCTGCAAGTATGAGCCCTTCATATTTAAATGAAGAGGTCCCTCATCGCCAATTTTCATTTCCCATTTAAATAACATGGAAACATTTTTTTTTTTTACTTTGGAATTTTATTAGACTTAAACCGTTGATGTTAGAAGAGTCTTTTAGCACATTTTTGTTAGACATTTGATGCTCTACAAAAAAGCTCTCTTGTGTCTAATCGATAAAAGTAACCGTACAAAAAATAATCGGTGATAATTAGCTCTGGATTCTACTTATCTCGCTTATTAGTACACAAATTTCAAATTTTTTAAAATGTTAGTTATCAATATGAATAAATATACTACTAATATATACTACTAATATATTACTAATATACTAATATATTACTAATTGTTTTCAAACAAATATGAGAGAATCCAAAGAATTATCACCGATTATTTTTTGTACGGTTACTTTTATCGATTAGATACAAGAGAGCTTTTTTATAGAGCATCAAATGTTCTACAAAAATGCGCTAAAAGACTCTTCTAACATCAACGGTTTAAGTCTAATAAAATTCCAAAGTAAAAAAAAAAATGTTTCCATGTTATTTAAATGGGAAATGAAAATTGGCGATGAGGGACCTCTTCATTTAAATATGAAGGGCTCATACTTGCAGAGGGTTTTTTTTTTTGAGATGCTAAACAATATATTTTTCATTATATGGAGGAAAAAAAAATTAGTCATTTTATTTGACCCACCTTAATGTATATACTATTACATTCGTTTGTCAGGCAACTAAACGAGTACTCACTCATTCGTTAATTAATTGTAATGCCGTGTCAATTTTGTTATGCGTTAATAAACGTTCGCCGGACGATATTGCAGCGAGTGGCTATGACAGAAATAGTGCTATGAGCGCGACCCGTGACTCTCGTTGAGAGGCAGCCCCGCGGTAATTACACTGCTAATAAACGAGGGGGGTATGAGCAAAATTGCACGCGCGCCGAGCTCTTTCTGTTCCTCTTTCTCTCTCTCTCTCTGTCATTATCACGATCAGATACTACGGCCGGATGCTGCGCTTTTTTCTTTTTTTTCTTTTTTTTTAAAGTTTATAGATATATGTATTCATATTTATAAGTATAAATACAAATTTTTACCGTATTGTAATTAATTCCCGTAGGAGTCTCTTGAATTAATTTGTTTTTCTCCGGTACCAAGTAACTCGTATTTATAAGTATGAATACGAATTACTTGGTACCGGAGAATATATTTTATCGCAGGCGATGAGCTTAATTTCAATTCTCCGGTACCAAGTAATTCGTATTTATAAGTATAAATACGAATTACTTGGTAAAGTATTATTTTAATTCTCCGGTACCAAGTAATTCGTATTTATAAGTACAAATACGAATAACTTGGTAAAATATAATTTTAATTCTCCGGTACCAAGAAATTGGAACGGAACCGGAACAAGTAATTCATACAAGTAATTCGTATTTATAAGTATAAATACGAATTACTTGGTAAAGTATTATTTTAATTCTCCGGTACCAAGTAATTCGTATTTATAAGTATAATTTCAATTCTCCGGTACCAAGTAATTCGTATTTATAAGTATAATTTCAATTCTCCGGTACCAAGTAATTCGTATTTATAAGTACAAATACGAATAACTTGGTAAAATATAATTTTAATTCTCCGGTACCAAGAAATTGGAACGGAACCGGAACAAGTAATTCATACAAGTAATTCGTATTTATAAGTATAATTTCAATTCTCCGGTACCAAGTAATTCGTATTTATAAGTATAATTTCAATTCTCCGGTACCAAGTAATTCGTATTTATAAGTACAAATACGAATAACTTGGTAAAATATAATTTTAATTCTCCGGTACCAAGAAATTGGAACGGAACCGGAACAAGTAATTCATACAAGTAATTCGTATTTATAAGTATAAATACGAATTACTTGGTAAAGTATTATTTTAATTCTCCGGTACCAAGTAATTCGTATTTATAAGTATAATTTCAATTCTCCGGTACCAAGTAATTCGTATTTATAAGTATAATTTCAATTCTCCGGTACCAAGTAATTCGTATTTATAAGTACAAATACGAATAACTTGGTAAAATATAATTTTAATTCTCCGGTACCAAGAAATTGAAACGGAACCGGAACAAGTAATTCATACAAGTAATTCGTATTTATAAGTATAAATACGAATTACTTGTTAAAGTATAATTTCAATTCTCCGGTACCAAGTAATTCGTATTTATAAGTATAATTTCAATTCATCGGTACCAAGTAATTCGTATTTATAAGTACAAATACGAATAACTTGGTAAAATATAATTTTAATTCTCCGGTACCAAGAAATTGGAACGGAACCGGAACAAGTAATTCATACAAGTAATTCGTATTTATAAGTATAAATACGAATTACTTGGTAAAATATTATTTTAATTCTCCGGTACCAAGTAATTCGTATTTATAAGTATAAATACGAATTACTTGGTAAAATATCATTTCAATTCTAAAATATAAAGTAATTCGTATTTATACTTATAAATACGAATTACTTGGTACCGGAGAATTGAAATTATACTTATAAATACGAATTACTTGGTACCGGAGAATTAAAATTATATTTTACCAAGTTATTCGTATCTATACTTATAAATACGAATGACTCGGAACCGGAGAATTGAAATTATATTTTATCGCAGGCGATGAGCTCAGGGATAAAAAAAAATTAATTCAAGATACTCGTAGGGGAATTAATTACAATACGGTAAAAATAGAACGAATGAATCCGGGGCAAAACGCCTCTCCCATTAGTTAAAACTTTTTTATCAAAAAAATCCGTAATTTTTTTTTTTATTTCTTTTATAATTTTGGAGAAGGCTGTTTTTCTCCGCTCTCTCTGAAGATATATTTTTTTTACCGAATCTCTATCGCTGTTCTTACTGAGGGAAATTCTTGTTTATTTATTTTTCTCGACTCACAGCCGTTGTTTCAGACGCCGAAAGCCAGCAGCGATATCACAGGTGCGTTTACCCCTCTTTGGATATTTGACATCCCTGTCGTAAAAGCGCGGTAAACGTATCGTTGAGTCCTCCTACACCCCTACTTTCATCGTTTCTCCCCTATTACACGTTGCCATGCACGCGTTAAATTAATTACAGCAGGCTTTTATTGCTAACGTTACCAGGCACGAGGAACGTTTACGCGGTTTCTGTACGGAACGCGTAAACTAGAAAGGGTTAACGACCATGTAGCGCGGAATCAACGGGATAGTCAGCCATGAAAAAACTTTGTGGAATTGTTTCTTTTTTATTATTTAATTATTTTTCACGAGAGCCATACATTTGTTTTTATTTTATTTTTATTTCTTCAAGTTCATGGGTTTTTCCGTTTATTTTTCTTTTCGTCTTCAGAATCACCAGAAGACGACAATCCTCCACGAAACGCCGAAAAACTCCTTTTCCACGCGATTCCGCTGATTCATCGGACGAGGTCGTGTCCCTTCACGATCGTCGTCTTCGTTCGATCGAATTTTACAACGAGCACAAACCAAAGTATCTCGTGAATCAGGGCCGCGGAGCAACGAGAAACTCGGCACCGAGCAGAAATCGTCGTGCCGCGACAGCACGAAAAGAACGAGTCTGGGATCACGGTGTTATACCGTACGAGATTGATGGCAATTTTTCCGGCGCTCACAAGGCCCTTTTCAAACAGGCAATGCGCCACTGGGAAAATTTTACGTGCGTCAAGTTCGTCGAGAGAATCAGCACTCAACATCCGAATTACATTGTTTTCACGGAAAGACCATGCGGGTAAGAGTATAAACAAAATTACTCTTTGAGATCAGATGGATCAATGGTCAACATCAAATGACATCTGGACCCGAATTTGAATTCATTTCACAGATCCCAAATAATCGGGTCGTTTATCAATTAATCTTCGGTGAAATTGTAATTGTAATAATCACTTTTTTTCAATCCATAATACAATGACAACTTTGCCAAACTTTTTCAATTGCCTTGAATAATCAATAGTTTCAATGAGCGCGAAAATAATGTACATATGTATAATTGTAACGTCGACGTTATAAGATGCTGCTCGTTCGTCGGAAAGCGAGGAAACGGCCCTCAGGCAATCAGTATCGGGAAGAATTGCGACAAGTTCGGCATTGTTGTTCACGAATTGGGTCACGTTGTTGGATTCTGGCACGAGCATACCAGACCAGACCGTGATCGACACGTCCAGATCATCCGGGACAATATAATGGCCGGTGAGCACATTCTTCTCCTATTTAGCTGTGCCAAATTTGTGGGTACGAATTTATCGATGAATTGTAATTGCTTATTCACATGCACAATTGTGGATTGTTCATCAGACCCCGTAACCCGAAGTATTTCGCGCCCACAGTTCTTTTAAGGGAGGGGTAAGGCTTTCAGCGTTAAAAAAAAACACTTTTTTTGCGATTTTTTTTCTCAACTATGGATTGAGCAATTTTATTCGAACCTTTTGTACATTATTGAGCATACTTTTGGCAATGTTTTGTAATTTTTTCATGCAGAAATATTGAAGCATAAGCCCGTAACAGAGCTTCCCCCAGAACGTCTGGGAAAAAAAACAATTTGCGGTGTTCACTATAACTCGGCCGGAAATTATCTGAAAATAAAAAACCATGAAAATTTTGTCAAATTATAATCAAATCTTCCCCCCAACGTTCTCTGATAATTTTTTTTTTCATTTAAAAATTTTTGGCAGCCATCTAAAGTGTGAACTGTTATTTTCCACGAAAAATTCGGCCATTTTGTGGGTGGGAAACACCCTTAATGTAAAAAAAAAAAATTTTACTAAACGTTGGGGGGAGGTATTTTATATGTAGAAAATGTGTACAAAGTTTGAAATGAATCGGTCAAGTAGTTTTTAAATGGCAGTGAACACGGACCTTGAAAAAGTAGTTTTGAGAAAAACGCGTCTAAAGTTTATGAAGTATAAAAGTGAAGAAAACAATTTTTTTTTCCAACTTACACAGAATCATCGATTCCAGCTCCATACAGCAGTTTCTTCTTTTAAAATATTGTTGTGTATAGTATACAGTATATACTATATACACAATAGCAATGAATAAACTGTATACCTGTTCGACAGCTGCACTGCTAGCCCGACCGCCCGCAGCAGTTAGAGGTATAGCGTTAAAGGCCAGGAGATTAATAAGACAATAACTTCAAGAATATTGCTTAGATCGGTTTAAAATTTTAAGGACATATTCTTGAAATGTTAAACAATAAGATAAGACAAAAAAAGTTCGATTTTTCGAAAGTGAAAACCCTTACCCCGCCCTTAAGTCGCAACTGCAAGTTTACGAGCGATAATCTTTCAGCGATGAAAGATTCAAATGAATTTCCACGAGTCTGAAAAAAACTATGCGATATATAGAGCAGTGAGACTCTGTGAACGATCTTGTTTAATTTTCCGTACGGGACGACATTGCATTTCCAGCGATGATTTTCGATAGGGCTTGTAGAAAAGCAATATTGTACTTGAGCGATTTCAAACCCTCTTTTAATATCGTCGGGATAACACCACTCTAGCGGCAGAAAAAAAGGCCTAACTTTGACGATTTATTTTGGGAGTATGACAAAAGGAATAGGATTTCTTTTCAGAGGGTTTATTTAACACATATTGAAGAATGAAAAAACATTTTTGTATTATCATTTTTATACAAAATGGCGGCGACAGAGCCCATCTTGAAATCCGTCTTTTTCAAACTGGGACGAAATTTTGATAGTAGCTTCACAATTACATTCTCTATCGGAGTACCTAGCCGTTTTTTGATTTAATGTAAACCTTTTTTTTACAAACAATTTACTGCTTTTTTGGCGAAAAATCGATTGATTTTTTCAAAAGTGCACCATGTCTACAAAATTTGATTAAAAAAAAACCCTACGTAGTCCCATAGCCAATAGTATATCGATTATAACATTTTTTGTTTTTTTGTACCAGGTCTTATACTTTATGAGAAAACCGTCCTCCCATGAAGGTATTTTAAAAAAAGACGATTTTCCAAATGGGCTCTGTCGCCGCCATTTTCTATCAAAATGATAATAAAAAAATGTTTTTTTCATACTTCAATATCTGTTAAATAAACCCTCTGCAAAGAAATCCAAGTCCTTTTTTCATTCTCCCAAAATAAATCGTCACAGTTGGGCCTTTTTTTCTGCCGCTAGAGTGGCCCCATTAACGTAGTAGTCTGGTAACTTAAGCCGATTCTCATGTCTTTTTTGGAGGGCGTTTTTTTGTAGGAAAATAAAAATGAATCGTTTTGGATATTTAGGATGTTTTTATTTACAAATTAAAGATACAAAAAAAAAATTTTTGAAAAAATTGAATAGTTTATTATTATTATTATTATTTTTATTACATTTTGGCTCTTGTTGTTATCTGAAAGCAGCAATTCTTGATAATTCTTAATTTATAGACATGTCATTCTGGTCGGAACTACTGAAGTTAAATTTCTTTTTATTTCACAACCCCTTCTTTGCTAAAATAAAAGGACTGTTTTTTCCAAAGTCCGCCATTTTGTTATTTATCCATGAAATTTAACTTCAGTAGTTCCGACCAGAACGACATGTCTATAGATTAAGAATTATCAAGAATTTTTGATTTCAGATAACACCAAGAGCCAAAATCACAGGGGCCACCCACGCACTTATTTTTCGAGTTGCCAACTCCGATCAATAATAATAATAATAATAAACTATTAAATTTTTTCAAAAATAATTTTTTTTGTATCTTCAATATGTAAATAAAAACATCCTAAATATCCAAAACGATTCATTTTTATTTTCCTACAGCAAAACGCCCTCCAAAAAAGACAAGAAAATCGATTTAATTTACCAGACTACTACCTTAAATCCGCATTAAATCGCGACAATTCACGAACAGACACGGTGCAGCGTGATGATGTACACAGAATTATCGTGTATGTATAACCCAAACAAACTCACATAAGCAATCTGAGGCGATGGCAATTGCTCCTACATCCATTTAAGTATACGTGACTCTTGGCCAATTTTAGTGCAGTACCGTGGACACTATGCCGTAACCAGGGTACATATAGTTTAAGGGGTGGAAACTATCGTGAACCGGGGTTGTTACATCGACCGGTTTCTCGCGCCTCTCGCCGTGGTATACCTACGGATTAATAGCGCAATTTGCGGATACAAAGTAAACACTATACGGTAAATCGTTAAACGCTTTCCGTATCACGACGATACATTGGCTGTTGTGTTGATCCAATATTTGAAGCCGGTATGGGAGTGAATTTCGCTCAACTTGTCGAAAGACAATGTGTAGGAGACTGGGGTGTATTGCAATGATTTTTGTTACGTGCCAATTTTCAGTATAAAGACGAACAATTAAAGGAATAAAAACGATTCATTCATCGACCGTCGGATAAAATCTATGGAATCACATACATTTTTTCTTCCGCTATATTATTCCCCAGTTTATTTTTTATTTTTTCCACGGATTCTTATAAATCGTTACAATTCTTGACTGTACCCACTAATTCGTTGGAGGATATCGTATTTTTTCTTTTTTACATATATGTTTGTGTTAACGATTCTCAGGACAAGAATACAATTTCAATAAATTGACGGAAGACGAAGTAAACTCATTGGGCCTGCCTTACGACTACGATTCGATAATGCATTATGCGAAAAACACTTTCTCGAAGGGAACTTATCTCGACACGATACTGCCGATGGAGAATCATGGAAAGAAGAGACCGGAAATTGGCCAAAGAGTTCGTCTGAGCGAGGGTGATATCGCGCAGACTAATCTTCTCTACAAGTGTCCCAGTTAGTGCACACTCTTTATCCTCATAACTACCATTTTCTCATTCGACAACCGACACGATTTCCCCGATTTAAAAAAATATAGTAGTTAAAAAAATGTTACTTTTATCAAATATATGGGGGTTTTTTTTTTGGTTTATTTTTATTTATTTTTTTACGAATCATACAAGTTAGTCATTTACTCATCACCGCCGGACAGAATGTGGCAGAACTTTCCAGGAGAACAGCGGAAGCTTCGGTTCACCGTTTCATCCGAACAGTTCACCACCACCGGAAGGCGAACGATGCGAGTGGAGAATAACCGCTACTCATGGCGAACGTATCGTCCTTAATATTACTTCTCTCGACATCTTGAAGAGCGATTATTGCCGGTCGGATTATATAGAAATTCGGGATGGTTATTGGCACAAGAGCAAAACTTTGGGTAAGCAAAACAATCGAGTGTCGGTAAAAAAAAGCTATCATTTTTTAATTTATTAGTTTTGTTGGGTTTTCGTTGGATATGCTAATTGCTGGATGAAAGCCATTATTTTTCAATTTATTAATTTTATTGGGTTTTACTGGATATGCTAATTGCTGCATGAAAGCTATTATTTTTCAAATTATTTATTTTGTTGGGTTTTGATGGATATACTAATTGCTGGATAAAAGGTATTATTTTTCGATTTATTAATTTTGTTGGATATGCTAATTGCTGGATGAAAGCTATTATTTTTCGATTTATTAATTTTGTTGGGATTTGTTGGATATGCTAATTGCTGGATAAAAGCTATTATTTTTCAATTTATTAATTTTGTTGGGTTTTGATGGATGTACTAATTGCTGGATTAAAGCTATTATTTTACAGTTTATTAATTTTGTTGGATATGCTAATTGCTGGATAAAAGCTATTATTTTTCAATTTACTAATTTTGTTGGGTTTTACTGGATACGCTAATTGCTGGATAAAAGCAATTATTTTTCAATTTATTAATTTTGTTGGGATTTGTTGGATATGCTAATTGCTGGATAAAAGCTATTATTTTTCAATTTACTAATTTTGTTGGGTTTTACTGGATACGCTAATTGCTGGATAAAAGCTATTATCTTTCATATTATTAATTTTGTTGGGTTTTTATGGATATACTAACTGCTGGATAAAGGCAATTATTTTTCAATTTATTAATTTTGTTGGGATTTACTGGATATGCTAATTGCTGGATAAAAGCTATTATTTTTCAAACTATTAATTTTGTTGGGTTTTACTGGATATGCTAATTGCTGGATAAAAGCTATTATTTTTCAAACTATTAATTTTGTTGGGTTTTGATGGATATACTAATTGCTGGATAAAAGCAATTATTTTTCAATTTATTAATTTTGTTGGGATTTGTTGGATATGCTAATTGCTGGATAAAAGCTATTATTTTTCAATTTATTAGTTTTGTTGGGATTTGTTGGATATGCTAATTGCTGGATAAAAACTATTATTTTTCAATTTATTAATTTTGTTGGGTTTTGATGGATATACTAATTGCTGGATAAAAGCTATTATTTTACAATTTATTAATTTTGTTGGAGATGGTAATTGCTGGATAAAAGTTATTATTTTTCAATTTATTAATTTTGTTGGGTTTTACTGGATATGCCAAATGCTGGATAAAAGCTATTATTTTTCAAATTATTAATTTTTTTGGATTTTGATGGATATACTAATTGCTAGATAAAAGCTATTATTTTTCAATTTATTAGTTTTGTTGGGATTTGTTGGATATGCTAATTGCTGGATAAAAGCTATTATTTTTCAATTTATTAATTTTGTTGGGTTTTGATGGATGTACTAATTACTGGATTAAAGCTATTATTTTACAGTTTATTAATTTTGTTGGATATGCTAATTGCTGGATAAAAACTATTATTTTTCAATTTATTAATTTTATTGGGTTTTACTGGATATGCTAATTGCTGGATAAAAGCTATTATTTTTCATATTATTAATTTCGTTGGGTTTTGATGGATATACTAATTGCTGGATAAAAGCTATTATTTTTCAATTTATTAGTTTTGTTGGGATCTGTTGGATATGCTAATTGCTGGATAAAAACTATTATTTTTCGATTTATTAGTTTTGTTGGGATTTGTTGGATATGCTAATTGCTGGATAAAAACTATTATTTTTCAATTTATTAATTTTGTTGGGTTTTGATGGATGTACTAATTGCTGGATTAAAGCTATTATTTTACAGTTTATTAATTTTGTTGGATATGCTAATTGCTGGATAAAAGCTATTATTTTTCAATTTATTAATTTTGTTGAGTTCTACTGGATATGCTAAATGCTGGATAAAAGCTATTATTTTTCAAACTATTAATTTTGTTGGGTTTTGATGGATATACTAAATGCTGGATAAAAGCTATTATTTTTCAAATTATTAGTTTTGTTGAGTTTTGTTGGATATGCTAATTGCTGGATAAACGCCATTATTTTTCAATTTATTAATTTTGTTGGGTTTTGTTGGATATGCTAATTGCTGGATAAAAGCTATTATTTTTCAATTTCTTAATTTTGTTTCATCGTTTACCAAAAAGCGTATAATAAAAAAGTACAAAATCAGAACATGTCTGAAAAGTTGGACGTTCGGCCTCAATGGGGAGAAACGGAAAGAAATTTAATTGTGTCCTCATTTACGGGAAGTCTCGAAATTTTTTCGCAACCGACTAACAGCGAAGAAACGTTTAGAAAAGAAAAATTGTTTCGTCGAATTGATTAATCCATTTATTTGTTACGATTTTTTTCTGAATTCAGGTAGATTTTGCGGCAGCGGAAAAATTCACGATGCAATTGTCTCGACCGGAAGTCGAATGCTCGTGACATACGTGACCTCGAGTCGTCAGGGCAATCATCGAGGTTTCACAGCCTCGTACGAGGCTGTTTGCGGTGGTGACGTCGAGTTGGACGGCGTTGGACACCTCGAGTCACCGAATTATCCCGAGGAATATCAATCGAGCAAAGAGTGCGTTTGGAAATTGTCGGTACCCCAGGACTATCAGGTCGCGCTAAAATTCCAATCGTTCGAGATCGAAAATCACGACAATTGCGTTTACGATTATGTCGAGGTACGCGACGGACACAGTCCCGATTCGCCTCTGATCGGCGTCTATTGCGGATACAAAGCACCGTCTGATATGAGATCGACCGGGAACAAGCTTCTCGTTAAATTCGTGAGCGATGGATCGGTGCAAAAAGCAGGATTCTCCGCTACATTCATGAAAGGTACGTTAATGCTTGGAAACGTTTTTTTTTCGCCTTCTTATTTTTACACTTTTCAGACTTGTTTTTTAATATCACGCCAGCATCCATTCATTCTTCTTAATTCAGTTAGCATATTCGCAATAAGTATGTTGGTTTTTAGCAAAATTCAACGGCAAACCTCGTGTATTGATGTTTGTAGAAAATTTTAGCGCGATACTACGAGCGAGAAATTCAGCGGAATTAACTCGGCGGCTTTAGAATAATACGTCAAAATAACTCGTTCTTTGTCTCGCATTTCATAGAATTCGACGAGTGCGCTCTGATGGATCACGGATGCGAGCACGATTGCATAAACACTCTCGGCGGTTACGAGTGTTCCTGCAGAATTGGTTACGAGCTTCATTCCGATGGAAAACACTGCGAGGGTAAGAGCTTTATGAACTATTTAAATATTAGAGTTTCGATAAAAATACCGGATAGCACACTCGAAGAACAATACATACACAGCGTGTCCGAAAACTAGTACGCCAGAGTAAAACGGGGGTAAAATTTGCTCCGGACCTATCGGAATAAACAAATATGACCTCAGGAAAAATTCTCGTGGTTTTCGAGAAAAATTGTCTTTTTTGAGTTCTCGGAGTATCGTTACCTAGTACTTGTCATTCCGCTATCATTGGCATAAATTACTTTGGGTTTGAACAAAAGGTACTAAAGCGGACGAACCAGCAATCTAAGGCGGCAAGCAAACTGGTTTTATGAATAAAAAAATACTACCTTTATGGGAGTACAAGGAAAGAAAAAAAATAATATTCAATGATTTATTTAATTTTTACAACACGCGTTCAAATTGTCTACCTCCAACCCTAATGCACAAACGGCACATATTTTAGGAACAATGTATGAATAAACTCAACGTAATTCATAGCAATGCACAGTGGGCAAAAAAGCAAAATACGTGGCCAAAATACAAAAAATGCTCCAATTGCGGTGAAGTATGGTATTGGGGGGTTTTCGGGGTCGCTGATTCCGAATCCGTACTCAAAATTCAGAAATTCAAAATGGCGGATCGAATATATATACACATATATGATATTTCATATGTACCATGTACATATATATACTATGACTACTACAATAGTATCAATTATAAATATACTAAATGCAAAATTGTTCAATAATTGTCAGATAAATTTATCGAAAAAGATACAGTTGTGGCTGTAAATTACATTGAAAATGTAATTTACATTGAATACATTGAAAAAAAAATTGTAGGCGCTCTCAAAAGTAAACGGAATAAGAAATGGGAATTAGCGAAAAGGAGAAAAGATAGATTTAGGTCCTTAAATGGGTGCTGGCTAGATTCAGCCACGAACGTATGTATTAGTTCCAAATTTCAAATCGAGGCATCTTTAGCATTTTCGTCTGCCATATTGGATCCGCCATCTTGAATTTCTGAATTTTGAGTACCAATTCGGAATCAGCGACTCCGAAAACTTATTAGTACAGAATTTCAGCACAATCGATGCATTTTTAGTATTTTTGCCCGCCATATTGGATCCGCCATTTTGAATTTCTGAATTTTGAGTACGAATTCGGAATCAGCGACCCCGAAGACCCATGAGTACCACATTTCAAAGCATTTGAAGCACTTTTAGTATTTTGGACAGTTTTTCGGTTTTCTGGTCCGTACTCTGTGTAAACATTAATATTAAGGCCTTACATACGTCCAGCGGTACCGAAAACGTACCAAAAGAAAAACTGTTTTTAGGAGGGATAGAAATAGAAATTGATAAAAAAATTCTTACACATTGTTTATTACTGTGTTAAGTTTGTAAAAAAATTTATTTCAATTTTTTTTTTCAAAAATTACAACATGAAAAATCACATTTTTTGAAGCACTGTAAAAAAAAAGTTGCTCGACGGTCGGCAGTATTTCTTCCTCAAATGTTGACGGATCTGCAAAATGTAAAGAAATTCTTGTAAAATAAGGTAGTAGTTATAGTCTGTCGAGCCGGATTTTTGAAATTCGAAAAATTAAACAATTTACGGTTATTAAAAAAAAAATTTTAAGTTTGTGTCAAATAAGTCACACTTTAATTGTTTTTATAAAATTTTCTAATTATAATTCAAAAAATCCGGCTCGACAGACTATAGAAAAAACAATTCCGAATATTTAAAAAAAAAATCATCAAAAAATATTAAAAACCGTACGAGTTATCATGCCGACCGTGTCAGAAAAAGTAGTTTTGAGAAAAACGCGTTTAAAGTGTCAAGCGCGTTTCGCTCGAAGTCGCGCGCGGCCGGAGCAAGAACTTTATGAATTTTTTAAATTTATTTAGTTAATTTACGTCTAATCTCCTATTCCAACTTCATATTGTACGCCTTCCTTGTCAGTAAAAAATTGTTGTTGTTTATTTTTTTCTAATCGACGAATTGTTCTGGCCTCTTTTGTTGCTTTGGTAGCGTTGATTCGAGCGTGTTTCACATTATCAGGCAGTCACATTATCTACAATAACTTTTGAACTATGGGGAATTTTTACAATCAGCTTACACAGAAATACGCCTAAGACTATAAGGAATAATAATCTGTAAACAAAAAAAAATCGATTTTTTGAAAATTCTCGACGTATGTAAGGCCTTAAGAGTTCAGATGAAAAGTTGCAAAAAGTAGCGGGCTCATTTTATTCGTCGATAATTAACGAATGCAACGATAATTTTCAATTGCTGATATCAAGGGTTGCCTAAAGTTGACGACATTCCAAAGTATGACGAGGAGCTGCAAACGCCGAAAAGTCTTACTGACAGATAACCGTGTTCCAAATCATGTTTAATTTTTCGAAATTTCAATTTCAAATTTCAATTTTAGTAAGGATAAAAACCATATCCCACATTTAGATTTGCAACATTCGTTGAAATTTATCATATTTATGACATAATGAACAATCGCATTCTTTACGCAATTTGTTTTCATTCAACTACTTATTGTAAGAACATTTGAACCTTAATAGCCACAATATTTTCTCTACATCTGCTCTGACGTATTGATATGTGAAAAATTATGATTTCATGTCAAAATTATGAAGTTTGTTTTTTGCCACGATTTCTACTTTTTTACCCACTGTGCAATGGTCGAAGAATAGGAAGGACTAGGTAGCGATTTTCCGAAAAATCGAAAAAGACGATTTTTCTCGAAAACTATTAGACTTTTGCTGAGATCATATTTGTTTATTCCAATAGGTCCGGAGCCAATCCAACCCCTTTGTCACTCTGACGTGCTAGTTTTGGGACACCCTGGATAATAGATGGAATATTTCTATAACCATCAGGAGCAACAACTGAAATGTGTACCTTTTGATCGATCGATACGTTAATTTTCGCCTGTTAAAATGTTAACTTTCACGTGGAATGTCCTTGATATTTATACATTTTGTACTCGGCGGAACGGAATGCTCGAAAATTTGAACGAGGATATCGCGTCGCTCATCGATCTCGTCAAGCATCACTAACGCGCTTCCCGTCGTCCTTGCAAAGCTTCCGAATCCAACCGGCTCAATATACAATCCGATATACCATATAGACGATTTGTACTTTCGTAAGCACCACTGTTCGTGCTCTCTCGACAACCGCTTTAATTACAATTCATCCCCTTCGACGTGTCTCCGATCTATCGACCTAATTTTCAACAATGAATATAGTAACGAACAATGAATCGAAACAATAATCGACATTTTGGAATATACAACGAACAATGAATATTTGGTCATTGTATTGTCAGCGATGTAACAATACAAACGTTTATATATCCATACGCAAATTTATTTGACTCGAACGTCAAAAAGTTTCATCGATATTTGTTTCACTCCAATTGTTTCAATTTGTTTCATTTTTATTTTGCATTTTTCTGTACGATTATAGATGCTTGCGGTGGCATATTCGACGTGTCTAACGGCACGATAACGAGCCCATCGTTTCCCGAGACTTATCCCGATAACAAAAATTGCGTCTGGGAAATAATAGCACCGCCACAATACCGCATAACTCTCAACTTTACTCATTTCGATCTCGAGGGGAATCTGATGTTTCCTCAGGAGTGCGAGTACGACTCGGTCGAGGTGGCCAGCAAACTGGGCGACGATATTCTACGAAAGCACGGCGTATTCTGTGGCTCTAGATTGCCTCAAATCGTGACATCCGAGGGTAATTCCATGAGAGTGACATTTACCTCCGACAACAGGTATACGAAATTTGTCATAGTAAGATTTACTTCCTAGCAATAAAACCAAATCATCTTGCATCCTCTTAAGGGAGAACACCACTGTAACCCCCTGTTTTTTTTCACATTTTTCAAGAATTTTTTTTTGTGGGAAAAAAAAGAGATATTCGAAAATTTTTTTTGGGTTTTGTTCCTCGTTTATTAATGCATCAAAAAACATTTTTTTCACATTTTTCACGCCGCATGATGGCGCTGGGGAAGCTCTCGCGTCAGGTGCTGTCATTTCCGCGGCACGCAGCAGAACTCTCTTTAACGTCGATCTGAAAAAAAATACCGCGTGTTTTCGTTAATAATATGATATTTTGAAGAGAAGTACATAGGGATTTGGAAAAATATTGTTTTAAAAAAAATAGGCACGCCTTTGAAATTAACTTCAATTTCAAAGGCGTGAAAAATGTGAAATAATGTTTTTTGATACATTAATAAACAAGGAAAAAAACCCCAAAAAATTTTTCGAATATCTCTTTTTTTTCCCACAAAAAAAAATTCTTGAAAAATGTGAAAAAAAACAGGGGGTCACAGTGGTGTTCTCCCTTAAATAAATAATCCCGAGCGAGAGCAACTTCTTATCAGAAAAGAGCTCTGCTCGAGAAGAAAAGAAAAAAAATTGTTCCCCCAAAGAAAAAACATTAATATCGATCATAATGATGTTTAAAAAAAAGAAACTAAACATTGATCGAATGAAATTTCACAAAATTTTACAGTATTCACAAGTCGGGCTTCGCCGCGGTATTCTCAACGGATATGGACGAGTGTGCGAACAACAACGGTGATTGTCAGCACGAGTGTCGAAATACTCGGGGCTCTTACGAATGTTCGTGTCACAACGGATTCACCCTGCACGAAAATCGTCATGATTGCAAAGAGGGTGGATGTAAATACGAGATTACCGCGCCCGTCGGTACGATAACATCACCGAATTATCCGAACGATTATCCAAGCCAAAAGGACTGCGTTTGGCATTTTACTACCACCCAAGGACATCGTATCAAATTGGTGAGATTTCAATTATTCAATTAAACAGTTACATCATTCATTACGATTGAGGGTGTATCGAAAAAATAAATTAAAAATTCTATTGAAAATCTCAAACGTTCACGATCGTTAGAAATACTTCTAGGAGCGTGTAAACAATTAATCAGTTCTGAATTTTAAAACTGCACGACTATATACATCCGTGCTTCTTCAATAACAACAGACCTTTACAATTTTAAACGGACAGATCGAAAACATTTTTTGACACGACGGGAAAACGATTTATAATAATTTCGAATAAAGCATTCATTGATAAATAATCGTATTCATTAGAATTCATATAATTCGGCACGGATAATTTTTTTTTCACAGATGTTCAAGGTGTTCGAGACGGAACCACATCAGGAATGTGCTTACGATCATATCGCTATTTATGACGGCGATTCCCCGGACAGTCACACACTGGGAAGATTTTGCGGCACGAAGGAACCGCATCCGATAATTGCAACGTCGAATCAGATGTTCATGGTCTTCAAGAGTGACGACACGGTTCAGAGAAAGGGTTTCTTGGCTACTTACACAACCGGTACGCGACCCTTTCGTACGAATTATTATTTTTGTCGTTGCTGCTGTTGGTTGAATTTGAATTTCATGTATTTCAGCGTGCGGTGGTCATCTGATGGCAACCGAGAGAGTGAAGCACATATATTCTCATGCGAGATACGGCAGTCACAAGTACGAGCACCGAACCGATTGTGACTGGACGATCGAGGCCCCGATTGGCAAAAATGTTCATTTAACATTTCTGTCGTTCCAAGTCGAATTCGAGGAAGACTGCGGCTACGATTTCGTCGAAGTTTACTCGGGCCTCGATTCGTCGGGTCCTAGTTACGGAAAACTCTGCGGAAATTCCGTGAGCGAATTTTTACTTCCACTATAAGTTTGGTCTCTCGTATTTGTTTCACGGAAAAATTGAAAAGAGCGCTCAACATCAAGGGCTCACATACCGCTGTGCAGCACCGAGTACATTTGAAAAATTATTATAAAGGTTATATGGTGAAAAAAAAATTGGTAAATATGGAGCAAAGGGCCCTTCCGATTGACTTGCCTTTAATATATGTTGTCTAGGGACCCTTTCTGATCAACTTTTTCCTCTGACACAATTGGGGGTCATTATTTATGAAAAATTTATTAACAAATAAAGTTAATAATTCATATAACCATTTTCCTTATAGCAGCCAGTCCCAATCATCTTGTCCTTCACATGTGTTGTTAAGAATACCCCCTTCAGTAACATACCAAAAAGTTTATCCGTCCTCATTGTTTGTTAAAAAGTTATTAACAAAAGAAAATTCATAAATAGAATATGAAATACTTGCATGGTGGCCAGTATACGTATGACCGGAGGGGCTGCGGCCCCCCTGCCCACACCGCATACCAGCCCATAGACAAACCAAAAACAACCCAAAACAACCCCAGTAACCTAAAGAAACAAACAGACAAACCCAACAAACAAACAAACCCAAAACCCAAACCCAAACGAACAAACCCAACAAACAAATCCAAAATAAACCCAAACCAAAAACCCAAACCCAATAAACAAACAAATCCAAAACAAACCCAAACCAAAAAACCCAAATAACCTAAACAAACCAAAAACAACCGAAATAATCCAAACAAACAACCCAATTAAACAACCTAACCTAACAACCTAAACGAACAAACCCAACAAATCCAAAATAAACCCAAACCAACAACCCAAACCCAATAAACAAACAAATCAAAAACAAAAAACCCAAACAACCTAAACAACTCAACTAAACAGGGCGCAGCCCCCCCTCTCATGCGTGAGCTTTTCACCATACACTAGAACCAGTAGTTCATGTTTGATTTACGAAACTTTCTTTGTTAATAACTTTTTAATAAACAATGAGCGACGGATAAAACTTTTTGTATGCTACTCAGGGGTGTATTCGTAACAACAAATGTGAAGAACAAGATGATTAGGACTGGCTGGTATAAGGAAAATAGCTATATGAATTATTAACTTTATTTGTTAATAACTTTTTAATAAATAACGACCCCCAATTGTGTCAGAGGAAAAAGTTGTTCAGGACCCTTTGCTCCATATTTACCAAAAAATTAAATTATTGATTTCACCTTTTTATTAACTTTTCAACTATGAGAAAAAATTTTTTTTTTTTTAAGTATTAACATTATTTTTTACGGGTATAAATGGGCTACTGATTAAAACCATGGCATCTCCTTGTCGACATTATAACTTCACCAAAAATTATCCAATCTGCGAAAATAAAAAAGAATCTAGTAAAATAATGTAGTAGTAATAGTCTGACGGAGGGTTTTTTTTTTTTTCCAAAAATAAAGAAATTACAGTATTTCAAAATTTAGTATGCATTTTAAGACGAAAAATACTGTTTAATAATTTATAAACAATTGTCCAACGAAAAAATTTTAAAAATCTGTCGTCAGACTATAGAGAAAATAATTATCAAGATTGACAAAAAACAAAGTTAAAAAATTAAAAAAATTGACCGAGTTATCAAGCTGACACTGTCTAAAAACATAGTTCCGAGAAAACCCCGTTTAAGGGAGGGGTAAGGGTTTCAGCGTAAAAAAAAAACACTTTTTTTGCGATTTTTTTTCTCAAATATGGATTGAGCAATTTTATTCGAACCTTTTGTACATTATTGAGCATACTTTTGACAATGTTGTGTAATTTTTTCATGCAGAAATATTGAAGCATAAGCCCGTAACAGAGCTTCCCCCAGAACGTCTAGGAAAAAAAATAATTTGTGGTGTTCACTATAACTCGACCGGAAATTATCTGAAAATGAAAAACCATGAAAATTTAGTCAAATTATAATCAAATCTTCCCCCCAACGTTCTCTGATAATTTTTTTTTTTTCATTTAAAAATTTTTGGCGGCCATCTAAAGTGTGAACTGTTATTTTCCACGAAAAATTCCGCCATTTTGTGGGTGGGAAACATCCTTAATGTAAAAAAAAAAAATTTAACTAAACGTTGGGGGGAGGTATTTTATATGTATAAAATGTGTACAAAGTTTGAAATGAATCGGTCAAGTAGTTTTTAAATGGCAGTGAACACGGACTTTGAAAAAGTAGTTTTGAGAAAAACGCGTCTAAAGTTTATGAAGTAAAAAAGTGAAGAAAAACATTTTTTTTTCCAACTTACACAGAATCATCGATTCCAGCTCCTTTCTTCGCTCGTTTCTTCTTTTAAAATATTGTAGTGTATAGTATACACTATATACTATATACACAATAGCAATGAATAAACTGTATACCTGTTTGACAGCTGCACTGCTAGCCCGACTGCCCGCAGCTGTTAGAGGTACAGCGTTAAAGGCCAGGAGATTAATAAGACAATAACTTCAAGGATATTGCTTAGATCGGTTTAAAATTTTAAGGACATATTCTTGAAATGTTAAACAATAAGATAAGACAAAAAAAATTCAATTTTTCGAAAGTGAAAACCCTTAACCCGCCCTTAAAGTTTCTGGTAGATAGCCGTCCCAATCCGATATCCGGTCACATTTATTGCTATAACTTTATAACGGAGTCGAATTTTCTTAAAAGTTTTTCGTTTAATTCTTAAAAATATACAGAATAAACATCTGTGAAAAAAATCGATTTTTTGAAAATTTCAGGGTTATGTGAGCCCTTGAAAGCACTTGCACAAGGTATTTCTTTTTATTTATATTGTTTCTTTTTTTTTTTTTGCAGAACATAAGCGACATCGTCTCGATGAATGAAGCGCTTCTCGTGAGATTCCGTACCGACGAGACGGTGTCGGACAAAGGATTTTCAGCGGCGTTCGTCGCTGTCGATCGTCAGGATAGCGACGAGAATTACGGTGGCGTTGACGAGGATAGTCTCTGATCTATGACCGGACTCGCGAATTCACTGGAAACCCGTGGCGTTACGTCGCGCGATTACGGACGCCCGTCTAACGCGCGTCGTCGCGTCGACGCGACTTATCGTGAGGTAATTCCGGGTGTTCGACGAGTCAGACCGGAAATAATTGATGGACGATCGAGACGCGGGAGATTGGCCGGTGGTTCGAACGTTGCGGTCGATGAGACGCAACGTTTGCGTTACAAACGTAAGAGAATGCGTTTCGCGGCCTCACTCGAATAGTACCGAAATCCAGAAAGGTGGAAGGAGAAATAAACAAAATGTTCGAACTTACAACACTCTCGAGTTGCTCGACGAGTGTACGATTTATCGTTACTCAACGGAACGTTGATGAAAAATCAGATTTAAAAGAAACAAACAAAAAGCAATCAAGCACGTTTTGTGTTTTGCGATTCTTCGAGTTATTGTCGAACATGAGGAAAAACAAGAGTAAAAAAACAGTTACGAATTAACGAAATAACTGAAAAATTACATTCGATCGTGTGCCCGAAATTTGGAAGCCAAGAGATGGTGGAAATAGGTCGACGCGATGGAAAGAAGTGGAAGAAGAAAAAACAGAACCGGGAGTCAAACGTGCCATGTAATTTAAGTAGAAGTGGACATATCATTTTTCGATTCGTAGCGGGAAATAGTCGTTAAGAGAGAGAGAGAGAGAGTGTGAGAGGGAAGAGGGGAAAAAAAAGGGCGGTAAAATTATCGAATTTGTTTTATCGTCGATTCCTTCTGTATTTGTTCTCCACGACTGTTCTCTTTGTTCGCATAATGGTCACAATTCCACGTGGCGATTAGGCGGATCTTCGTACAACTAACATTGAAGCTTTAAGCAAATTAATTCCATGCGAGCGTATGTCCACTTGAGATCTAAAAATGGATTTAACGATATACCGGAGTATCTTGAGGCATCGGGGCTTGGTGTCGTAAGTTTCTCGGAAATCACGCGAACGGAATTCAACAGAGTTCTGAGAAAATTAATGGAGAATTATAAGTCCGGAGGGATAGTTCAGGGCCGTTTTTACCCCTGAGTAAAACGAAATCATAAGCAATTTGGAGAAAAACCTTTTTTGTCTATACAATCGTTCGGACGGCCCTGCGGAAAACAAAGGTAGCGAAAAAAAAACATACGCGGGGGAAATTCAAAGTGGTTCATAATCTAATCAAATTGTTGCTGCTCGATCTTAATGATCGACTTGCGAGTGATTTTAATTGTACATAGATAAATGAAAACAGAATCATAGAAATGTAGAATTGTCGACGTTGTGCCGTTTTATAATATGAATGTCATTATACATTATGATTTGATAGATAAACACGAGAATCGTGATCGAACTTATCGTGAAATAGTTTTATTAGCGCTGTATAAGGGAGCTGTATATGTGTGTCATCGTAAATTGTGTGGAAAAAATAAAATTAAGCGTCGATAGAACGTGACTGATATATATTTATTCGTCGGTAGATTATAGGTGTGTAAATATGTTTATTTTCTGTCATCGAGACGATTCCTTCGTTCATCTCGAATCTTTAATATAAAGTCGATGCATTTTGTGTCGCGATCAATTCTCACATTATAATTTGAGACAAACACAAACCGATGTTGAACGTTTTTAACTTAACAAATTGTGAGATTAAAAAAGACGCATTTTCAACAAAAAAAATTTCACGAAACTCGAGACTGTAGAATCAATTTTTTATCAAAATAAACTTGACAGAAGTTAGGTTAAGAAGTGAATTTTTAACGAATACAGTAAACCCGACAAAAATTCCTGTTGTAAATGTGAACGAAATTGCCAGTGCTAAGTGTAAAAGCGAAAAAATTGATTATAAATCATTTGTCTCGATAGATTATGGGTGTGTAAATATGTTTATTTTCTGTCATCGAGACGATTCCTTCGTTCATCTCGAATCTTTAATCTAAAGTCGATGCATTTTGTGTCGCGATCAATTGTCACATTATAATTTGAGACAAACACAAACCGATGTTGAACGTTTTTAACTTAACAAATTGTGAGATTAAAAAAGACGCATTTTCAACAAAATAAATTTCACGAAACTCGAGACTGTAGAATCAATTTTATATCAAAATAAACTTGACAGAGGTTAGGTTGAGAAGGGAATTTTTAATGAATAAAGTAAACCCGACAGAAATTCCTTTTGTAAATGTAAACAAAATTGCGAGTGCTAAGTGTAAAAGCGAAAAAATTGATTATAAATCATTTATCTCGATAGTCAGTCGATCGCCGGCGAATGACTGCGCAGTTCAACTTATCCTTTCGCAAACATGGTTTTACAATGGGAAAACAAAAAAAAAAATAATATTAATCCATCGGAGCTGAAAATAAAATATTGTGACTCGGATACTTTGTTGCGTAAGTAGTAAATACGTAGATAATTCAATCAGTGAACGACTATACTAATTATAGATTATTGTACGAATATAAAAGAGTCTCGTGTTCGCAATAAGTTGTCGTGTTATGGAAACCGAAAAATTCTCGTGTATGGACAAATTAAAATTCATCGTCGAATTTATAAATCGACATAATAAAAAATATTAATGAATAATTTTTCTTTCTTCTCATCTCGAAAGAGACTTAATTTAATTCGTCCGTCCAATTAACCATCAATAAAAACTTACGAAACTTCCGGAAGTTATTGCCATTTATAGATTTTATTTGTCTCTCAATGCGACGATTTTATTCTTTTAGATTTATTCATTTATTCACTCCCGATAGATATGCGTTACAAAGTCTTATTCCTATTATTTTTTTTTTCAACATTCTCATTCGTCCTCCGTTTGTTGTATAATGCGTTTTATAAACACAATCCTCGTGCTACAATTATAATAGAGACGACACTGTTACAATAATTCTTTTATCCTTTGTAATTACACTAATATTATATACCGTATTATTAATCTACTCCGCATTAAATTCATTTGTTCTTATCACAGCTAACAAAACGGCCTTAACGATCGATCGAAAACCTTTCCCGAGTCGCGTGTCAAGTTAATTAAACAAACAAAATAAAAAAATAAAACATCCTCAATTCCGATGAAACATTTTTGTTTTATAATCCAGCAAAAGAAATTCGGTCGCGTCGTATTCGCGTGATTACGACCGTCAAACACGATTTATATTCGGGGGGAAAAAACCAAATTTTGAATCGTGAAACCGTTTTGTGTCGATGGACATCGGTCTCGAGAGGTACAAAACATCCAAACAATCTCATCGTCACGCGCATCACGATCAATAATATTCTTTCACAGCAGCTTCATTTTCACCCTCAATCATTTTGCACGGATCAAATTATTTTTCCCATATACGTTAAAATATATGTATAATATAATAATATAATAATAAAACATATACGTCGTCTAATAGACGTACCGGTTGATGTTTACATATCTTTTTAATTAAGGAAATGAAAAATGTCGATGCGTATGTATATAAAGCACGATATGCACGATCGTCGCGTTTCGCAGCGTCACTCTGGCAGACTTTTGTCCAACTATCTCACGAGTTTGTCACATATCAAACGTGACAAATTCTCGAAACAAAGAGCAAACTTTTAGAGGTAAATTGGACTTTGAATCGAGGGAATTTCGCAACAATGGATAAACAATTGTGTCGCGATATCAAATGAAAGAAAATTATTTACAAAAAATATTGTAGACTTCGTTGATCCATGTTCCAAATGTTTAACTGTAAGGAAGAGTTAAAAAATCGATAATTCGATTTCAATAATCGATAATTCGATTGGCAAAAATCGTTTTAACCGTTGATGCATTATTCATCGTTATATTTATAAATGAATACAAAAGTATTCACATTTATTTTTACCATTGTAGAAGTGGGATTTTCGCCATTTGGTCAAATGGCGGTGATAAAAGTGGCGAAATGTAAAGCATATTTCTTTGGACAATTTCAAGCCGAGCTCGCAAGCCATAACGAATGTTCGAAAACGTCGACGATCTCGAATGATCGCGATCGATGTTATTCGAGATTAAATCACGCTACCCGGTAGTGAATTCTCTTTTTTGTTATTGTTGTTGTTTTTTTAACGCTAAAAAGTCATTCGCCACGACTATTTCGATATGTATATATATATATATATTGTATATCCTCAAATAACGCATTTCTCGATCGCGATCTTATTTACAGACGATGAGTTTACGTTTGTTCGATCGTATTCTCCTTTTTCCTTCATATTTACAATATACGACGAACATGATAGGCCGAAAAGATGAATAAAAAGGCCGCGTGTACAAAATATTGATAGAGTTACATTTTTGCGATGAAACCAAAAGAAAATTGTGACTCGTTACAATTTTCAAGCGACGAATTACAACTGCGCCCATGTGCACAAGATTGAACAATCGAAATTAACGCTCACAAATGGGATTTATCATTATTATTTTGTTTTTCCAAATCATAAAAATATAACTTTTTTTCAATATTTTGTTCATTATTGCACGAGATCAAGATATCAATTGCATCGCCGCAATATGGCCGTATCTTGTGCAAAATTGTCGACGAATGATCTTGATATTGCGTTCGACCAACGAGTGAAAGATCGAATATAGTACAATCAATAGGGAACCCGTTACTCTCGTCAATTCCACAAAAATTTACTAATTACTAATTAAGAGTTATTTTTTTTTTTAATTAGGTTTAGTATCACGTACTGAATGTAAATAAACAAAATCCTTACAAATTAAGTGAGCGGAAGTGCCGCCATTTTGAGGAAAACCGTATCGGCCAATATCTCCGTTACCGTGCACTTTCGGCCAAAAATGCTGATAACCTTTCTCGTAGACAATTGAATTTCTTATTTTTTTTTTCTAAATAATTTCTTTTGGAACACCTACCGTTTACGACTTATATCGATGTTAAAATTTATTTATTCACTTTCTGACCTGTATCTCTCCTAATAATTGTTTAATCAATAAAATGCTAATAACTTATCTTTTAAAGCCACACATTTCCCACATCTTTTATTAAAAACTTTTTTGTCTAAAATTACTATTCTCAAAGTTATAACGCGTTCAATGTTGCGCTACTGGGTGCAAGGCTAATAAAAACGCGTTATAACTTTGAGAATATTAACTTTAGACAAAAGAGTTTGAAAAAAAAGGTGTGGGAAATTTATGGATTTTAAAGATAAGTTATTAGCATTTTATTGTTTAAACAATTATTAGGAGATACAGGTCAAAAAGTGAATAAATAAATTTTAACAGTCGTATAAGACGTAAACGGTAAGTGATACAAAAAAAATTATTTGAAAAAAAAGATGGGAAATTCAATCATCTACAAGAAAGGTTATTAGCATTTTTGGCCTAATGTGCACGGTAACGGAGATATTGGCCGATACGGTTTTCCTCAAAATGGCGGCACACTTAATTTGTAAGGATTTTGTTTATTTACATTCAGTACGTGATACTGAACCTAGTTAAAAAAATAAATAACTCTTGTAAATTTTTGTGGCACAATATTCTCTATTGATTGTACTAATACGTGAGTATAACTAATAGAATATAAAAAACGATAGAGAAGAGATCGATAACAACGTTGTTTATATAGATAGTACTTAATAGTTTGTGATATTGTAAAATCACAATTTTATCTTCACGATTAAAATCAATGTTCACGTTGTAACGAGATTTAAACATATTCGTTGAGACGTGAAAAAAGGATTATAGTAATTTTCCTATGATAGTGAATTCGTTACCAACTGGGCACAAAGTATTGATCGATGCTACAAAATACATTTTTTTTTTTTCGCAATCTCTATCTTTCAACCGACCGAGTTCGGAACTACTTTTCAACGCTACAAAAGTATTTTGCTCTTTCCTTTTCCCTTTTCTTTTTTTTTTCATTCCCAATCTATTTCCGGCAGTTTTAGATTCGACGCGCAAGGACAAAAATCAATTGTTCAAGCAGCATTCGTTGCTCGCAGAGACGAAATGCATTGTTTTCGAAGTTATTTCGAAATAGATTTTTACGTATCACCGATTTCAGGATCTGGCTGACTCGATTTGCTCGTTCCACTGCCATCTCTAGGACCAAATCCATTTGCCATTCTCTGATAGTGTGGCTTCCATGCGCTCATCGGACGCGTATAATCCAAATGATCGTACTCCATTTCGCCGTTGTTCTGCTTTATCTCGTCGTAAAGATGTTCGCCCTTCTTACCGTCCATCTCGTCAATGCTGTGATAAACGTTCACGTTCGGATTACCCAAATCGGCATCTTTGTTCTTCAACGATGCCGCGTGATCGTACTGCAGACCGTAAGCACCTTGAATGTGGAACGAAGGAAAGTTAATTCGTTAATTCAGTTTTTTTCTTTTATGTGACATATTATTTTCGAGTTCTACCGATGACATGGCGTGAAAATACAAAAATTCTTGTCGATGCTGTTACACGAGGGTTTGTGAGATAACGATGGGGTGTTTAACGATATAAAAATCGAATTTTATTTTTTATCTTCGAAATTTGTGTCTTTTTGTTTCCCCAGATTCATTTTTGGTTATATTTTTTAAATGTAAGAGTATGATTATATAGTTCGCGTACTTGGGCCAATAAAATCGATTCGTTATATTTAATTTTAATTTTTCAATTTGCGCAGCTTCATACGTCCGATGTTTATTACTTGCCTTTCGGTATGTCAAAATTCATAATAATTTCACGAATAACAGATGAAGAATGAGATGTAATAAATAAATAAATGTGTATATATAATAGATTCTAATATTTATAAAAAAAAAAGGTATACGAGTAATTTGAAATTATTCGTTGTATTGAACATCGTGAATAAAAAAAAAATATTTGTCCTTAAAATAAATTATTCACCTTTGCAGCTCTCGTCATCGTCGCCCGAACAAATACCCGGTCCTAATTTAGCTCTCTCGCTGTTGACGTTTTTCATTCCAAGATTATTCCTGATCAATCCGTTGTTCAACAACATCGCCGTTCCATCGTCGGATCGAGCATTGCCCTGATACGAGTATACAGGATTGTCGAATTGATTACGGTCTGAGGAGGAAAAAAACATAAAAAATAAAATAAAGAAAACATTTTTTTTAACGTACGAAAAAAAAAAAAAAAAAAAAAAAAACAAAGAAACGATAAATCAAAGTGAATGTATTTCCAAGGTTGATGATAAATTTTATTCGATGAAATTTAAATGTATTGACTGTTTATGTACCTGGCGTTGTCACCGGTTCCGCGATATATTGCACCTGTGCGATTTCCATTTTAAGATTGGCGACTCTTCGACGATGATACATCCAGGCCGCGAGGGTTATCGCTATAACGATAATCGCTGCAAATATTCCGGCCCCGACACTGCCGTAGCCAGTTTCTGCTTTTTGTTGAATTTGCGACAGTAGTTCCACGTCGCAATTTGGTCCTGTAAGATTACATTCTTTAAGTAAATTATTTAATCCACATGAGCGTTAATGAAATTCCTTTTCCGTGCTTATTTTCCAATTGGGACTAAAACTGCAAATATTAAAAACAGTTGTTACGACAAATTCTTACCGGTATAACCGTGCCTGCAGACGCAACCTTCGGCCGGATGACAAATGAAAAAATCATTTTTGCATTCGCACGGCTCCATGCACTGATCGCCGTGATAACCTTCCGGGCAAACTGAAACGATTCTTGCGTGAATACATTTTTTCTGACGTTCAAAATTGAAGAAAGTAATTTCATTAATTCATCTGCCGATCTATTAATCAATCACTTAATTCAATTTACTTTCTTTGTTCTTTCATTCGAAAGTTTCGTTTAAAAACTTGGAATTCCGCAATATTTTTCGTACCCGCGGAGCTAGGAGAATCAATCATTTATTTAATCCATCGATTAATTGATTAATACGTTTGTAGTTTGATTAATTAATGAATGAATATCTAATTAAATCGAATCCTGCACCCACCAACTTATTTATTTTCAAATAAAATGATGAATACTTACTCTCGGTACATCTTGACCCGGTCCAACCCGACGCGCATCTGCAGTGTCCGTCGTTGGAACGGCACTGTCCGCCATTCTGGCACTTGCAATGCTGAGTACAATTAACCCCGAAAGTACCTTGAGGGCAGGGTGTTTGACAACGTTCGCCTTGCCAACCCGGACGACACTGACAAACGCCTTCAATACATAATTCAACCATTTATTATATTCAGTAGTCATCAAAGCGAGGAATCATTTCGAAATGTATCCAACGATTAATTAAGGTAGTAGTCTGGTAACTTAAGCCGATTTTCATGTCTTTTTTGGAGGGAGTTTTTTTGTAGGAAAATAAAAATGAATCGTTTTGGATATTTAGGATGTTTTTATTTACATATTAAAGATACTAAAAAAAAATTTTTTGGAAAAATTTAATAGTTTATCATTATTATTATTATTGATCGAAGTCGGCACCTCGAAAAAAAAGCGCGTGGGTGGCCCCGGTGATTTCGGCTCTTGATGTTATCTGAAATCAAAAATTCTTGATAATTCTTAATCTACAGACATGTCATTCTGGTCGGAACTACTGAAGTTAAATTTCATGGATTTTTTTTTTCCAAAGTCCGCCATTTTGTTATTTATCCATGGAATTTAACTTCAGTAGATCCGACCAAAATGAGATGTCTATAGATTAAGAATTATCAAGAATTTTTGATTTCAGATAACATCAAGAGCCAAAATCACCGGGGCCACCCACGCGCTTTTTTTTCGACGTGCCAACTTCGATCAATAATAATAAACTATTAAATTTTTTCAAAAAATTTTTTTTTTGTATCTTTAATATGTAAATAAAAACATCCTAAATATCCAAATCGATTCATTTTTATTTTCCTACATAAAAACGCCCTCCAAAAAAGACATGAAAATCGGCTTAACAAGTTCGAGGAAAGAATCAGGAGACAACGATTTGCTTCTTGAAGGCCAGCTATATGGTGCCGGCATCGCTGATTGAAGGTAAATAATTTTTTTTTCAATTTATAACATAAATTAACAAACCTAAAACTTTGAACGCGTTTTTCTCAAAACCACTTTTTTGAGTGCGGCATGCGGCAGAACTCGAGCAATTTTTATCCGATCGACTTCAATTTTTTAGTGTATCAATAAAGGTAGATTATCTAGAGAAGTACATAGGATTTTTTCGATATCTCAATAATTATAAAAGTTATAGCCTTTTTTCGACGAGAAATTTTGCTCAAAAATCATTCTTTAATTTCAAAGGCGTGCCTATTTTTTTTAAAACAATATTTTTCCAAATCCCTATGTACTTCTCTTCAAAATATCATATTATTAACGAAAACACTCGGTATTTTTTTTCAGATCGACGGTGAAGAGAGTTCTGCTGCGTGCCGCGAACCACTGCGGAGATGACAGCACCTGACGCGAGAGCTTCCCCAGCGCCACCATGCGGCGTGAAAAATGTGAAAAAAATGTTTTTTGATACATTAACAAACAAGGAACAAAACCCAAACAATTTTTTCGAATATCTCTTTTTTTTCCCACAAAAAAAAATTCTTGAAAAATGTGAAAAAAACAGGGGGTCACACTGGTGTTGTCCCTTAAGTTACCAGACTACTACCTTAATCAAATACCTCCAAAGATATCATTAATTTCAAAGATACCCGTGAAGAAATTGTGGTAGGGATCCAGCTGGATTCCTGTGATTATCCCTACTCTCTGGTAAGAATACGACTAGATCCCTAGCAAATTTCTGCATGCCTAGTGCTTCAAGAATGTTTAATATTCACGAAATGAATTTAATAAAATTACCGGTAACATGATGACACTCCCCATCGTTTTTGCAATCGCAATGATTTGCACAATGCAATCCCCATCTGTCGGGCGAGCAGGGATGTTCGCAGGTGAGACCAAGATAGCCAGGACGACAAACGTATTGACCGGTCACGTGATCGCAGGTCATGTTACCTGATTCAAATTGTAAAATGGAATTTCGATAATTATCCAATAATTTGGTAATATCGCGACGCACGATGCTTAGAGGCAATTTGAAGCTGCAGTGAGTGATAGAAAAAAAAGTACTATCTTCGCGTATGTCAGTTAGAAAAAATGTATAATGATACAATGGATTTTGAAGAAAAAATAAATTGATTTTTCCATTTTTCTTCTTATTCGAACTTTGTTTTAAAAAAAATCGCTTCACATCGATTTTTTAATCGTGCGGGGATGGGGCAAGGAATGAAAATGAATGACGATTGTACGTTGTACGTTAAACATTGCTTCACAATTTTCTCAACATCCAAATGTTTTCGAATTAATTTGTCTTCCTTTTAAACCTAAACCTCGTTGCCTTCGACCTTAGATCGATTTACTCACCGATATTTGACCGGTATCCGATGTCCAAATGTTGTGCGCACATAATGCAAAAATTTTCACAAATCTACACTACCGTTAACTATAAACACCGGTGTTAAACGAGCGTGCACGTTACTTCGCGTTATTTAAGGGGTACGGCTACGGTTACAGGTATACAACTATGTGCACATTTAACAATTTTTTTTTGTATGAAAAAGTGATTTATTTATAAAACTAATTACACATCTATTTAGTATAAATATCAAGCTAATAAAAAATATTTTTGTTGTTATACAAAATGGCCGACTACTGCTATTTGCTTTTGGTATCTTTTTTAGAGGCGCTCCGCGGCGTGACATTTGGCATCCACAATTTTTTACCTAGAAAAAAAAATCTCATTAATCTATATGAGAATACCTAGAAAAGTATGTACGGAATTTCTGATAAAGGTAGTAGTCTGGTAACTTAAGCCGATTTTCATGTCTTTTTTGGAGGGCGTTTTTTTGTAGGAAAATAAAAATGAATCGTTTTGGATATTTAGTATGTTTTTATTTACATATTAAAGATACAAAAAAAAAATTTTTTGAAAAAATTGAATAGTTTATGATTATTATTATTATTGATCGAAGTTGGCACCTCGAAAAAAAAGCGCGTGGGTGGCCCCGGTGATTTTGGCTCTTGATGTTATCTGAAATCAAAAATTCTTGATAATTCTTAATCTATAGACATGTCATTCTGGTCGGAACTACTGAAGTTGAATTTCATGGATAAATAACAAAATGGCGGACTTTGGAAAAAAAAACTTTTTTTTCCAAAGTCCGTTTTCCAAATAACAAAATTTTGTTATTTATCCATGAAACTTAACTTCAGTAGTTCCGACCAGAATGACATGTCTATAGATTAAGAATTATCAAGAATTTTTTATTTCAGATAACATCAAGAGCCAAAATCACCGCGGCCACCCACGCGCTTTTTTTTCGAGGTGCCAACTTCGATCAATAATAATAATAATAATAATAAATTATTAAATTTTTTCAAAAAAATTTGTTTTTGTATCTTCAATATGTAAATAAAAACATCCTAAATATCCAAAACGATTCATTTTTATTTTCCTACAAAAAAACGCCCTCCAAAAAAGACATGAAAATTGGCTTAAGTTACCAGACTACTACCTTATTTAAAAACTTTCTATTTTATGAGCAATTTTATACGAAATTTTTCACTAGAAATTCACGTTTTAACTTCAAATGCCTACAATATTCGAATAAAATAATATTTTTCAAATTCGTACGTACTTCTCCAGGTATTCTGTTGTAGATTAACGTGAATTTTCTTTTGTTCTAGGTAAAAAATTGCCGCGGAGCGCCTCTAAAAAAAAGATACCAAAATCAAATAGCAGTAGTCGGCCATTTTGTATAACAAAAAAAAGCAAAAAATATATTTTTCATTAGCTTCATATTTATACTAAATGGATCTATAATTAGTTTTATAAATAAATCACTTTTTCATACAGAAACATTTTTTTTAAATGTGCACATGATTTTATACCCGAACCGTAAAAGCTTCGACGGTGCAAAACTCCGAATTTTAATAGTACGAATTACATGGTTCATTCCGACGACCGTTTTGAATAATCGACTGTAAGTAACATCGAACGGGTATGAATCGATACGAAAAATGATACGAATTTAATATCGTCGAGTAAATATTTTTTCGAAAGATTACGCAGACGACAGAGCAATTTATCGAACGGTCAGTAGTATTATATACTTGAAACATTCCGAATTGGTGATTTTCAGAGATCCGCAAAGTTCCGAAAAATTATATTATCGAACAGGAAACTATCGGAAAGGTGCGAACGTAATAGAATTGAAGAAAAGAATTCTCGGGTATACGAATTTTTCGGACTCCGAAAATTACGGCGTCGACGATGCGGTATTCCGAAAATAAAAGTTCCGAAGGGGCAAAATTCCGAAAATTTGCAATTCGTGCGTTTAGATAGCAGCACCACTGGTGTTATGTCCTATGGACCTTTTTCACGAGTGAGCGTCAGTCCCCACTAGTAGCGCTAGTTTTACTCTCATTCGAAATTTTGCCCTGTCGGAATTTTGCCCCGTCGAATTGATACACTGTCGTCTGTTTACCCTTTTCGGGACATACAAATTCTAATATATTTGGCTTCGAACTTTTTTTTTCTGAAGCTATTCAGGTATAAAACTTGACCGTTCGGCAACTGGAGTTTCTAACACCACAATTTTTCGGAACTTTACGTTTTCTAATTATTAAAATACGATTTTTTGAGTACTAGGATTTTTTATTTTCGATACTTTTGCAGATCGGTCCCATAATTATTCTTGTCATTTAATCCTCGATGTATAACTATTCTTCGCAATGACATTTCTGTTTTAAAAAGGACGGACCAGTAGCGCTAGTTTTACTCTGATTCGAAATTTTGCCCTGTCGGAATTTTGCCCCGTCGAATTGATACACTGTCGTCTGTTTACCCTTTTCGGGACATACAAATTCTAATATATTTGGCTTCGAACTTTATTTTTCTGAACCTATTCAGGTATAAAACTTGACCGTTCGGCAGCTCGAGTTTCTAACACCACAATTTTTCGGAACTTTACGTTTTCTAATCATTAAAGTACGATTTTTTAATTAGTAGGATTTTTGATATTCTATACTTTTTCAGTTCGGTCCCGTAATTATTCTTGTCATCTAATCGTCGATGTACAACTATTCTTCGCAATGACATTTCTATTTTTAAAATTTCGGATTTTTGAACTTCCAGGATTCTCCCACATAAATTCAGAGTTTTGCAACGTTGCAGCTTTTACGTGTCGAAACTTCAACCCCGCCCCGGTTCTAAACATTTCGAAAAGTTTTAAGATCGTCCCACATAAATTCGGAGTTTTGAACCGTCGAAGCTTTTACGGTTCGAAACTTCGACCCCGCTACCGTGGCCATGCCCCTTAGCGAAGCAACGTTTTAACTATGTGACTTTTGGTTAAACGTTATATGCCGTGAACCCACGAGATGATACGAGAAATATAGGCGTTTCACGCGCAAGCGTAATTATTTACGTCAAACTGTTCATTCATTCGTGCGTATCACTGATTCCGCCAATTTTCAGTCAGGCTCTTCGTCACCAAAATTATAATTTCGTCCGCCGCATTCTTACATCAGTTTCCGATCGAAATAAATGTTTTATTCTTGACATTCAAGGCGGGATATACAGGGTGAGGCGCTAACTGTTGTCACGTAGAATAACTCCGAAAGTACGATAGTAGTAAAAAATTTGTTGAAACAAAAGTTGCATGGGACAACGGGGGCTATCTCATATGGCGTTAGTTTTTTGTTGCTAGGTGAAGTCGCATCGGAGATTTCAAGGTCAACATTGTTTTTTTTTAGATAGAATGCTATGTTTTGGTACTTATTTTCTGGTAGCGGTTATCGAGACGAATCCAATGATGTTTTTTTTTATTTTTTTTTATTTTTTTTTGTTTAAAAAATTTTTTTTCTCTCTCGCATATCGTGCAAAATTTGACCGTGTATTTACACGGTACATTCTAGGTTTGATGAAAACGCCGTGTTTAGTAAATATTTACTATTAACGCACATGCTAGAAATTAGTTGCAAAGGAGATTTCCAAATCGTTGGATTGGACGCGGAGGAGCTGCATCGTGGCCGGCTCGTTCGCCAGACTTGACGCGTCTAGATTTTTTCTTGTGGGGATATTTGAAAGATCTTGTTTATAAAGAACGTCCAACTACGCCTGATGATATGCGAGAGAGAATTGTTAGAGCATGTGATTCGATAAGTGCCGAAGTGATAAGAAATTCTACACAATCCGTGATAAGGAGATTGCAGTACTGCATTGACTCCAATGGCAATCACTTTGAACACCTTCTGTAAATGAAGTTCATCTCACTTTTTTTCCTCAAAAAAATAAATAAATAAAAAAAAATATTTTTAAATAAAAAAAACATCGAATATTTTTTTTATTTAATATCATTGGATTCGTCTCGATACCGTCGTCAGAAAATAAGTACCAAAACATACCAATCTATCTAAAAAAACAAAGTTGACCTTGAAATCTCCGATGCGACTCCACCTAGCAACAAAAAACTAACGCCATATGATAGCCCCCGTTGTCCCATGCAACTTGTGTTTCAAAAAATTTTCTACTACTATCGTACTTTCGGAGTTATTCTACGTGGCAACAGTTAGTGCCTCACCCTGTAGTTTTACTGGTCACTGAAAAAATAAAAAATTAATAATAATAAGAAATACGTTTGCAAGGTATATACCAGGGGTGTTAGTTGAAGTTTGCCGGTTTTACCAGTAGATGTCGCTAGCAATATGTATACATTTCTATGATTTGGCATGTATGTAATTTTTTTCTATTGACATTAACCTACAAAAATACGCAAGTCACATTCCGCCAAAATAATAGCGTCATATTTGTTTACCTCAGTGAATATGTCGAGTTTCGTTCCAAGTAAATCGCATTTGCGGCATTCGTTGCTTTTCTTATTTCATCAAAAGAAAAAAGCAGCTGAAGCTCACCGGTTGCTGGTAGAAACTTATGGTGAACATGCTCCAGTGATTAGAACATGTGAGACATGGTTTCGTCAATTTAAAAGTGGAGATTTCGATTTGACAGACAATGAACATCCTGGTGCAGCGAAAAAGTTCGAAGACGAGGAATTGCAGGCGTTATTGGATGTTGATCCAACCCAATCGCAACAAAAATTGGCGGAAACACTAAACGTGACTCGAGGAGCAATTTGCCAACGTTTAAAAGCCATGGGAAAGATCCAAAAGTATGGAAAATGGGTGCCACACCAGCTGAACGATAGACAAATGGAAAACCGAAAAACCGAAAAATCGTTCGAAAAACGATTCGAAAGGAAATCTTTTCTGCATCGAATTGTCACGGGGGACGAAAAGTGGATTTATTTTGAGAACCCGAAGCGAAAAAAATCATGGCTTTCACCTGGTGAAGCCGGCCCATCGACTGCAAGGCCAAATCGCTTTGGCCGTAAGACAATGCTCTGTGTTTGGTGGGACCAGTGTGGTGTGGTGTACTACGAGTTGTTAAAACCTGGTGAAACGGTGAACAAGGATCGCTACCGACAACAAATGATCAATTTGAATTATGCGTTGATCGAAAAACGGGCGGAATGGGCCCGAAGACATGGCAAAGTTATCTTGCAACATGACAACGTGCCGTCTCATACCGCTAAACTGGTGAAAGACACATTAAAAACACTTAATTGGGAAATATTATCACACCCGCCGTACTCTCCAGACCTCGCCCCGTCCGACTATCACCTTTTCGCATCAATGGCTTACACTCCCTTGCAGAGCTTGCACTCCCTTACACTCGCTTGCAGAGCAGTGCTTCGCTAATTTTGAAGAAGTCGAAAAATGGCTCGTCGAATGGTTTACCTCGAAAGAGAAAAAGTTTTTTTGGGATGGTATCCATAATTTGCCTGAGAAATGGGCGAAATGTGTAGAAACCAATGGTCAATACTTTGAATAAAAAAATTTTGAGATTCTTCTGAAAATTAAGTGTTTTCTATATCGAAAAAACCGGCAAATTTCAACTAACACCCCTGGTAAGAGCAAATTCCAAAAAAAAAGTTACCTCCGCCGTTCGTGTAATGATTATCCTTAAACATCCTCGTTTGTCATAAAAACGGCTCTGTTTTAAAGTAGCCCCTGAGTGAAGATTGATTTTTTTCTTTCTTTTTTCGTAGTATCAATGCTGAACTCTATTTTCATCTCAAATGAGATACGAGAATGACGAGCCGATTAACATTTATTGGCTGATGGTCGGAAATTGGCGGAATCAGTCGTGTACAGTGAGAGCCTCGCACAAGTTAGGATCGGTACTCTTACAGCAATTTCTTTGCGGATGATCCCACGGTCTCTGAAATTCTCGCAACGTAAATGATTGGTCGATAGCCTTCGCGAAAGTGCCTCGGTAATTTCGCGCGTCCGAGCCGATAAGTGAGTAACCACCGAACACGCGAAAGGTAGTCCAGAAATTCCCAATTTTTTGCGCAATTTCCTTATACGAACAATTCTTGTCGCCGGAAATATTGGTCTCGGATGGCGTTACCGTATATCAGTAGTTCGTTTGCCCAAAGGTGACAACAATATCCGGAAAAAAATATGGAAAAGCGACTATTTGTTTGGACTAAAGAAAAAAAAAACAAATAGTCCCCGCAGGACGATTGATCGGTAGCGGAAAGCGCGAATGAAGGTAGTCCTGTCCATGAGGATCAATATTTCGCGAGATCTCGAGGATTCCCGAGTACGTAACTCGTGCAGGGTCACACTGTATCCAAATACAATCCAATTTGTCGTATATCTTACCGTGCATTTTCTCGGGACACCTTTCTTTACAGTTCACGCCGTACCAGCCGTGTTTACAGGGCTGCGAACAATCGGCACCTTCCCAACCTCTCGAGCACACGCAGCTACCGGTATCCGGATCACAGGAACTATTGTTCATGCAGTTGCACTGGGAGTGACAGTCGTCGCCGTACAAACCGGCCGGACACTGAGTCTCGCATCGTATTCCTGTGTTTGTGTTTTTATATATATATTCTTTTTTACATACCTTTTTTTCTGTCTCTTAATTTTTTTGTTCGCTCGTCCCGCTGAGTTTTCCAGCTAATTATCAGATTCGCAAGCTGTTATCGCTTTTACAATTACCGTTAATTACGCGATTCTTGTAAAATTTAATCGACATACGGATTTTCACAGCCTGAAATTGGACCGATACAGAATTGATCTCTATCTCGTTTATCGAAGTTATTCAACGCTATAAGGTAGTAGTCTTGTAACTTAAACCGATTTTCATGTCTTTTTTGGAGGGCGTTTTTTTGTAGGAAAATTAAAATGAATCGTTTTGGATATTTAGGATGTTTTTATTTACATATTAAAGATACAAAAAAAAAAATTTTTGAAAAAATTTAATAGTTTATTATTATTATTATTATTGATCGAAGTTGGCACCTCGAAGTTGGCAGTCCGGTTCCTAACTTTTTTTCTACCGAACCGATTGCTTTCAAATTTTAACAGGTTACTCTACACACTTATAGTTCTCGTCGGAACTACCGAGAAATTTTTTTCACCCCTAACTTTTTATTTTACAACCCCTTCTTTGCTAAAGTCCTTTTATTTTAGTAAAGAAGGGGTTGTAAAATAAAAAGTTAGGGGTGAAAAAATTTCTCGGTAGTTCCGACGAGAACTATAAGTGTGTAGAGTAGCCTGTTAAAGATTGAAAGCAATCGGTTCGGTAGAAAAAAAAGTTAGGACCCGGGCTGCCAACTTCGAGGTGCCAACTTCGATCAATAATAATAATAATAATAATAAACTATTAAATTTAAAAAAAAATTTTTTTTTTGTATCTTTAATATGTAATCAAAAACATCCTAAATATCCAAAACGATTCATTTTTATTTTCCTACAAAAAAACGCCCTCCAAAAAGGACATGAAAAACGGCTTAAGTTACCAGACAACTACCTTAATGGGCCTTTTTGAATAATCATAAGAAATCAATGTTTCATTTTGCAATAAGTGATCGATTCTTCGTTCTGTGCTTCGTTTGCGGGATCGTCGGTATTGCGTTAAATTCTTTCGAAAGCATATTCTTTGAAGCATTAAGGTAGTAGTCGGGTAACTTCAGCCGATTTTCATGTCTTTTTTGGAGGGCGTTTTTTTTTGTAGGAAAATAAAAATGAATCGTTTTGGATATTTAGGATGTTTTTATTTACATATTAAAGATACAAAAAAAAAATTTGTTGAAAAAATTTAATAGTTTATTATTATTATTATTATTGATCGAAGTTGGCACCTCGAAGTTGGCAGTCCGGGTCCTAACTTTTTTTCTACCGAACCGATTGCTTTCAAATTTTAACAGGTTACTCTACACACTTATAGTTCTCGTCGGAACTACCGAGAAATTTTTTTCACCCCTAACTTTTTATTTTACAACCCCTTCTTTGCTAAAGTCCTTTTATTTTAGTAAAGAAGGGGTTGTAAAATAAAAAGTTAGGGGTGAAAAAATGTCTCGGTAGTTCCGACGAGAACTATAAGTGTGTAGAGTAGCCTGTTAAAATTTGAAAGCAATCGGTTCGGTAGAAAAAAAAGTTAGGACCCGGGCTGCCAACTTCGAGGTGCCAACTTCGATCAATAATAATAATAATAATAATAAACTATTAAATTTAAAAAAAAAAATTTTTTTTTTGTATCTTTAATATGTAATCAAAAACATCCTAAATATCCAAAACGATTCATTTTTATTTTCCTACAAAAAAACGCCCTCCAAAAAAGACATGAAAAACGGCTTAAGTTACCAGACAACTACCTTAATGGGCCTTTTTGAATAATCATAAGAAATCAATGTTTCATTTTGAAATAAGTGATCGATTCTTCGTTCTGTGCTTCGTTTGCGGGATCGTCGGTATTGCGTTAAATTCTTTCGAAAGCATATTCTTTGAAGCATTAAGGTAGTAGTCGGGTAACTTCAGCCGATTTTCATGTCTTTTTTGGAGGGCGTTTTTTTTTGTAGGAAAATAAAAATGAATCGTTTTGGATATTTAGGATGTTTTTATTTACATATTAAAGATACAAAAAAAAAATTTGTTTGAAAAAATTTAATAGTTTATTATTACTATTATTATTGATCGAAGTTGGCACCTCGAAAAAAAGCGCGTGGGTGGCCCCGGTGATTTTGGCTCTTGATGTTATCTGAAATAAAAAATTCTTGATAATATTTAATCTATAGACATGTCATTCTGGTCGGATCTACTGAAGTTAAATTTCATGGATAAATAACAAAATGGCGGACAAAATAAAAGGACTTTTTTTTCCAAAGTCCGCCATTTTGTTATTTATCCATGAAATTTAACTTCAGTAATTCCGACCAGAATGATATGTCTATAGATTAAATATTATCAAGAATTTTTGATTTCCGATAACATCAAGAGCCAAAATCACCGGGGCCACCCACGCGCTTTTTTTCGAGGTGCCAACTTCGATCAATGATAATAGTAATAATAAACTATTAAATTTTTTCGAAAATTTTTTTTTTGTATCTTCAATATGTAAATAAAAACATCCTAAATATCCAAAACGATTCATTTTTAATTTCCTACAAAAAAACGCTTTCCAAAAAAGACATGAAAATCGGCTTAAGTTACCAGACTACTACCTTAAATTTGGCCACCGAGCCAAAGTAGTTTATCTACTGGAATGTACAAGTTGAAACGTATTTCCCCGAGCCAATAGTAATGGAACGAACGGGCGAATATTATATATTTTGTTTTTTTCTTTTTCAAGCCCATTTTTCAATGCAATGACAATTTAATCAAAGTAATATATTTTATTTATCCATCGGTAAATGTTGATTCAAAATGGAAAGAAAAATCGTCAGCGTTTGCATGGTCAATTTCAGACTGATTTAATGGAAAAAAAGAACACGACTGTACGGTCAAGTTTGTGAAAGTAAAATATTTTTAAATCTATATTTATAATTGTTGAGCACGGCGATATTAGAATTACTATAGCCAATTATTATTCCCAAGTTGCGAATCCGTTTAGTTCGAAGCGTTCGAAGCAAATATGTCAAATTTTTTTATCATCATTAATAATAATTATTATTATTTAACAAACCTCGCCATTCGGGCTTGCAGATGCATCGTCCGGTGGCGGGATCACAGTCGACGGTGTTATCATCGTGACAATTACAAGACTGAGCGCACTCGTGTCCGAAGTAACCCTTTTTGCAACGGTCCCCGCAGTGTTCCCCGGTGAAACCGGCCGCGCACGTGCATGTGCCTGAACGTTAGAAATATCGACGTGTGTTTTTGTGCAGGTGCAACGAGCGACAAATTTATAAAAAACATTCCGGATAACAAATTGTTCCCGGAGTCGGCTCGATCGAACGAGAGAATAAAATAGAAAAGAAAATAGCGGCGCCGTTCACTTCCGTCAATTATGCGGATGGTTCACTATTTTACTTTTTTTCTACAATTAATTCTGTCTATGTCGATATAACATCGATAAAATAAATATAACTTAAATCATCAAGCCGTTAGAGCGTAGCTTAGAAATTTCGAATGTTTCGATAAATATTCTTCGGTGCTCATTGTATTTTGCTCGATTCCATATTCCAAATTTTCCTGAATGGCCGATAAAAATTTGGACGGACGAGAATTTTGTTGGTGATCGGTTCGATAGTTAATAGTATTCCGTGAGACATGAAATTTCTTACCATTTTGAGGATTGCAGGCTGCGTTATTAAGACACTGACATTTTCCCTCGCAGTCCTTGCCAAAGGACTTGTCGCCACACGGACGATCGCAGAGCACTCCGTCCCAGCCTGACAAAATTTTTATACGCGCGTGAAATAAGTAAGCGTACGTTTGAAGAAAAAAAAACCACTTACCCGTTTCAACGGGAACGTGGTTTCCGAGCGCGAGAGTGAAAGTACCGTCGAGTTATGTAAAGTTTCGAACATTCCGTTTGAAATATACGATGAAGTCGATAAACAGAGTTTGCTATATAGTATTGCAACATTTTTTTTCATTTTTCTACTCCGGAAACGAAAAAATATGCAAACAAATGATGTCGTACAGTTAAATCGTCAATCTCTATCGTATTTTTCAATGAAGAAAGTACTAAAGTACGGGAACGAGTGGGGTGGGGGAGGAAGACGTAAATAAGATCCTTCCTAATTGCCTCTCCGTTTCGTACCATCGTTTCGTCGCCCATCGTATGGACAAATCTCCCGAAAATGTCATCAAATTACCTGCCGTACAGTTGCAGCGTCCATTATCGGGTGAACAAGTGGCGCCATTTTTGCATGAACATCGCTGAGCGCAATCCTCGCCAAAAGTATTCTTCGGGCATATCTCGGCGCAATGATCACCGCGAAAGCCAGCAGTGCATATGCAAGTACCATCGATCGGTGAGCACTGAGCGTTATTTTTGCAATTGCAACGATTCTCGCAACCCTTGCCGTAATAAGTGTAAGGACAGGGTCTGGAGCAGCTCGTACCATCCCATCCAACGTCGCAGATGCACTGACCCGTCCACGGATGACAAAGTTCCGTTTTCTCCTTGTCGCATTCGCAAACTTTCGTGCAGCCGGGACCGTAAAGACCATCGGAGCAGGCGCGTTTTTCGCATTTTTCACCGGTCCAACCGGGACCGCAGAAGCAACTGCCGTCGGTCGACGAGCACGTTGCGGAATTCTCGCAGGTGCAATTACTCGCGCAATTCAGACCGTATTTGCCCTCGTGACAATTGTAAAAACATTGTTTCCCGCGATAGCCCGGTTTGCAAATGCATTCGCCGTTAACGTGATCACAGCTCGCGCCGTTGTAACAGTTACACTCCTCGTGACAATCGTCGCCCCAATAACCGTCCGGACAACGATTCGCGCATACCCTACCCATCCAACCGGCGGTACAATAACACTCGCCGGTCGTCGGTGAACACGAACCACCATTTTGACAGCTACACTCGGTTTTACACTCGTCACCGTGCTTACCCTCGGGACAAAGATCGTCGCACAATGGTCCCGTGTAACCCGGTGCGCAATGACATTCGCCCGATATATGATGACAACTTCCGCCATTACTGCAACGACACTCCTCGCCGCAATCCTGACCGTAACGATCCGACGAACACTTTTCGTCGCAGCTCTTGCCTCTCCAACCTTTTGTGCATCTACACTTGCCGTCAAACGGATCGCACGACGCACCGTTTTGGCAATTACAATCCTTGCCGCACTCACGACCCCATTTTCCACTTGGACATTCTGGTAAGAACAGAAAGATTCCGTGAAATTTCTATTATTTACATTATTATTGTTGTCATTGTTATTACGGTGGGACGATTTAATTATCGAAGCTACTTTTGTAATTCTTCTATGGCCGCGAAGAGATTCCGATGGGAAATGAGGGTTTTTAGTTGAGTTTTTCAATGATCGCGTTGACAATCCCTCGTTGGATCTTTTATGACGAGGATAAATGTTCGCGCGGTGCGTCCAGAATTTATATCGTACGGGAAATTAAGTCGTTTATCGCGGGTTCCTCGCGAGCAGTGGCGGGCAACCAATTTTTATCGCGCATAAATGAATTGGCCAAAGATTTCATTTTTACGGAAGAGATTTCTAATCCAAGAACAGTGTAATCTCGTTAGATTTTCGGCCCATTAGGGATGCCGGCATTAATAATTATTTGCTAGGGAAATAATTGCGGATTATTTATTGGGGGTTGTTGCGGTAATTGCAGCTGGGGAATTGTAAATCCTCCGCTTCGTTATGATTCCTCTGAAACCTTATAGACGTAAACAACATTGAAAACGCTCAATTTTTCTCTAGCAATCGGAACGTTGTTAAAATTTGTTTTCCTTTACGTTTATGTTCAAAACCCGGGAGTGTAGGAGGTGAAATTGCTCGTTGAACTTACTGATGTCACAGGAGGGTCCTCCGTATCCAGTCTCGCACGTGCATTGATCAGGTGCGACGCAAGTACCATGACGACAGACCTCGGAACAAATCGGCACGCATCTATCACCACTGGCCGTTGCACCGTAACCCGGGCAACACTCGTCGACCGGTCTTTGCTTCGTCAGTGTCTGCCAAGAACGATGAGTTCATTTTTGTAAATGATGTGTTAAAAAAAAATTGAGAACCAATGATTCGACCAACCTGTGTCCTGTAGACGGTCTTGAAACTCATTCTGTAAGTCGAGCATCTCGGTGGAAAGCTGAAGCACCAAGTGTTTTCGCGCACTCTGTACGGCTTTTGTTCCGAAATATTTACGTGGACCGTGTACCTAAACGACAATTGAAACGATAATAAAATTTTCATTCGTCGTTAACGAATAACGAAGTATCAATGAATGCGCAATTGTAGATACTTCGATGTATTTTTTGAAGTGAAACTTCTTTACGCGCGTCATGGATTTTCGACGACCGGAGTAAAACCGACTCAAGACCGTCACGGAAAAACGCCATAGCGAGGTGGGGGTAACCAGACCCCTGGGGACCAGGGGTCTGGTTACCAGAGCCACTGACGAACGGTCTCTCTCTCTCTCCTCTCTTTTCCTCTCTCTCTCAGACCCTAGTCAACGACGCCACGCCAAGCATCAGCTGCTTGGTTAGTGTACTGCGCCGTGAGTGTAATACAACGAGTGAAATACGTAATTGATTGTGGTTTATTCGATTTGGAACAGAATTATAGTGTCAAAAATGAGTAGTGACGAGATAGGAGTGATAAACACATCCGTGGCACAAGAGGAAATATCCCCTGAAAATCACCAAAGAAGAGGAGAGTCTGATTCACACAGTGATGACATTGACATAAGGTAAATATAACCAAGAAGAGTTGATAAATATCGCACAAAATAGTATTGTTGATGTAATAGGATAATATGATTGTTTAACATATTGACGAGATTTTACTAACAGTGAAATATGATGTAGGGATGTCGTTCCTACAACCGAAGCGTGTGCAAACAAGCGTCGAGGGGGAAAGTGGGCAGAGGCCAGCAGGCGGTACAGACAGCGGAAAAATGAATCAAAGCCTCCCAAACCTCCAGCTAAAACGGCTGTAGTACGTAGTAAAGCATACAGAGAGCGTCAAAAACTTCTGCGATCTGCTGCAGCTGAAGCTGTAACACCTGCTCCAATTCCATCAAAAAAAGATTCGATTGCTGATGACGAGATACTCGGTTGTGGTAATGATTTAGAAAAAGAACGAGCTGCAAGACTCAAACTTCATCAACTGTCATCAATTGATACTGGTGGCCTGCCATACCAGGTCGTTTTTGCTTTGAACAAACCATATTTAATCACGACGAATATCGATGTAACGGACGGATTAGCGAATGGAGCAGTCGGAAAATTGGTCTATGTTGAGTTAGATGATCAAAGCCACAAACTTATCAGAGTTTGGCTAATTTTTCCAAAAGGTGTGGGAAGACAGACACGTAGTAAAGCAGCTCAATATGCTACTCGAATAGGAATAAGTAATGAAGCAACTCCGATAAGTCGTAGATCAGCGACCTTTCCATTATACAAAACTAAAGCACACAGTAAAACCCAAGCAAAAAGAAACCATTTTCCACTTAAGCCAGTATGCGCAATGACTATTTACAAATCGCAAGGAGGAACATACGATAGGGTTGTGTATACGTATAGCAGAAAACATTCGCAATCCTTAGTTTATGTAGCTTTATCAAGAGTTACAAGTCCTCAAGGTCTCTATATTGTGCCTGCAGAAAATCAGGTGATATTTCATCACGGACGACGAGAAGACACAGCAGTAGCTCAATTAAGAAAAGAATTTGAGAGACTTTCTTCGGTATGTTTAAAAACTCTCGATCAAGTACTGTTAGAAAAAATTGAAAAAGGAGATATGACGATATTTTCATTCAATTGTCAAAGTATTAACAAACATGCAACAGATTTACGACGTAATCTTCTAAAAAATTCGGACATATTGATGCTTTTCGAAACTTGGCTTGACGATGACAGACATGTTAATGTTGGAAATTTTGATTGCATTGTACAATACAAGAGACCCGGTGTTAGAGCGGGCGGTGTAGGTATATATCAAAATGTTAATAGACTACAACACGTTGTGGTAAAACATAACGACCTTCATGTCCGTAACCATGAATTCGTTTCTAATCATACATCCTCCGTTGGGGATTTGTATGCTGCAGAATGCTCTCTGGCTAATGGCAAAAAAATGATTATGGTGTCAATTTATATCCCGCCAGGTAAATCGATTACAGATATCAAAGATTTTATCCACCATGTACTTTTGCCATACACAGAGGGTGGTTCAAGGTTAGTGAATAAGAATTATCACGAAATTCCGATGATTATTTCGGGAGATTTTAATGTAAATTTCGCGAAGAATGAATCTGTAGAGTTATTGAACTTTTTCAAAAACACCCTTAATTTGGATATTGTTAATGATTGGAACATTAGTACGACTAGACACGGGACAACAATCGATGCAGCTTTTGCACGATTCATTAAGGATTTGAGTGCTAATGTATATATCTTGCACTTTAGTTACCATAACCCAATTATCACGACATTAGGAAATAATATTCGTGAAAGTGACAATGAAAATGTCACATGATTGGTAAATTGTAATTGTAATTTTTAATTGTAATATTGTTGTTTATGTAATATTGAATAATTGTAAATAAATTGAATAATTGTAAATAAATTGAATAAATTGATATTGAGTAAATAGTATTGGATAATTGTAAATAAATTGAAAATTTTTGGAACTGTACATAAATCGAAATTCATTCATGTATAAGAAAATATTAGAAAGAGAAAATCTATGCTTCGTCGTTGAATTATTTAACCTATAATCTTCAAACTAATCTAAGAGAGAAAAAAAGAAAGAATGAAATGAAAAGAGAGAGAGGAATACTAGAAGTTTCACTTCCGTCGTACGTAAGCTTGACACACTCAGTTTTTTTATATTTCACTTACGTTTCCTGACGAGTGCAAACATGTCCCTCGAGATGTCCCGAAACGACAATCGCCAGTGTCATCAAAGTCGTCGCTAACGCGATCGACCAACCGTACGAAATCATCGCGGGTATTTCGATCTTCTTACGTTTCACGGATCTATGTATCCCGCTTCATTTAGCGTCTCCTTCATTCGCCCTCGTCTTCACCGAAAAATATATTCCTCCTTCGTTCACAAAGTGTCCATTGATTCCCAATTGCAAAATTTTCGCGAATCTGAATTAAAATAAAACAAAAAATCAGGATTGAACTTATCACTTTCCTTTGCTTTCCATTACGATAATAATAATATTCAGTGGCACGATAATCGTCATCAAACTGACTATGGAGGCTGTACAATATTTTTACAATTGTTTTTAACGCGATGGAACTGATGATGGAGGGAAAAATATGAATAAATAGTGCGCTCGAAGCCAATGATGTTGAAGTTTGCATCGTTGGAACGCAACGAAAATAGGTTTTTTCAATTTTCATTTTCAGTATTGCTCTCGCTTCTCTTGTCGGTTTAGGCCCAGGTCCTCAAAAGAGACTCCAAACACGTTTTTTTGTCTGCGAAAATCCAACCTTAAAGGGGGATGAATGGTATAAAAGAAACTATTTTCGTTGCATGCCAACGATGCAAACTTCAACATCATTACAACCAATGGTACCAATCTCCACAACAAATGCAGGTTTTGCATCCCGCCAAAGAACGCATCTCTTTTCTTTCTTCTCGAGGTTTATCCGAGCCGTGCCGAAGAATTGGACTACATGTACGTGACGATGCTATTAAAATGTTGAAAGAGTAAAATATAGAGGCTTTCTACGAAAATATAAAAAATCTACGACCGTTGATGAATTATCGTTAAAAATTCTTAAAATAATTTACCATCTTTCGGCATTTTCGAGTCACGAGACGTATCTCGTTCTGCAACTCGGGGGTAAAAAAATTGGGTGTTTATATTGTTAAATTTCTAATGTTATCATGTGGCGACGCGCATTGAAAGGGTTGACGGGCGGTGTATCGTGAAATTTTCATATTTTGTCACCGAAAAATCGATCGACGCCGACGACGGCCATCCCCTAAATTTCCCCCGCGTGCAAAAAGGGAACACGCCGAGCATACAACGCGTGCACCGTGTTACAGCACGAGGGGACGAATGCAGCGTGAGCTCGTTACCCGTAATTTTATTTCGGTTCGTTGAATTCCCTCGGCATTTTATAACGAGTCTCTGCAGCGACAAGCTCCACAGTTTTTTTTAATAAAGTATATAGAAGAAATGAATAAACACAGTCGAGAGAAGGTTCGTACTCTACAGCGTACATACGAGTATTTTCGTTTCCTCCAGAAGCTGCTGCAGAGAAAAAGCTCCCGCGCTTGGACGACCCTTCGATCGGTATCCTATATATACATGTAACGTGTATTCTCGAACGACCGCGTATATGGGGAGGGGAGTATTAATTCGTTTATCCCGGTTCATTGGGTGTCCGGTTCATCGGGTGAATATTGTATCTATGTACTCGAATGATTCACAGGATGTGGGACGCTACATCCGCGATAAATGCGTTCGAGACGCGACTCGAGCAACCCAACAAACCGCAGTTAGCGCATAATTATACGTATACTCGTATGGAATTCCGCTATTCATTGTGAGTCCTCAGTTTCGACAAAGAATCGAACGTTTTATAGAACCGCTAACCCGTGTAAAAATTTTGCTCGGGACACCCACCGTCGCATCATATCCCAATCGGGATTTAGCATGGACCACATGGACTCCCCAAAAAGGGTGTCCCTGTCCGAATCTAGATGGTACCGTGTCATAATACGGACGGCAGCCAGTCGCTAGGGCGTCCCAATCGCAGCCCGTTTCGTATCACGTGCGGTATTCATGAAATGTAGGTGGCGCCACACGTGCACAAATTTGGAAACATATTTTATGGCGTCCGGATTATAACCTGATCCGTACAATGTACGGCGTCGAGCGAGTGTATAGGCCTGTTGCGTATCTCCCGTGGTCGATCGACGCGCCGTCTATCGGTCCACGGAAGGCATAACGAAGGTGGTCAGCTGGCGCAAAAATACGACATGTAAACACAAGTATAGAGAAAATGAAACGTTTATTATTCCTATTCAACAAAATGACCTCCCTTATAATTTGTTGCGGTTTTCAAAATGTTAAGAACAATTTGTTTCGTCCAAAATCTATCTCCAAAGGTATTGTATTTGTAAGAATATACGCGTTGAATGAGAACGAGGTTATTGATAAATAAATTTTGCTAACGTATAAAACGCAATATATTTCATACGGAAAGTGCTAAATAAAATTTTAACGTTACGTTAACTGTTATTTATGAAAAAAGACCACGTTTTCTATGTCTATTTTCCTTAATATATTAGGAATAACATTATTCCGAAGTAATCACGTTAGTGAAGTCAGAGAGATTGTAGACGACAACGGTGCTTCGCGGATCATAAAAGGGAAAGTTTTACCTGAAACTAAAATAAATAATCCTCTATATGAAATCACAATTGAAGTAAGTTTATTAAATTTGTAAATTAATAGACATTTTCTGTAGGTAATTGTGTTAAAAATATTGGAAACAAACGGTAAGTTAAATAAAACTACTGTATATAAACAATATAATTAATTAATTAAATTTGTTAATTAATTATTAATTAATTAATTAAATGTTAGCTATGAAAGAATTTATGAACATTTTTCAGTTGCAAAACGATCGTTCGATTTCATACAGTAATTGCGCTTGTAAGGCTGGGCTATCTAAACGAGGGTGTAAAAACGTCGCAGCTGTGTGCATTTATGTTAATGAAGAATGTACTACATCCAAAACCGACCAGCCGCTAATGTGGAATAAGCCTAGTAACTTCCAATCTGCAAAATACAAAAAAAGATGCACTATAGACAGTTTAGTTTCACAAAGAATAGCTGTTTCGGAAAAATGCTCCTCGGTAGATGAAATTGAACACGTACAAGAAGAACTTATGCTGCTAGACTGTTCATTTGCGAAATACGTACAAACTGGGAAATTAACTAAATCAGAACGAGGTCTTCACGGGCAAGAAAAAGAGAAGCATCTGGAAGAATTGCGTTTTGTGTGTGAGGAATTATTAAAATTCCAAACTGGTGCTACATATCACAGTTATGAATGTCTTTCACAAGATAAAGGATTGAAGATAGTTCTAATAAGAATTGAATGTCCCGAGAACCTTCAGAACTTGTATAAAAATATTATAACAATTATATAGCCACATAATAAAAATTTGATTGAAATAATTCTGTACCTTATTTATATATTAAATAATCATACATTAACTTACCTTCTCTTAATAGCTTGAATCCATCGTTTGTTTCTTTCTATTTCATAACTTTTTGATGGAAAACAATAGAACTTTAACTCCGGATTTTTAGCTTCAGTATTGAAGCAATCGACAAAGCTGCAATTTCCATTTGAGCGAATCATTCCGCTGCTATTCGAAGCCATAATGAACGTTTCGTCAGCTGGGTCACCCTTGTGTTGCCAGATCTTACCGATAGGGCGACGCTGCAGGAGAAACGCAACAGGCCTCACGTAAAATTCTCGGTGCATAGCGTGAAGGATTTGTTTTACCATTGCTTGTATTTGCTAGTGTTTACCATTTTTTATACAGTCGATTAATTGCGATAAGTCTTTAAGTGTGCCATTTTATCACAAAATGTACAGACAATTAAGTAATAGTGCTGAGAGAAGACGGATAAATTTACGTCACCGTAAATTACAAAGGCAAATTCAACTCGCATTAATAGAAGGTTATGCCGAGGAAAATACTTCAACAAATGCAGGTAAGCAATGTATATTTGAAAACTAAACAATTGATCGAAATAGTAAAAGCTCTATGAGTGTAAACTATTTGAAAAGTGCGTTAAGGTCAATGCTTTTTAAAAATGTTAAAATTAGTAATAATCAATAGGAATAACAACTCGACTGAAATTGACTTTCTAATGAAAAAAATAGCTTTAATAAAGTAGACTGGAATTTACACAAAAATTTCTTTGTATTCGTCATTGGATATATGTGTATTTCAGGGGTTGACGAACTTATGGTCGACGAACTGGTTGAAACTTCTGATCAGCCTGAAGTACCGGATACAAACGACGTTAGTGAATTAGAGCTATCGTCTCAGGATGAAATCCACCTCAATGAAGAAGAAACAGTAAGTCATGAAAGTGATGTGGATACTGCGAGTGAACCTAACATTAATTGTGAGAATAACGCAGGAAATGTTGATGAAGTTTCAAGAGAAATCGAACAACTGCGTAAATGGGCTTTGGCATCTGATATTGAACAAGTGCATTTTGACAAATGATTAGAAATTCTCAGAGTCCGCTCGATACCTGAGCTACCAAAAAGTTCAAAAACATTCCTGAGAACACAGTCGATGTCATGCAAAATTTTGGATGTCCAAAGTCCAGATGGTACGAATGATGATTTTTAATATTGTTCTATGTTTAATATTTTGTCAAAATGTGGTAACGACTTTTTAACTTGAATTTCATTTGTGTAAGATAATCTTGGGAATTTTACCGAATCATTTGACGATTGGCAGCAATTGCAAAAAAACAGATTCGCGGATAAGAATAAAACGAGTTACCAAAAACGCCGCCAAAATAAAATAAAGAAACAAAAAGCAAGAAGTACATCTTTCATGAGTGCCTGTTCCTCAGATAAAGACGCTACGACTACCGGTACAGTATATGTATTCAAAACTTTAAGCTCTATAATTTTATCACAAAATTGTGTGAGTAATAAATCTCTCATTTTGCATCAATATATGACCATCTTTGAACTGGACTAGATTGTTTTTTTTTTACTCTTGAATTTCCATAAATTTTGCAAGATAATCTCTTTCATATTCTTTCTCCAAAGCTGCTCTAAATACGTTATCGGACGAAAATAACAACGACGAAGACGTGGTTAAACGCGATGCTACGACTCGAAACGAAGGTATTTCAATTAAAACACAGTTAAAACCGTATATTGAGTGAAATATTTTTCTCATGCCGTTTTACATTTTTTTTTCAATCCTCGAAACACTTGCATTCTCAAATAGAAGCACAATCGCTGGTAGCGTTTAGCGAAGACCCAAATCGAATGGGCAAAAGAAATGATGTGCCAAAAGAAAAGATGAATGCAGAAGCGAAAAAAAAAAAAAATTGAAGGGAATGAGAATGGATTAACATCGGGTATGTTTTATCGCCTTTTCAACGATTTACTGTTCATCTGAAATTTTTGCATAGCACGTTTTTGGGCCATTCAAAAACAAAATACTGAAATACTAACACTATACTTAACTATAATAATATATACTTTCAAATCAAATATTTGTCCGAAAAGACAGATATTTATCATTTTTTTCAGACACGCTTTTTTTACTAAAAGCAATTAAGCGTCTGAGCATCGGCATTCAAGCGTATACGGATTCGATAAATGCACTTTACGATGCGCTTGTGAACCACGTAAAAGTGGTTCCAACAAAATTTTCGTCGGAACAAATGGGCGAAAAATACAATCTCTCCTTGCCATTCTCAAGTTACGCCGACTTTGAAGATTTTGATCGACAGCTTCAGAATGACGACGTGCAACAAATGTTGGTGAGTTACGGGATTTTACCTTAATGGATATAAAAAATTAACAAATATAAAGTGTGTCTATTGCTCTCTTATGATGCCCCCTTTTAACGCACTTCAGGTATGTACAAGTGTCTCCAAATTTATCCTCTTTCTTGCAAAGTAAGTTTCATTGGATGACCAAAGGCAGAAGTTATTCGCAATGAGTTATAAGTGCAAATTGCGCATGTACCATATGTTAAAGCAACTGTCCTTGTAGTTAGAGTATTGCGAAATAAATTTCATTGATCCATAATCTAAGCTAAACATTTATTTGTATTAGAAGATCGTGTGTATGAGTTTTATAATTTAAGAAAAAGGAAAACATTATTATCTTGTGATATAAATCGAGAATCGATTTTTTTTTACAGATATTGTCTTTTCACCAATTACTAGATCGAAATAATATTGTTACCAAAAGCCTTACTACAATATTCCGGAAATTTTTCCAACGGGAGGTAATCGGCCACTTCACGGCCAAAAGAAAAGCGGAGGGCAAAAGTCTCCTAAAAGCTACTAAATTTGGAAAATATTTGATAAGTAAGTTAAAGCTTATTTAATTTTGTTCCCATATATAAAGTACATGGTTATGCTTGTGCACTATTACTCTACTTAATTTTTCGATTTACAGCGACGCTTACAAAGTTCCACACCATTCAGGATGGAACGCCCGTTAGTGAGGATTTTGTATTCAAATGCGCAGGAAACGCAATATCCAATTCCAAGGATTGAGAGGGACGTAAGGGACGCGCTAGTAAACAAAAAGAGCTCGGTGTTATTCCATAAAAAATATTGCGTAACATATTTTTTTCATCTTCAATATCCATCTAATTTATAATATTTAACAAAAAAAATATATAGTAACTTTTTCTTATGGAAACTGTTAATATTTATTGCCGCTCGGATTTATGCCCATAATTCCTTCGTTTAATCCGTACGCAATTACTGAATGCGTATGTGATTCAACGGAGATGCCATCTCGAGTCACTGATAGATCCGGATCGATATCCCGATCAGAATCCAGCTAGCCATTATTTTATTTCGCCTGGGATCCGATCCGACATCGCGCTAGAACCCTTTCGGGAACTTGGGATTCATGCTGGATTTCAGCTGGATCCCAGACGAAATTTCTATACGGGAATCCTTGGTTGCATCATTTCAACGAGTCACGCCGCCGATGAAGGTGTATCCATGTAAAAGTTAGAACATTGTGTGAATTTCGCTGGTACCGATCTCACAAAGTTATACGGAACTCTGGTATTTCTATTTCGGTTTTTCCCGGTGGTTTCTTTGTATTCAGGTCGGCCATCATATTTATATATACACTATTTATATTATTTATAGATCGTGGTACCCAGCGTGAAAGGCGTAGTGGCATCACGTATACGTATAATATGGAGCGAGAATTATGAGAAGGCCCGCAGCTGTGAAAATCTCTAGCGCGTAATACACAGCGAAAAAGACACCGAGCGTGTTCGGAGCCTCGACCTCGTTCTACTCAAGTGTATTCACGCTTTTGCGCTTCATTATTTCGACAAGATCCTCTTTTCATTTCAATTTTTGCTTCTCTCGTGCATAACTCGGCCAGCTATCGTACATAGACGCGCTTTACTCTTTTCTTTCTGCACGAAAAAAACTTGCATATATTTTGACGATTTTCAACAATCGTCCAATGAATGAAACTGAGAGCCTACTCGCGTTATTTTTTGTTTTTTTTTTGTCGTAATGAAAAACTGTCCTTTCGCAAAGATGGATCGAGTGTATACGAGTTTCTCGGGGAATAATTATTGAAACAGCCGTTTCGGAACGATCGATCAATCATCCTTTCGAACGGAAATTTGGAGTAATGCGAACATTTTATTTAAACCCGATAAATAACGATTTCCGCAGATATTAATGAAAATAATTTCTCAGAATTGGTATGACGGTCCTGGCGTTTTTAAACGTGTAAAACTCTGCGATTGTTGTTCGTCTTTCTGTCCTGGATGGCTACCTACGCCGAGATCGGCATTAACCGTAATAGTCAACGGAAACGACGAGGTGGAAACAAAAAATCGTGCCCGCTCGAAGTACACGAACGATTCTTCGTGGAATTCCGCCAAGCATTTGCGAAGCATTTGCGAAGCCTAGAAAATACAGCATCGACGATCGTGCACAAGCGGACGGTACTGGACCATTTTGCCGTTATCGCTCATGAACGATAGTATCCCCGGTACAGATTACGTATATTAGACCAACTAATGTCCCATTGTTTTGAGATCTCGCGCCGTACACATTCGCTACTCGGAAAAATCTAATCGTCATTGTTGCGAGACCTCGAGTTGGAATCTAGCTATTAATTTACAACACCGGTTCTTACGTTCATTATCTTCTTGCGTTATTCTAGCATTTTTGTTCTGCTTTTTCTCGCGAAAACGATGAGTAGCAAAATTCCGTCGTTATTTTTCTATTTTTCAAATTGAGACGAATTGACAATGCGGAAGGTACGTAATAGCGGACAAGAAAATGCGCATCGTTTCTCGAAACGTGCTGCCGCACAATACGTTATTTATGGTGGATATACGAGGTTTGTTAAAACAAAAGATGACTTTTTATTTTTATCGAAAAATATTAATTTATTCATCAATATCTATTTTGTCCCCTTCAAAGTAATCCCCCTCACACATAATACACTTGTGCCAGCGTTTTTTTCCAATCCTCGAAGCACTTCTCATATGCGCTTTTTGGTATGGTCTAGAGCTCTTCCAGCGATGCGGTCTTTATCACCTCAATCGTGGTAAATCTCCCTCCTTTCATGGGTCTTTTCAGTTTTGAGAACAGGAAAAAGTCGCAGGCAGCCAATTCCGGTGAATACGGTGGCTGAGGCATGATTACGGTGTTATTTTTGGCTAAAAAATCACGAACAAGCAATGACGTGTGAGCTGGCGCATTATTGTGGTGCAATATCCATGAACTGGTTGTTCCACAATTCCGGGCGTTTTGGTCGTATTGCTTCGTGCAAACGGCTCATAACTTGAAGGTAATATTCCTTATTGACCGTACGATCTTCTGGCAACTCACGATGCACCACGCCACTGTAATCGAAGAAAACAGTGAGCAAAACCTTCACGTTTGACCGAACTTGGCGTGCTTTTTTCGGTCTTGGCTCTTCTGGCCGCGTCCATTGGGATGATTGGGCTTTTGTTTAGACGTCATAACCATATACCCATGTTTCGTCACCGGTTATGACACTTTTGAGCAAATCTGGATCGTCGTTCAGATTATTGAACAGCTCCTCAGCGATGCTCATGCGACTGGTCTTTTGGTCGAAATTTAGCATTTTTGGAACAAAATTCGCCGTCACACGTTTCAGGCCCAAAACATCCGAAAAAATTGGATGGCATGAGCCAACCAATATGCTGACATCCTCAGCAATTTCTCTAATAGCGATTTGACGATTCTCCATAACAATTTTCTTTACTGCTTCAATGTTTTCATTGTTGTTGTTTCATTGTTGGTTGTTGACGTGCTGGGGCGTCCAGGGCGGGCATCGTCAGTAACATCTTCTGTGAAGAGCGTGTACCACTTATAAAGATTTTTTTGCTTAAAGTAGACTCGCCAAATGCCACATTCAACATTTTAAGTACGTTGGAGCACTTAATTTCATTTTTTACGCAAAATGTAATACACATTCTTTGATCCATTTTGTTCAAAACAGCAAACAATCGGCTGGCACACCAAACACGTCTAACTTTCATATCTGTCAAAAACAAACTAAAAATGCAAAATGGCTGATAATGTCAACATATGTTGGGGACATGTGTACTAGGGTGGTTCTTAATTTGGTGATGTTGAAAATTCTTTGGTATTGTTCCTCAAAAGTAATCAGCATATCTAGAAAAAAAATTGGGCACAAGCGGAACTTTGTCCAATAAGTCTAACCCACGCCACCGAGCTGTCGAATTTTTATATGAAAAAATGCATCCATACAAAATTTTGTTAAGAAAATTGTTTATTATTTCGAAACTATTTATGATAAAAGAATTTTATATAACGTTTTTGTAGGAAATATAATGCTCTACAAAAAAGGTATCTTGTGAAATTCTCGTGAATCTAATATTTATCACGTAATTAGCAAAAAAAACTGTCATCATTTATTCCAAAAGTCGATCATTACGGTCAAAACAGGAGTTTGACGTCGAATAGCTGCAATTTATTTTTCGTATGTATATAAGATTGTGAAGAAATACGTAGCGCACTCAACAATGAAATGTAAACAATATTCAAATTTTCAATTTTATCAATTTTATTGTGAATTATAACGAATGATGTCATATATTTGAAAAATCAACTTACAATAATGAATTACATCGGTTGGAGCAAAGTTGCTTTGTTAATATCAGGATATTTTTTTTTATATTCTTCAATTATTTGTACAATGAATTGTTTCTGATCTTCATCATAAGTGAGACGATCATTGTACTCTGTAATAAGTTTCACTCCTCTTTCTGCAACATCGTTAACCACTTTAATTGCTTTAACTACTTTTAAGCCTTGTTAATAATTTTCATTAGAAATCCACTCGCTCACATCGATATCAAAAAATGAGGAGTTGATTTCAAATCTTTCGAAAAAAGCCATCGATTTGGAACTGATAAAGAAATCAATGTCCTTATCGATCAAAGAAGAAAAATTTATCATGAATGATAATAAAATTGATAAAATTGAAAATGTAAATATCGTTCACATACTGTTATCGAGTGCACTACGTATCTCTTCATATTTCTAATTGCATATGAAGAATACATTGCAGTTTTTCGACGTCAAACTCCTGTTTTGGCCATAATGATGGACTTTTGGAATGAATGATGACAGTTTTTTGCTAATAACGTGATAAATATTGGATTCACAAGAATTTTACAAGATACCTTTTTTGTAGAGCATTAAATTTCCTATAAAAACACAATATAAAATTTTTTTATCATGAATAGTTTTGAAATAATAAACAATTTTCTCAACAAAATTTTGAATGCATGCATTTTTTCATATAAAAATTCGACAGCTCGGTGGGGTGGGTTAGAATTATTGGACAAAGTTCCGCTTGCGCCCAATTTTTTTTCTGGATATGTTGATTACTTTCAAGGAACAATACCAAAGAATTTCCAACATCACCAAATTAAGAACCACCCTAATGTGTACCCACGTAGCAAAAAAAAATCGAGAATCGAATGTACGTAGCCTGCAAAATTTGAAGTCACATTTTTTTTCGAACAAACCTCGTACAGCGGCGCTTTGTTAAAGCGCGAGTAACAACAAAATGGGAACAAAGGGGGAGGAAAGTAAAAGTCTGAAAAAGGTATAAGCGCTAATAAATTTTTTTTTATTTTTTAAATAAACGAAACAAGTGCGCGATTGTACAGTGGACTTTGGAGTCGTGGATTCGTTCGTCGGCTCAACAGTATGACCGCCGATCACATAATTATACTTTGATCATTTATCTCCTGGGAAAATTTAGTCATTCTTTGTCGCGAGTCACGATCGGAATAATAGCGAAAATGTTATTTTTCGTTACGCGCGCTACACAGCCGAGACGACCCAAAAGGAATGGCGTCAAGATAGCCAAGTAAGAGGCCAGGTGCGACGATGCACGGCGTTTTTTTTATACATGATTCGATTTTCATGAATGGCGACTCTCGCTCGGCTGATTGTCACACGATTGAACGTTCATTTTTGCCACAGGATCGGACGGTAAATACCAATGTTCTTTCGTAACGTCGATTTCATATTCGCAATGTACGGTGAAAATGATGCCGGAGTTTGCATCGTTGGAACGCAACGAAATCAAGTTTTTAAAATTTATTTAACGTTCATTTAATTGGCGCAAAGTTTTTAGGTTTTTAGGAGCAGTACACATGATAATATAGCGATCGCACGTTGAACCCTCGTTGTTCCGTTGTTCGTTCGTAACGAACGAAAACGTCGAAGGTCGACGAATAACGGTGAGCTCAACGTGCACCGGCATCAGCGGAAAATACATTGCGGGAGTAGCCCGTTTCGGGGACGGCCACACGAGTATCAACGGGATTTCGTTACAAGACACAGGGAACGAGACGAGGAACAAGTTGGCGATCGCGCGCGCGAAGAACAACGAGGCCGCCGATAGTGCAGATCCCCGGACCTCGGGTAACCCAAGTACACGCCGTACTTTGCACAGCGGATATTGAGAATCAACGACTTGTCTCTATGACCTTACATTATTTTTCATTTTCAGACTCTATTCTACTTCAATTCGATTTAAGCGTTTCAACTTTTATTGTCTGTCCTTTATTCGTGAACGTAGGAAAATAAAGTTCGTCACGACGACAGAATTTACAGTTAGTTTTGTTTTCCGAAGTAAAATACTTAGGAGTCCATCTCGACAGACGATTAACCTGGTCAAAGCACATCAAAACGAAAAGAAAAGCAATAGAACTGAAACTAAGAAAAATGTACTGGCTCATCGGCAAAAAAATCAAAACTCTCCCTCTACAACAAACTCTGCATATACAAAACGATACTCAAGCCAATTTGGACATACGGAATTCAACTCTGGGGCACAGCATCGAACTCGAATATAGAAATATTACAGAGACTGCAATCGAAAATTCTGCGAAAAATCACCAACGCCCCCTACTACGTCACAAACGCAAACATACATAAGGACCTGCAAATCAACACAGTCAAAGAGGAAGTGAGCAGACTCAGTGAAAAGTATGCAACAAGAATAAACAGCCACCCCAACTCGCTCGCAGTAAACCTGCTCAGAGAAGACAACATCAGAAGAAGATTGAAGAGACACAAACCAAGGGACTTAAACACCAGATTCAGGATACCTAACTGAATACAACGGAATCGCTAGGCACGGGCATCGCTGGATGCCGACTAGAGACACGCAAAAACACCCACAGCCAGCAGAATTGCCGAATATTAAAAAAAAAATATAACAAATTGCAGTTAAAATAATATATAAAAAAAAAAAAGTTTTGTTTTCTATCAATTCCAGATTTTCAAGTATCATCGATCACTGATAATGTTGAACTTTGCATCGTTGGAACGCAACGAAAATACGTTTTTAAAATTTCCATTTTCAGTATTGCTCTCGCTTCTCTTGCCGGTTTAGGTCCAGGTCCTTAAGGGCGGGGTAAAGGTTTTCACTTTCGAAAAATGGAATTTTTTTTTGTCTTATCTTATTGTTTAACATTTCAAGAATATGTCCTTAAAATTTGAAACCGATCTAAGCAATATTCTTGAAGTTATTGTCTTATTAATCTCCTGGCCTTTAACGCTATACCTCTAACAGCTGCGGGCGGTCGGGCTAGCAGTGCAGCTGTCGAACAGGAATACAGTTTATTCATTGCTATTATGTATACAGTATATAGTGTATACTATACACTACAATATTTTAAAAGAAGATGGAGCTGGAATCGATGATACTGTGTAAGTTGGAAAAAAAAAAATTTTCTTCACTTTTTTACTTCATAAACTTTAGACGCGTTTTTCTCAAAACTACTTTTTCAAAGTCCGTGTTCACTGCCATTTAAAAACTACTTGACCGATTCATTTCAAACTTCTTACACATTTTCTACATATAATATACCTCCCCCCAACGTTTAGTTAATTTTTTTTTTTTACATTAAGGGTGTTTCCCACCCACAAAATGGCGGAATTTTTCGTGGAAAATAACAGTTCACACTTTAGATCGCCGCCAAAAATTTTTAAATGAAAAAAAAAATTATCAGAGAACGTTGGGGGGAAGATTTGATTGTAATTTGACTAAATTTTCATGGTTTTTCATTTTCAGATAATTTCCGGCCGAGTTATAGTGAACACCGCAAATTGTTTTTTTTCCAAGACGTTCTAGGGGAAGCTCTGTTACGGGCTTATGCTTCAATATTTCTGCATGAAAAAATTACACAACATTGTCAAAAGTATGCTCAATAATGTACAAAAGGTTCGAATAAAATTGCTCAATCCATATTTGAGAAAAAAAATCGCTAAAAAAGTGTTTTTTTTACGCTGAAACCCTTACCCCTCCCTTAAAGGAAACCGCAAAAAACGTTTCAACGATTTTTGCCTTCGAAAATCCGGCCTTAAGGTGGATGAATGATATAAAAAAATCTATTTTCGTTGCATTCCAACGATGCAAAGTTCAGCATCATGATCACTGTGCTCTATCCACATTTTTTCATTCGTTTTAAGTCCACCGTTCGTTACTAACGCGGACTAGATTTTAATTGCTCTCCCTTCTCTCGGTCATTTCGGCCCAAGTCGTTAAAGGTGACTCCGAAAAAACGTTTTAACGATTTTTGTCTTGGAAAATCCAATCTTAAGGGGAATGAATATTATTTTTTTTTTATCTTGTTTTCGTTGTATCCCAACGATGCAAAGTTCAACGTCACATTTAAATATTAAATAACTTGTATGACAAACGGAAATCTAGCGATTTAAATTCTTCTAGAAAATCAAAATTGAAGGAGAAAAATACTAGGTTTTCGCGACGACTTGAAGAGAGTATGTGGATTTCGGGGGGAGGGGAGGAAGTTGCGATTTAAAAATACTAGCAACAACGCGCTCGCTTCGCTCGCTCTTGAATGTTTCATATTTCGAACTTGTCCTTTAGATTAAGAATCAACTGCAAATTCTTATGGATACTTTTTCCCCAACGGCACGACGGATTTTGTCACCATACCGCAGTCGCTAAGATTATTTCGTCTCGATCGGTTGTCATTTCGTTAAATAGTACATAATTTATTATAAGGTTTTTAAATTATGAGAATTGCATTGGGCGAGAGTCTAATAATCTATTGAATCTTTGTATACTATAGATGTTGTTTCATGGTGAACGAAATCGTGTTTGAATTACGCGCGCTTTACGACAGCCAATCAGATTGACGATAAACGGGCTTCATAATTCGATATATTTATCTCGCATTTCTTTATTATAAGGTTTTTAAATTTTGAGAATTGCATTGGGCGAGAGTCAATGATGTATTGAATCTTTAATCTTATTAAATCTTTGTATACCATAGATGTTGTTTCATAGTGAACTAAATCGTGTTTGAATTACGCGCGCTTTACGACAACCAATCAGATTGACGATAAACTGGCTTCAAAATTCGACATATTTATCTCGCATTTCAATTCTTCGCATAAAATCTTTTCTACCGCGTAATTGTAGTAGCAGTGGCAATGTAGTACAATCAATAGGGAGCCCGGTACTCTTGTCCATAATGCACTAAATTACAGGAGTTATTATTTTTTTTAATTAGCTTCAATATCACGCACTCAATGTAAATGAACAAAATCCTCACAAATTAAGTGAGCGGAAGTGCCGCCATTTTGAGGAAAACCGCATCGGCCAATATCTCCGTTACCGTGCACTTTAGGCCGAAAATGGTAATAACCTTTCTTGTAGATAATTGAATTTCCCATCTTTTTTTTTAAATAATTTTTTTTGTATCACTTACCGTTTACGACTTATACGACTGTTAAAATTTATTTATTCACTTTTTCACCTGTATCTCTCCTAATAATTGTTTAAACAATAAAATACCAATAACTTATCTTTTAAATCCATATATTTTCCACAACTTTTATAAAAAACTTTTTTGTCTAAAATTAATATTCTCAAAGTTATAACGCGTTCAATGTTGCGCTATGGGTGCAAGGCTAATGCAAACGCGTTAAAACTTTGAGAATATTAACTTTAGACAAAAAAGTTAAGAAAAAAAGGTGTGGGAAATTGATGGATTTGAAAGATAAGTTATTAGCATTTTATTGTTTAAACAATTATTAGGAGAGATACAGGTCAAAAAGTGAATAAATGAATTTTAACAGTCGTATAAGTCGTAAACGGTAACTGATACAAAAAAAATTATTCATAAAAAAAGATAGGAAATTCAATTATCTACAAGAAAGGTTATAACCATTTTTGGCCTAAAGTGCACGGTAACGGAGATATTGGCCGATACGGTTTCCCTCAAAACGGCGGCACTTCCGCTCACTTAATTTGTGAGGATTTTGTTCACTTATATTCGGTACGTGATACTGAACCTAATTAACGAAAAAATAACTCCTGTAATTTAGTGCGTCACAATATTACCTATTGATTGTACTAGCGAGGGTTGAGCGTAAAATGCGTAAACATGCTCGTGTATCACGATGGAGTGACTAATTCGATCGGTTCATTGAGTATACGCGAAAAAAAAAAAAATGAACTAGCCACCGATGATTCACTTCCGTCGTGACATCGGCTCTCTCGGAAACTCAACAAGCAATTATGATCTTTGCGCGTGTTTACGATATCAATTGGCTCGTGCGAGACTGTGATAGATAATTTTCTGAGAAGAACTACCCTTTGTTTAGGAAATAAAAGCATGGTACGAGAAATAATAATTTTTATTATTATTTATATTTGCGCAAAAATATCGTTACGACAAATTCCCAACGAGAGATTTATTCGAAATGCTTTTCTAATAGTTGAAAAAGATTTTTTTCCATGGCGCCAATTATTTTACCGTTGACGAAAAATATTCGCGACGGTACAATCATTTCGACGAAAACATTTGTCGCGTTGAATTGCATTAAAAAAAAAAATGTATATATCCATTGTGACGATTACTTGGGCTCGATTGTAATCTCGATTGAACCGTCTCGTTCGGGTTAGCAAAACGATCATTAATTATACGGTGATGCGTGTGCGCTCGTTCGAATCCGGCCTTTGACCCCGAATCGACGAACGAAATGGTTTACTTAACGATGCTCGCGAAACGACAAAAAAAAAACTTTAGACCCCATCTTTGTGTACTAAATACGATTTGTTGATAAAATTTCATTTAAAAGCAGAAGGAAAGAGGAAGAAGGTTAACGCGTGAAGATAATAATATTTACTCGTCGCTATCGAGTTCCGTCGGAGCGGACAACGCGATAATGGAATCCGTCCCAAGGAGAACCGGAGGAGCGACATCGGAGCTATACCGTGCCGGAATCATCTCTATCCGATATACGCTCGCTATAAAACTTCTTCTTCTACTTATATATCCGTGGAACGATAATAATAATAATAATCCACGACTCTCCAATTTCTGCATTCCTTCGAAATTATCGTAGAAACAAAAGCGAGAGAACCTGAAAAACATATGTAATTCAATTCGCGAAAACAAGTTTCCGAACGCGTCGGCCATAGTTTTATAATCCACGTTCCCAGACGCCTTCCAGCAAAATTACCGACGCTGCTGAATTTCACGAGGCTACCGTTGTACCGTTACCACAACGATTTGAGAATATTTTCAACGAGATATCGATGGCGATGAAATGAAATCAACAAAAAAAAATTGTCAAGCTCACGCAATAGCGTTTAAAATTTTATTTAACGTTCGCTTTTCTACCTAATAATTTCGAATCATTTGGAATAATTCACGTGTCAGCAGGCTCAACACAAATTGAAACGACATGCCGGTTAAAATGTACAATAACACTGTCGGGAAAGAATCTTTTTCTCTCCGGTAAAAAAATCTTTTTCACGGCAGGACACTCGTTCGTTCAAAATGGTCGATCAAGAATTCTTTTTGTCATCGGTACAGTACATACAATATATAGTAATAATATTATAGAGGCGGGGTTGAAATTCCGCAATGTGAAAGCTCCGAACGGTGTAAAACTCCGAATTTATGTGCGAGCATTCGGAACATTTTGGATATCATATAACCGAAATATTTTTAAAAGAGAACAAGAATAATTACGGGTCCGACTGAAAAAGTACTAATATCAAAACCCAATTACAATAAGGGGTTGTACGCAGTTAGGATTAAAAAAATTTCATTTTCATAATGTACATATATTTAAGTATATACACAGAAAATTTCATATCAATCCGACAAATATTCTCGGAGTTACACGCATATTTATAAAGACGTCTCGGACCGTTTGAAAGTAGCGTCGTAAGTTTGAATGCATTTATCTCAAAACTGTGTTTTCAAAGAGTCGGTGAGCAAGATTCCTCGGAAACGGCTAAACCGATCAATCTCAAATTTTTACACAAGCTTTATGAATATATTTTTCGGTAATTAATCTAAAGTTTTCTCACGTCGATGAATATTTTCTATTTTATAAACAATTTAAGGCGAAATTTTTTAATACCTTATATCAACGAAATCTTTGCTGTTTAAATGATTTCATTTTAAATGATTCATAAATATTATAAATAAATATTTACCATTTTATAAACAATTTAAGGCAAACATTTTTATCGAAAAATCGAAAATTTGTGTGGAAAGCCGCCATTTTGTTAAAAATTAATATTTTGCTTATTCCTTCAATTAAATACTAAGATAATACTTTATATCAACGGAATATTTTCTGTTTAAATGATTTTATTTTAAATGATCCATAAATATTTAAATAAATATTTTCCATTTTATAAACAATTTAAGGCGAAAATTTTTGTCGAAAAATCGAAAATTTGTGTGGGAAGCCGCCACTTTGTTAAAAATTAATATTTTGCTTATTCCTTCGATTAAATACTAAGATAATACCTTATACCAACGAAATATTTTCTGTTTAAATGATTTCATTTTAAATGATCCATAAATATTATAAATAAATATTTTTCATTTTATAAACATTTTAAGGTAAACATTTTTATCGAAAAATCGAAAATTTGTGTGGGAAGCCGTCATTTTGTTAAAAATTAATATTTTGCTTATTCCTTCGATTAGATACTAAGATAATACTTTATATCAACGAAAACTTTTCTGTTTTTGCATTTTAAATGATCCATAAATATTATAAATAAATATTTTCCATTTTATAAACAATTTAAGGCAAACATTTTTATCGAAAAATTGAACATTTTTGTGGGAAGCCGCCATTTTGTTAAAAATTAATATTTTGCTTGTTCCTTCGATTAAATACTAAGATAATACCTTATATCAATGAAATCTTTTCTGTTTTTTTATTTTAAATGATCCATAAATATTATAAATAAATATTTTCCATTTTATAAACAATTTAAGGCAAACATTTTTATCGAAAAATCGAAAATTTGTGTGGGAAGCCGCCATTTTGTTAAAAATTAATATTTTGCTTGTTCCTTCGATTAAATACTAAGATAATACCTTATATCAACGAAATCTTTTCTGTTTTTGCATTTTAAATGATCCATAAATATTATAAATAAATATTTTTCATTTTATAAACATTTTAAGGCAAACATTTTTATCGAAAAATCGAAAATTTGTGTGGGAAGCCGTCATTTTGTTAAAAATTAATATTTTGCTTATTCCTTCAATTAAATACTAAGATAATACTTTATATCAACGAAATATTTTCTGTTTAAATGATTTTATTTTAAATGATCCATAAATATTTAAATAAATATTTTCCATTTTATAAACAATTTAAGGCAAACATTTTTATCGAAAAATCGAAAATTTGTGTGGGGAGCCGCCATTTTGGTAAAAATTAATATTTTGCTTGTTCCTTCGATTAAATACTAAGATAATACCTTATATCAATGAAATCTTTTCTGTTTTTTAATTTTAAATGATCCATAAATATTATAAATAAATATTTTCCATTTTATAAACAATTTAAGGCAAACATTTTTATCGAAAAATCGAAAATTTTTGTGGGAAGCCGCCATTTTGATAAAAATTAATATTTTGCTTGTTCCTTCGATTAAATACTAAGATAATACCTTATATCAATAAAATCTTTTCTGTTTTTTAATTTTAAATGATCCATAAATATTATAAATAAATATTTTCCATTTTATAAACAATTTAAGGCAAACAGTTTTATCGAAAAATCGAACATTTATGTGGAAAGCCGCCATTTTGTTAAAAATTAATATTTTGCTTGTTCCTTCGATTAAATACCAAGATAATACTTTATATCAACGAAATCTTTTCTGTTTTTGCATTTTAAATGATCCATAAATATTATAAATAAATATTTTTCATTTTATAAACATTTTAAGGCAAACATTTTTATCGAAAAATCGAAAATTTGTGTGGGAAGCCGTCATCTTGTTAAAAATTAATATTTTGCTTATTCCTTCGATTAGATACTAAGATAATACTTTATATCAACGAAATCTTTTCTGTTTAAATGATTTCATTTTAAATGATCCATAAATATTATAAATAAAAATGTACCATTTTATAAACAATTTAAGGCAAACATTTTTATCGAAAAATCGAAAATTTGTGTGGGAAGCCGCCATTTTGTTAAAAATTAATATTTTGCTTATTCCTTCGATTAGATACTAAGATAATACCTTATATCAATGAAATCTTTTCTGTTTTTTAATTTTAAATGATCCATAAATATTATAAATAAATATTTTCCATTTTATAAACAATTTAAGGCAAACATTTTTATCGAAAAATCGAAAATTTTTGTGGGAAGCCGCCATTTTGATAAAAATTAATATTTTGCTTGTTCCTTCGATTAAATACTAAGATAATACCTTATATCAATGATATCTTTTCTGTTTTTTAATTTTAAATGATCCATAAATATTATAAATAAATATTTTCCATTTTATAAACAATTTAAGGCAAACAGTTTTATCGAAAAATCGAAAATTTGTGTGGAAAGCCGCCATTTTGTTAAAAATTAATATTTTGCTTGTTCCTTCGATTAAATACCAAGATAATACTTTATATCAACGAAATCTTTTCTGTTTTTGCATTTTAAATGATCCATAAATATTATAAATAAATATTTTTCATTTTATAAACATTTTAAGGCAAACATTTTTATCGAAAAATCGAAAATTTGTGTGGGAAGCCGTCATCTTGTTAAAAATTAATATTTTGCTTATTCCTTCGATTAGATACTAAGATAATACTTTATATCAACGAAATCTTTTCTGTTTAAATGATTTCATTTTAAATGATCCATAAATATTATAAATAAAAATGTACCATTTTATAAACAATTTAAGGCAAACATTTTTATCGAAAAATCGAAAATTTGTGTGGAAAGCCGCCATTTTGTTAAAAATTAATATTTTGCTTATTCCTTCGATTAGATACTAAGATAATACCTTATATCAATGAAATCTTTTCTGTTTTTTAATTTTAAATGATCCATAAATATTATAAATAAATATTTTCCATTTTATAAACAATTTAAGGCAAACATTTTTATCGAAAAATCGAAAATTTTTGTGGGAAGCCGCCATTTTGATAAAAATTAATATTTTGCTTGTTCCTTCGATTAAATACTAAGATAATACCTTATATCAATGAAATCTTTTCTGTTTTTTAATTTTAAATGATCCATAAATATTATAAATAAATATTTTCCATTTTATAAACAATTTAAGGCAAACAGTTTTATCGAAAAATCGAAAATTTGTGTGGGAAGCCGCCATTTTGTTAAAAATTAATATTTTACTTGTTCCTTCGATTAAATACCAAGATAATACTTTATATCAACGAAATCTTTTCTGTTTTTGCATTTTAAATGATCCATAAATATTATAAATAAATATTTTTCATTTTATAAACATTTTAAGGCAAACATTTTTATCGAAAAATCGAAAATTTGTGTGGGAAGCCGTCATCTTGTTAAAAATTAATATTTTGCTTATTCCTTCGATTAGATACTAAGATAATACTTTATATCAACGAAATCTTTTCTGTTTAAATGATTTCATTTTAAATGATCCATAAATATTATAAATAAAAATGTACCATTTTATAAACAATTTAAGGCAAACATTTTTATCGAAAAATCGAAAATTTGTGTGGGAAGCCGCCATTTTGTTAAAAATTAATATTTTGCTTATTCCTTCGATTAGATACTAAGATAATACCTTATATCAATGAAATCTTTTCTGTTTTTTAATTTTAAATGATCCATAAATATTATAAATAAATATTTTCCATTTTATAAACAATTTAAGGCAAACATTTTTATCGAAAAATCGAAAATTTTTGTGGGAAGCCGCCATTTTGATAAAAATTAATATTTTGCTTGTTCCTTCGATTAAATACTAAGATAATACCTTATATCAATGATATCTTTTCTGTTTTTTAATTTTAAATGATCCATAAATATTATAAATAAATATTTTCCATTTTATAAACAATTTAAGGCAAACAGTTTTATCGAAAAATCGAAAATTTGTGTGGAAAGCCGCCATTTTGTTAAAAATTAATATTTTGCTTGTTCCTTCGATTAAATACCAAGATAATACTTTATATCAACGAAATCTTTTCTGTTTTTGCATTTTAAATGATCCATAAATATTATAAATAAATATTTTTCATTTTATAAACATTTTAAGGCAAACATTTTTATCGAAAAATCGAAAATTTGTGTGGGAAGCAGTCATCTTGTTAAAAATTAATATTTTGCTTATTCCTTCGATTAGATACTAAGATAATACTTTATATCAACGAAATCTTTTCTGTTTAAATGATTTCATTTTAAATGATCCATAAATATTATAAATAAAAATGTACCATTTTATAAACAATTTAAGGCAAACATTTTTATCGAAAAATCGAAAATTTGTGTGGAAAGCCGCCATTTTGTTAAAAATTAATATTTTGCTTATTCCTTCGATTAGATACTAAGATAATACCTTATATCAATGAAATCTTTTCTGTTTTTTAATTTTAAATGATCCATAAATATTATAAATAAATATTTTCCATTTTATAAACAATTTAAGGCAAACATTTTTATCGAAAAATCGAAAATTTTTGTGGGAAGCCGCCATTTTGATAAAAATTAATATTTTGCTTGTTCCTTCGATTAAATACTAAGATAATACCTTATATCAATGAAATCTTTTCTGTTTTTTAATTTTAAATGATCCATAAATATTATAAATAAATATTTTCCATTTTATAAACAATTTAAGGCAAACAGTTTTATCGAAAAATCGAAAATTTGTGTGGGAAGCCGCCATTTTGTTAAAAATTAATATTTTACTTGTTCCTTCGATTAAATACCAAGATAATACTTTATATCAACGAAATCTTTTCTGTTTTTGCATTTTAAATGATCCATAAATATTATAAATAAATATTTTTCATTTTATAAACATTTTAAGGCAAACATTTTTATCGAAAAATCGAAAATTTGTGTGGGAAGCCGTCATCTTGTTAAAAATTAATATTTTGCTTATTCCTTCGATTAGATACTAAGATAATACTTTATATCAACGAAATCTTTTCTGTTTAAATGATTTCATTTTAAATGATCCATAAATATTATAAATAAAAATGTACCATTTTATAAACAATTTAAGGCAAACATTTTTATCGAAAAATCGAAAATTTGTGTGGGAAGCCGCCATTTTGTTAAAAATTAATATTTTGCTTATTCCTTCGATTAGATACTAGATGATACCTTATATTAACGAAATCTTTTGGGTTTTTTATTTTTTCATTTTAAATGATCCAATCCAGACATACCGCGTGCTCACCGCAACACGCCTTGTTATTAGAGGAGCTCTCGGGTAGGCCCGTTATAGCAGCTTGAAAAATCATTATTTTGACAAATGAAAAATATGAAAATAAAGTAAAAAGTTATCACAATAGGTATATAAATTTTTACGTTAATAAATGAAAACGTCTTTCCAGCAAAAATTCTTGAAAAAATCATTTTTTTACAGTCTCTTGACTGTGTATAATGCCTTAAAAAACTTAATTTTCACAATTAATTAAATGCATATCCTTTTTTTTTACCGCTATTCATACCGTTTGATGTTGTTTACATTATGTACACTTTCGCCGAAATAAGCTATACGGGATATCCGTAGGTCGTAACATTGAAATTCGGAGTTTTACACCGTCGGAACTTTTACAGTTCGGAATTTCACAACACCCAGCAAGAAATTGAGGCTGCGGCACAGTTAATGACAACGCTCGATAAAAACCGTGCAAATTTCATCAATATTACACAATTTGGCGCGCAAAAAAGAAAAAAGAAAATTGAAGCAATCAACGGAGAAATGATATTTTCCTGTTTCAATAATTTTGTCACGCGTGAAAGCGTGCGCCACGTCGACGAAGTACGAATATCTACGTAATCCCTTTCCCATGTATACTACCATAGAGACTCGAGGCGGAGAGGGAGAGAAATTCTAGGCAATATTGCAATTGACACAAAACATTAATGACGTAACGCCCGCGACAAAGTACAATTTTCCCACTCTTTTTCGTTCCTCGACTCTAAGCCGAACACGCACGCACACGCGTAAACGCAACACGGGCACGCAAAGCAAACGTGTGTCTATAGCTCTTGGCTATTAACAAACCGTAACGCACACCGACGGCAAGTTGGGGTACACAGCTTGTACAGCTCCTAAACTACGGCCACTTTATAGCTTCCTGTGAATTTTTTTTCAACCGCCTCGTCTGACGCCACATGTTTCAAAACAAAAACGCTGTTCTCTCTCTCTCTCTTTCTCTCTCTCTTCTGACAGATTTCCAAGATATTTTTTTTGCGATTGTGATCTTTTATTTGTTTTCTCTTTATTAAGAGCGCGTAATTTTCGTAAATGACTTTCCCAACTTTAACATAAACTGTTTCAGAAGCAATGGATCTATCAATGTTTTCGAGCAACTATGAGTTTTTCATTATTTTCATTTTTACGCGAAGATAGCTCGCGAGAGCTGTATCGATGGGTTTGTAAGTATATTCGAATATTTTTCTTTTATTAATTGTGTATCATGAATCACCGTTCTGATTATTACGAATAACGAGCTAACGAAATTTGTCAGAATTGCCCGAATGTTTTTTTAAAGCCCATCTGTTATTTGAATTCGTTTTCATATCTATTTATTCAAATATACCCTGTTACACATATGGCAAATAAATCTGAACGTGGATTTACATTATAATATTAGTGACGCGCGCGATTATTGTACCGCGAGAAAATCGCCACTGTAGAACCTGTTTTATAAAATGCAGGCTCTGATGTGACGGAGCCATATACGGACGATGCGCGTTTATCTCGACGTCGTAGCTTTAATTCTCAATTGCTCGGCTACAGTACAAAGCACTCTTTGGTTTCTACTCACTTTTCGTCGAGACGACTCTCTTTCGCGTTCTAATCCAGGATTTGCGTTCACACGTCACAACACGAACGAAATCACTCGTTAAAACTGATACGTGTCAAAATAAATTGTTTCGGTTAAAACGTATTTTTGATACGCGTACATCTGTACCGACGCGGAATTCAAGTAGGTCGACGCGTCGACTCCGCAGCGTCTCTCGGTGTACTGCACGAGAGGATGAAAGTGTCGAGAATCATGTCCCTCTTCTCCTATGGAACTTTTATGGAGCTTTACGCGATTACGGTTAGACCGTGGGTTAGACTTGAAGCGTCGAACGCGGTTTGAAACTCGCATAGAGGTCGCCACTTGCGGGAGGTCGCGCGCGTCTTTATCGATTTGCATCGACCGTAAATAACGTTGATAACTACATTCTATAATCGTTTTACCCAGTACGGGAAAGAAAGAACGCGCTGCGTGGCAAGTGTATTTTTTTCTAGCAGCATTCACGCTCGTTCGCATCGTCGCCATCGATATCCCTCTTACTTAATAGATTTTTTTGACAAGATGCAAATTTAACGTTTGATTTTGGTAAGATTAAAAACGTTTGACAGCAGCTAAATCAAACCATTGTTCCAAAATAATAGGATGGCAGATCTGAACGCTCATCAAATCTAGTATGGAGGACCATATTATTTGATCTGTATATTGAATACCAATATACAATAGCTTCGGAAAGTTAAAAAAAAAATTGACACATAAACTTGATTAAAAAAATTAAAATTTCTCCAATTATGAAGAAAAATTGTCATTTAAATTTAAGTTCATGCTTACAGCCACGTCTTACTCTTAACGGACATAGCTGGGGCTTCGCGTAGGTTTTTTTTTTAGTATTCGGAACCGCTTTGGAGGGCGGCGCGATCAATTTTTGTTTTACCCATATTAAGGGCCACCCTAATATACATAAATAAATGATTTGCAAATAAAGTTTTGGAATAACTTTTTTTCATTTCTTGAAATATCTGTCTTTGATCTACTATGCCGACCGACTTATTATTTTCATACCCACTCTTCATTCAAATAGCGCGCCGCGGCTGAATGCATATCATTTTAGTTCCGACAGTCCCAGAGTACATAGATAGCGCTACAAACATTGGCTGCGCTTTTTAACATCGGAGTTTCCACACCCTGGTACTCGTGTTACACACATTATTTCCAGTCTCCGGTGTTTGTTTACATGTAAACGGTGTTTTCCCCGCGTTAATCGGTAACTTTCACAATGTAACAAAAGCAATTCCTGGGTAAAACTATGTGCAACGATTAATCGCACATATACTGCACATAAACGATGACAATTGTTTACATCCAATTGTTACGCTTAACTACTCGCACAACCGTTTTCAACAATAAGGCTATTATCGTTGATCGTTTGTGTTTACTAGTTCCACCCTTACAACAATACGTACTTGTACCGTATACGTTTAACAAAAAAAGAATTTAAATATAACCCCCTCTCCGTTGCTGTTTATTTGTTTCGTTGAATGGCGATAAAAGTGGATAATGAGCGATTCCGATGATACAGATGTTCTTCTCTTGATACCACCGGACTTGTATATAATTCCGTCCTCGGATTCCGAAGATTCTCACCGCGCTGGTAGGAGAAATTATCATCGAACGGGTGTAATTACCGAAATTTTGGAGCACGTGCAATCTCTCGAGAGCAGAATAAACGCCATAGAGTCCAGGGACAATAGTCTCCGATTATCGCCGTTGAACGCTTCGTTGGATTCCCATCTACAACCAATTTCTCATCCGCCGGTCGAATTTTCCCCTATGAAACAATTTCAACTTGGTCATAGTCAATCTCGATTCTCCAGTCCACCGATAACTCCCGCAAAACCCCGTCATTGTTCATCCGTAAAAACATCACCGGGTTATCTTCCACTGTCTTTTGGTGCAGACTCACGCAGGAACGATACGACGCTCGGTTGTCGTGTACACGACGACAATGTTACCGATACGATTAATGCTTGCGCACAAATCTGGAAAAAGCGGGACAACGTAACGACGTGCGGACAGCAATCGTCTCTGGGTTCGCAACCGTCGGACAAATCTGGATTCCTCTCTTTGCTAGATCAACCTCAAAATCCCACTGAAAGTAACAACATTGCCGTATGCCCCTCCAAAGTTTATAAATCAAGGTCCGAACGTGCGACAGAGAGAGACATCGGCGAGATGCAACTATCCGAGGTCGACGACCTGCTACAAGAGATGGAAGCTACGGAGATTGAACTGGCAAAGAGAATAAACAATTCTGGCGCGCATCGCTACGGCGAAGAGCGTTCACGTTTGAAAAATGTTACCGACACAGTCACCGATTCGTCGCTTGGAGAGACAAAATCCGTGTCAAAGTCACCCGTACGACGATTGGACTTTCAATTTGCGCACGAGGAATATCAAAGGCCCTTTGGATCTTTCGATTTTCATCGGGACAGGGACACCGAACATCTCGCCGATGTCTCGCTTCCCGACGAAGATACCGCGTTACGTATCAACGAAACTGAAACGACAGTTGCCGATATAAAAGCATGGGAGAAAAGTACTAAAAATCTTGGGCCGATAAAAACGGACGGCGGTGGTAGAAATTTTGAAAAAAATCATGATAAGTTTATTCTTGAAAATAACGGTAGTACCAGTAATAATATTACAGAGACAATCGGGGAAAGGCCTATTAATCGTCGGGCAATGAATAGCACTCCTCGCAACATACCCGAACATCGGTCTTCGCGAAGTTTCGAAACAATCGATTCGGAAATTCACGTCCCCGGCGCCGAGAGTTCAAACAGTCGATCGCTTCCCAATATTAAAAGTCCGTCCGCCGTGCATTGTGCACCGAACGATAATGTAAAATCGAAAGCGATCGGATACAGTAATGACGGAACAAACGACACCACTAAGAGCGGTTTGCAAGATGCAAAACAGTCTCAATGTACCAATGAATTACATCAGACTATACGTGAAATTCGGACGACAGGGCATCAAGGAGCTAGTAGCCCGTTAGCCAAAAGTACCGTAATTTGTCCAAGGTAAATGGAGAAAGATGAATATTCAGTATAAATTATTCTATTTCTTTGTACATGTTATTGTTCATTTTCAGAAAATCGCAACGCCTTCTCGCTCTCGCGGACTTTTGGGATTGCGATGGAACAAAGTCGCAGGAAGAAATGTTGCGAATAAAATTAGAGGAGGAAAAATTTCGCAGGGAGGTGAGGTTTTCTCAAGAGTGAATGATAATTATGAAAATGTATGGTAGGCGTTAAGGGAGGGGTAAGGGTTTCAGCGTTAAAAAAAACACTTTTTTTGCGATTTTTTTTCTCAAATATGGATTGAGCAATTTTATTCGAACCTTTTGTACATTATTGAGCATACTTTTGACAATGTTGTGTAATTTTTTCATGCAGAAATATTGAAGCATAAGCCCGTAACAGAGCGTCCCCCAGAACGTCTTGGAAAAAAAACAATTTGCGGTGTTCACTATAACTCGGCCGGAAATTGTCTGAAAATGAAAAACCATGAAAATTTAGTCAAATTATAATCAAATCTTCCCCCCAACGTTCTCTGATAATTTTTTTTTTTTCATTTAAAAATTTTTGCCGGCCATCTAAAGTGTGAACTGTTCCACGAAAAACACGAAAACACATTTTCCACGAAAAATTCCGCCATTTTGTGGGTGGGAAACACCCTTAATGTAAAAAAATAAAATTTTACTAAACGTTGGGGGGAGGTATTTTATATGTAGAAAATGTGTACAAAGTTTGAAATGAATCGGTCAAGTAGTTTTTAAATGGCAGCGAACACGGACTTTGAAAAAGTAGTTTTGAGAAAAACGCGTCTAAAGTGCACTGCTAGCCCGATCGCCCGCAGCTGTTAGAGGTATAGCGTTAAAGGCCAGGAGATTAATAAGACAATAACTTCAAGAATATTGCTTAGATCGGTTTAAAATTTTAAGGACATATTCTTGAAATGTTAAACAATAAGATAAGACAAAAAAAAATTCGATTTTTCGAAAGTGAAAACCCTTACCCCGCCCTTAATGTTGTATGAGGCAGATTGTCGGTCTTTACGACTATCAGATCCTCAATGCCCTGGTGGGAAAGTACTGCGCCGTTAAACTTGTGAATTTTTGGCTTTTCAGCACTGCGAGCATCTCATACAAGAGCTCCAAAAGCGTCTTTTGGAGCAACAGGAAAAGGTCGCGGTCGCAATTCGCGTCGACAACGAAAAGAACACGGCGATATCGCAATTTCAAGATGCATGGTCGAAATTGAGGGAAAGATGGGACACGTTGGAGAAGAAGCACTCGGAATTGGAGTCGACTTTGAAAAATCTTACCGATAAACATCGGTCAGAAGTGACGGAATATCAGCAACAAATCAAGCGGGGCGACGGTGAATTGTCGAAAGCTCTCGATTTGGCTGCTGGATACAAGGAAAAGAGTGACTCTCTGGTGAAGGAAAAATTGGAACTGTTCGAGTGTCACGCTGACGAGCTCGAGAAGTACAAGTTGCTCGTGCAAGAGGCGGAGCGGAGATACGAAAGTTTGAAAACGGATTATAACACACTGTCGGAGCGAAACAAACAACTCGAGGAGATCGGTAACAAAGCCCAACAAGAACTGAACAAAGAACGAATGAGAAGTTCCGAGGTTAGAACGGAAATGGGCGTTATTCACAAAGCTCTGGATACTTGCGAGGCTGAATTGACGATATTACGACGAGAGAAGGATAGTTTGGAGCTTAAACTAAAAGATGAACAAGCGAAAAATGAAATTCTCGAGCGGAACAAAAGTGCAATGCTCGCCGCCATAAGTGACGCGAAAAACTCAGAGGTACCCATTGATCAATTTACAATCTATTAACGAACGTCCCTGAAATATCCCTGGATTATCTCCAATACAATCCTCATCGCAGACAACGAAAACCCGCACGTTCGAGCGAAGTGTTAAATATTTTTCAAATTTTCGGAATTTCCCTTAGATATCGGCGAAGGAGGAAACAAAGTCGCTCGTTAATCGCCAAGAGCAGATAAGATCGGAACTTCGCGAGATATACCAGAATCAACTTGACGATGTGGTAAAGACGAAACTCAAGGAGTTTCAGGAGCAGTTAGACGCCGCTGAATTGGCGTTTCATGCCGATCTCGAAACGAGACAACGCGCAATAGCCGAATGCGCGGCTAGAAAAATCAAAAGCATCATAGACAAGTGCGCGTAAATACAAATCACCCGAGGATATAACTTACAGAATTGTTCCTCTAAACGTGTTTGTTTACATTACAGACACCAGTTGGAAATTAATTTGTTGGAAGAGAAGCACATTGAGGAGAAACGGTTGGGCGAAATTCAATTGGCCCAGGCATCGCAGAAAGCGGTCATGCTGGAAGTTCAATTGAGCACCCAACGCGCTGGAAAAACGCATCTCGCTGAACAGCTTCATTCGGTAATGCAAAAACAGTGGCAACAGGCACTTGACATAATATCAGGTAGGTGCATTCAATTTATATTTGAACCGAAACAAACCCACAAGGTTTGTGCTTAATGAAAAGCCCCTTCGAGGCTTACGTCACTCCGGCACACGGTCGGTTTCGCCATTTCACTCATTCCGAATTTCATGAGTCTTCGTGACTTTCGTATATGTCCAAAATCATCGTAACGTTCTATGATAGCCGTTGTGTCGTTAGTGTCGCCCAATGTCAAATTCTCGTTATCGTGGTTTATGTCGCTTCAACGACGAGGACTCTCCTTCGCAGGTGGGCAAATGGAAAATCTTTCGCCACTTCAGCGGCTCAATGCTGAACGAATTTTCGAAACGAAGGGCACGAAACGTTGTCATTCCGCTTGTTGCAACAAAGATTACAGATCAACTAAGCCCGAGTTGGGATCGTCGAGTACGCAAAACTTGCGAAACTCGAATTCGCGACAAGAACAGGACGAGAGCCTCGTTACTCTAACCTCGAACGATGAGGCCCCCGTGACCAGAATGGAATCGAAAGATGACCTGCGAAAGTACATAAAAATGGTAGGTATATTAATACGTCGATTCTAAACGAACATCAAGAATATTACTATATTTCTTACGATCGTTAGATTCTGGATATGCAACAACCAAACAAGTACGACTTTGTGCGAACAAAGTATACGGACGAATGTAACTCGAGTTCGTCTCCGGTGACACGAGAAGTTCCGCGAAAGCACTACACGAAAAAGGAACATAATGGTTTGAGCGAAGAGAGTGTCGCGTGGCAACGCGTTGACGAGGTAAAAAGAAAAACCTTACGATACGTACAATTGTTAGACACCTCTGTCGTTTTCCGCGACCTTGGAGTTCCTTCGCGAGTTTTATTAGTTTGTAGGGGTCTGTGACCAACCGTAAATGCGAGTCAAGTCTAGCACTATTTTATTCTAATTTCAAGGACAGACCCTTAATAAAATTCCCCCCTTCTTTAAATCCCTAAGTTCGTATTTCTATTTTTCTCCAAGTAATACGTGTTTTTTAATTGTACAAATTTTTGAAGCAATCCGTCCACGACATCAGCGAATACATGCAAATACCTCAGTCTCAGGGATCAAAGGCCGACCAGCAGAGAAGCAAACCGCCATGGAAGTGACCCACGGTTAATTTCAATACGCCGCACGTGTATGGCGTTGATGAAGTTGATGTTTCATAAAATGGCACAATATATTTTTGCTCCTTTTTTTTACAAACTTTCGTACAGTTTGCATATTTTTTATACCACTTTTGTACTTGAAGCTAGGAATTATAAACGAATTGAAATTTCCTTTACACTCGAACATATTTGTGAAACGTACGGTTGAATGTCTGGAGAATATGAGTCCGCATCAAACGGACGGAATTATTGCTGCCGTGCCGTGTAATGTTAAACCATACTTATATATTTCTATAAGCATTGGTACGTTATATTATCTCAATGTATAAATCAACATTTTATGAGATTGTGAATTTTTCGAAAAGTGTCCGTCAATGCTCAGACCGGAACAAATGTTGAGCCACAGAGTTACAATTTCACACGCACCTAAAACGGGGAATCAGAATGTTTGATATTAAACTTGGTGGCAATCTCTTATGTGGTTCGGGGTTATCATGGACCGGAGTGACGCAACAAGGTATATATATAAATAAATCCAAATGCATTCGAAAGATCAACATAACGTTACATCGCAAAAATGTTGTCGGATTTGTTATAACTCGACGAGTTTGCGCGTGAAGTCGATTTCGAGTTAAATATAACGGTTTTCAAGCCACCTTACTGTATAGACACAGCGGCACATTTTAAAAACTCTTTTTTAATACTTGGCGTCAAGACGCTGCCGCGTCTCTCGATATATAAACCGGTTTAAATTGCATAAATTCATAAACGAAACAAAACAGTCATTTGACAATGTAATCTGCCAAAATATGAAGAACGAGACGGTTCGCTTTGCGATATCAGTCGTTGAGCTTTGATGATATCAGAGTTCATGGGTATCCTTCTCATTGATTTAACGCGAGTACGTTATCGTATTTTCAGCAGGAAAAGGATGTACGATATCTCATGCTCCGACGGAATGATAGAACTATCGTTGATGACTCAGGCGCACGTTTGGTGTTAACACGAGATGCGTATTGTTCGACGAAGTAATTCAAAGGACGACAAACAACTAGCGGAAATCTCGAGTCGTGAAAAACAAAAACAAAAAAATGTCCATCGTTTCCTCGTAATTTATCTCTTCGCGTCGTCGCGCATAAGGAGGTTCGTCAATATGAAACAATTATGCGATCACAACTTGAATATTTATAATTTGCTTCTGGTTTAACCGATTGTGTAGCCATTATTGGATCGATTGTTTCGTGAAAATTTGCAAATAAACGCGTAGTACGTATACGGGCGTGCTACCACGTTTACGTTAAATTCGCCGCTTGTGTCTCGGAAACGGGAAATATTATTGAAACTTTTCACGTACGAATGTCACACATATCCACCGTGATAGAGGAGCCTAAATGTCAGATCGCTAAGTTCGATTTGGTCCTATTATTATAGGATCAAATGTATTTAAGATGGGCTTATTAAGAACCGCACTATTATTGTGCGGTTCCTTATAAGCGAGATTTCTGACAGCCAGGGGTCAATGAGTAATCGAGATGTGAGTAATCAGCAGAACGGATATTTGCAATTGCCGATAACATTTATCAGGCCTTTGGACAACGATGTGTAAATTCAAACTATAAATAAAAATTCGGTCAATATTGTCCGTGTTGGTTGCGAAAGATATGACCGAGGCTCGTAAACAAATCTGTACGACGGAATGACGAATTCGTGCCGCAAGATTAAATATGGATAACCATCATCAAAATTCTCTTGCCCGCGGACACTCCGGGAATAATAAAGAGACGAGACGCAAGTGACCTTGTGGCGGCAGTAACTTTTACAAATGAAATGTTTTTATGAAATGTCTAGAATAAGTGTTCAGGATCGTCACGATGCTGAACTATATGATGGTGAAAAAAAAATGCTATTTTTTCACTTTGCAAAATCCATCAAAACATTGAAAAACGTACAACTCGAAGAAAAAAAAAACCGTTCGTCCGACTAAATTTTTCACTCAAGCGGATCTGTCAGCGGAATTTTCATCAGGACTGAACAACTCATTTAGATTCTGCACGACTTTATCAAAAAAAAAAAATTCATAACTGTATGTCAAGTGTAGAATTCGAGGAATTTTCGCGTCATCGGGCTAAAACTTTTTAATGCTTTTCGCATTTAAAATAAAAATAATTAAACGAGAGCATAAATAGTGCAAATAACCAAAACTTCCATAATAATAATAATAATAATAATGCTTTCTCATGGTCTTTACGAGGCATCCTTTAAGAGGAAGCCAAAAAGGAAAAACTGCTCATGGAGGAAAATAAAAGAAACGATGAGAAAGCATTATCCATGTTTCCATCTCCGTCGTTTTTTCTATTTCTATAATTCGCTCGCTAAAGATGACTCTCGTTATTTTTAATAATTAAAATAAAATGTAGATAAACTACACGGAAAGTACGAGACGATATCTTTTCACAAGTTTCGCATGTGTACATGTTCGAAATATGATTATCAAGCGGTTATTCACGGGATCGTTTGGGAAATTTATTTCTTCTTTTTTTTTTTTATCAAAGACAGATGGACCACGGAAGAGTGAGAACTCCTGGTAGAACTCGGTCAGTACAATATTGCGGATATTGTGGAGGATGGAACGACCGGAATGCAAAGGGAGGACAGCGATGATAGTGGTCACCCCCCCGCTCGAACAGATAGCCGATTCTTTCCGAGAGATGTTCCAGACTGAGTGAGCCAGCGCGGTTTATGCCAGCGAGTCGTGGCTACGGGTTCACGCCAGAGGAGTTCTTAGTCTCGTCTTTTGTAAACATACAGCCACGCCAAGTGTTATATTCCGAGGGGAGCTGTCAAATTTGAAAAAATTCATTGTTGTCAGGATGGTGGCAAAATATTTGATAAACAAAATTTGTTTATCGCTCATCGTGATATCGGTGTCATTAACGCGCGCGAGTCAAGGATCATGGAAGCGTCGCGAAGACAAGACCAAATGTCCGAAGGTCAAAGGAATAAGAAACTTCGACATATCAGGGGTAATTAGACATTTTATTTGCCAAATCGATTAATTTCATCCTTTCCGAGAATCGTAATTCAGTTGAGAAACGCACTAAAACACGGCGTTATATTAAAAAAGTAACGTATCACCGGATTCATTTCGTTAATTCGAGATTCTGATTGATTTAAAATCGTTGGATGTTGCAATTTTTTTTTCGATTATTATTGCGCAAACCGAATGCGCTCAATATTAAAGTTTCGCTAACAGGAAATACCGACTAAAGCGAGTTCTTAAATTAGACACGACCGAGACATACATTTTTTTTTTTTAGTTCTGGCGTGAGCATGAACGTGACAAACATTTTTCGGTAGAAATTTTTCTGTCTTTTAAAATCGCTCAAATTCACGATAACATTTAATCATAATTACTCTTGTAACGCGAAATAATTTGTCCCACCAATATTTCAATATCGTATATAAATAGTAACGAGCTATTATTTTTATACCGTCGATAGATAAAGCTATCATCCAGAAATGCCATATGAATAAATAGCCAACGTTACTATAATTTTTTTAATCGATCATATGATTGTTCCAAAGTCCAACTAACTTCACATTCACTTCAATACCGAGTTAGATTTCTTATGCAAAACCGGCAAATCGTATCGAAACGATCGTTCATAGAGAAAAGGAAAAAGATGGAAAAGAAAACCGTAAAAATAATTATACTTGCGATTACAAACTCGCGTCCGGACTATATTTCAAAAGTATTTTAGGAGTCGCTGTATAAAACTCATTTAATAAAATTATAAATTTGTACAGGCAGACTCGCATTGTTTTCTGCAATTAATGAATACATTTTCCACTTTAATTTCGAATAAAACTTTAAGCGCCACGTAATGTTTTTAATATACCGTATGGAACCTCTTGAAACATTTCAGTAGTGAAATATACCAAATATATACACACTAATTAGATTTCTTGTGTAAATAAAAAATTAGCTTATAGTCGTTAAGGATATACGGCAGTAAACCTACGGCCTCATTCAATAATCACTTTTGATGAGTTTTTCTAGTGCTTCGCAATCGTATACAAATCTACGAAAATCAATTAGGTACATTGAATATACCAAGAACGCGAAAGTTCGAGAGAAAAATTATGTTATGCATTTATAACAAAACGCTAATGAATATTGGTAAAGTAATTTTTAGGAAAAATGATTTTTCAAATGAATTCCATTATTCGGGCGTTAGTCATTAACGGGATGTGTCAGTCTCCTCGAACGGCTCGAAAATGCGAAAGACTCGTTCTCCGATACGGTACAACCAATCGCGTTGAAATTTTGAGCACAAAGTCTGAACGGTGGCACACAGTGGCTAAACTTCGGGCAGTTGAAAATTTTGAAAAAAACTCTACAGTTTCAGTTACCATGGGAGAAATTACTGAATTTTTCACTGTTAGACTCAACGGATTGTTACATCCTCACTTTAGCCACTGGGCAATATAAAAACACATATTCTGCGCTTTGTTTCATCTTGTTCCATGCAGAAATTATCGAAAACGAAGGTTTTTCCGTTTTTGCTCAATGAAATACCGACTTCTGCCTGTATTACCCAAAATTCAGTGTGCCAGTATTCCGAGTGGCGGCGCTAACGTCGGTTTCTTAGACGCATGCTTTCTCTATCCGTTCCTTACCGAGGCGACGGCGTCAACGGCGGGAAAGAGACGGTAATCGCGCTCATGGCGCTGCAAGACAGAGAGACATATTAGCGAACGATAGCGGGTAAAAAGTGACGCGTGACATTATTCTAAAATAATTGCGAGCTTCTTCGGGCAGTTATATTTATGAAATTCTGGTTTTTGTTGTTGTAGATACGTGATAGGACCTCAATTCGATTTGTTACAAAGAATTTTCTTCTCTTACACATTCGCGTCATTTATCCTTCTCGTTTCTTTTCTCAATTAAAATATTTCTCACTTATTTTCGACGATTATGGGTTTTGTTTTGTAACTTAATTTACCCTTTTTTTATGTGAAACATCTTTACGCGCGTTGGGAGTAAATCGGTTTGTAGGGAACGTCGATGGCATGTCGTGGCGACGCTCCCCGCCACTCAACTCTGCGCACGGGTTGATTGCGCATGCAAAGGGGCTGAACCAGATGCAATATCATAGCGTCTGGCGCTAGCGAGCAACAGCCAATCGCAAGGAAGATTCCAGCGGAAAGGCGCGACTCTCATAAGCTATCGCTCGCTAACGACACCGATACAGAATCCCAGCACTGGCTGAGATTCTGTACTTACTACCGACAACTATCGGTGTCGTTAGCGAGCGATAGCCTATGGGAGTGGCGCCTTTTCGCTGGAATCTTCTTTGCAATTGGCTGTCGCTTGCTAACGAAACCAATGGTTGTCGGTACAAAAGTACAAAATCTCAGCACTGATGGCAGCTATTGCCAGTAACAACATATCCTACGTGTGCATTAATGCGGAAGGACCCTTTACCGCGTGCTTACCGTATATATATATTCGTGTATAACCTAAAAACTTTTTACTTGGCGTCAAGAAGCTGCCGCGTCTCTTGATATGTATTTCTATATATGTGTATAAGTGTATAAGTTCTTCCATTTCTGTCGGAATTTTTCGATATTTTCAAAATATGAGTGATAGTGAACGTGAAATGTCACATCGGTTTGACGAACCACCATACATCTCAGAAGCATCTGTTTCAAACCAAAGGTAAGTGGATTTTGGAATATCTCTTTTTCCTCTCTCTCATATACACACAGATGCAAGCTTAGTATTCTTCGGCTTTCTTTCTCTTAAATTTTATTTTATTTTCATTATTTTATTTTATATTATCATTTCCATCTCCATTGTTAGCATCGCTAGCACCCAAGAGATTCCTGATATCGTCATCGAAGCTCATAATCAACACAACCCTGCACAACCAAATCAGAGAATCATCAAACTTAGCAAATTACACAATAGACTATTTGATAAGTTTTCTCGCGTTCGGAGCCGAAATGGATTTCTCTTTATGCGAATTTTCGAGTTCATTCGTTCCAAATAGGGAAACTTATCAAGAAATCTTTTGTACGCACTCATTTTATAATGTTTTCGTTATTTTAATGGGAATATTTTGAATGAAACTTTTAGAGTGAATACTGCCAAGGAACGCAGAAGAGAACATGCAAAAAAGTACCGTGAGCGGCATAGAGAAGCTCTTAGAGAGAAACAGAGGGAGTATAGAAGACGCCGAAATGATCAAGCCATTGGAAACGGTCTGGAATTCGACGAAATGGAGGAAATTACTGACGATGAAACACTGAACGAAAGGGTCCGAGCGAAGGAGCGTAGGAAAGAACGCGATCGAAGGTACCGGAAAAATAATCGGCAACTCATCAACTGGCGGAGAAGAGAAAGTCGACAACGGCAACAAAATGTCCAGTGGGCGTCACATGATTTTCAAGAGTCCAACACGCTACCGCATCAAGTATGCCAGCATGTTCATCTGAATGATCCGTTAGAGATCACTAATGATGAAGCGAATGCTTACACAGTTGACGTACCAAATGTGGCTGTAGGCGCAATGCCCAATTCCACCATTTACAGCAACTACGAAAGGTATGGCACGACTATAGATGCAGTGTTCTGTAGATATCTTGAAAACATGACATCTAAAACGTTCATCTCATACTTCAGTTATCATCGACCGATTGTTAGTTTCATCCAATCAAACACAGCAACGACTGCTACTATAACCGAAGTAACGGATGAACCAACCGAATACAAATTTTAGAAGAAAATCAAAACTTGTTATTATTTTTTTTTAATTCTCCACCCCACATATCCCACACGGTATTCTCAAGATGTTGGATGTTTCACATCTACCAGGTGTCCCATGATGGCTAACTTTTTTTTTCTTTTGCAGTTTCTCGGTTCTTGGTTTATAGTGCAATACTATGCAAGTTCGGAGGAAGCTTTGGCATATAGATGCATGCAAGCGGCACTTTCCGTATCGTCAGAAAATGCCGAGGTCACGATGAATTTTACGTATAGTTTTACCGACGATCCGATTAACGAGCAGATTGTTGGAAACATCACTTGGAACATACCGTCACAAGCTTTACCTGCCCATTGGGTTCACGCCGAAGAGACATGTGAGTTTTGTAATATCCCGAAGGGCTATGCCATTTTTATATCATTTATTAATTTTCATTTTAATTCGATATATCATTTTTTAATTTCTAATTACAAAAATATATGGGAACGGGATTTTATTGTAGTGCGAGAAAAGAAAAAAGCTTTCGGGATTTCGCTGATGGGTCTAATTAAGCAAATATTTTCGTTACAGCCAGTTTTATAATGTATCCGCCCGAAGTAGATGGCAAAACTTTCTTTCGGCTAATTCCTTCACACAGTTTATGTGATAAATATTTTTAAATTCATATGTATAGATACAAATTTATTTATTTTTATTTCAAACAGCACAATTGGCGAGAATACGAACATTTTCGACTATTAATTTTCTTTTGGGTAGCATCTCTAATACGCGAGCGAACGATATTTATTGAAGTAGATTCCAAAATTTAAGAAATTAATTTAAAAAAAAACTGACTTTTGACATCCCAGATATTGGTCCGAGTATCGAATGAAACGGTTTGTAACTGAAACGAAAACACATTGCACTATTGACGTATATCAGAAAATTATTAGAAAATGGATATATATATATTAGGGCGATTTTTTTTTCGACTATTTTTTTTCTCAGTCCCCACCTGAAATTTTGTTGGATATGTCGAAAAACAAATTCCCAATTGGGTCGACAGGACCTTTTTTGGAGGAAATTAAATTTCTAACAAATTTTTCATTAACATTTTTTTCGTAAAGTTAATTGTTTCGGAGATAACAGCAAAAAAACAAGAATTTTGAGTAAAAATTAACTTCAGTGACCCGTACCCAACTCACCAGTACAATTTACACTTTCGCCGCGATAGACACTTTTCTAGATTGTTTTATTCTGAGTAAATCGAAACCAAGAACAATATGATAGCATAAAATGCGGCTGAGTTATAGAATGTTGAATAAAAAAAAATCGATTTACGTGTATTTTGGATGGAAAATCTTTTCACGCTAAGGGAAAGTACTTAGAATTAATATCAAAGGCTGTAACTTTCAGGGAATTTGTTTTTCGGCATATTCAATAAAATTTCAAGTGGGGACTGAGAAAAAAAAATAGTCGAAAAAAAATCGTCCTGATATCTATATATATTCCAAATGACTGCACGAATCTTGAAAGGTTCCCCTTTGTCATTTCACATCACCATCCCTGTTTCTTTTTTCTTCCTTTCGTCGTGTCGTGCGACGAATTTGTTAACATTTCAAAGAATATTCCCCGATGTCTTTTCCACGTGAATCACTAATGGGAATATCCCCTTTTCGTTACGTTCTATTTATGGATCACGCACATAGACGAGGGAGTTTACAACACTTACGTGTTGGACTCGGACTACGAGTCATGGGCGCTGTTGATGCATTGCGCCGAGAAGACGAAGAGCCCTCGATATCTCTCGAGCTTCATTATGAGTCGTGAGCGTACACTCGGCCCAAACGTTATATCGTATTTGCGTGAAAAACTTCCGAGGTACGTTGATCACCGCTCGTTAAATAAATTCCGTTACTTTATCTTTTCTTCTCCATACTCTCGCGTTTTCCTCGCCGCAAACATCTCGAGCGGTAAATGATTTATTTTCTTCCTCTTTCCATTAACCCGCGTCGCCGAACAGGTACGACATCGACTTGGAATACATGTTTCCCATGGAGCAGACGAATTGCACGTTTTCGGAAGGTGACTCATTGATGATTCCACCCGTGGTCGCGGCGAGACGAGCCTATGCAGCGCGCAGGCATCCTCTCAAACGAAAGCACACACGTTTATGATCTTCACATATCATACAACTTGTTGTATTTATATTTTCTTTACGAATTTCCATGCAGAACCGCATAACGTCTACTTTCTCGAATGCCATTTCCTTCGCGTTGTTTATATGTAAATAAAGAATTTCTGATACGGTCTATGACGTCTCGACGATGATAACAATGAGAAAATAGCTTTATTTCTTCTTCAATAATATGCGTTTATTCAATATTGTATTGATGCAAAATTTGACACGAGTCATACTAGGGATATCGATGTTCGATCACGATTTACGGCTTATTAATTTTCAAAGATACGATACGAAGACGCGGTGCTAGAAACCTTCACATTTCACTTCTCGAACATCGGCGGGATCCGACGTTTTTACTAGTGATATATATGTATAAAAAATAATAATATATAATCTCTATCACGAAAAAATTGGTGTTGGGACATTGACGGTTCCATAAGGTATTTAATGAAATTTTCGGATTTATTTTGGGCTAGTTTTATTAATTCAATTAACAACGTGTTATAATACTCTTCAATCATCTCATTTACAATTACATAATTATAATGAACCATTATTGTTTTCTTTAGACCCGTCGTCTGTTCGCGTTATATTCTTTTATTTTTCGTCCTCTTTTCTCAAGGTCGTTGGCTCAGCTCATCCAGTTTTTTTCATAGATTCATACACATTACTAGCGGCACGCAGGATCATCACGACGATCGTACGATCATTGTCATAGTCGGTATTAATTGTGAGTGCTTAATCAATGTCGTCGTTCGCATATAATATCGTAATTGCACGTTTGCCGCAACACCATTCAACGTACTTTTAATTCTTTTTATATCCCATACATGTGCACTCATCAACGGATACGGCAGCTAAAACTTGTAAGAAATTCTTCAAAATGACTCAAGTTTCGTCATCATCGTGCTCACTGTTTTTCGCTGATTTTTTTATTTTTATTTTCATTCCTCCTCTTTTTCCTCGAACGATTTAACACGCATTCGTACCCAGTGTCGCGCCAACGGACTCGACGAGCACTATAGAATTAGTTATTAACGCTAATAAAGAGCCCCCGTTTTTGGTAACGATTTTTCTTCGAGTAGTTCGGTCAGAAACAAACGACTTGGTTAACGATCAATTTGCTCAAATAATATTTTGTTGAAAAACAAATCGATAATAAATAAATTAAGCTAATGCCGTTCCGGAAGATTATTATTTTTTTCTTTATTCGGTCTCGCATCCCTGTAAAATCCCCGTTTCTTCGTAAATCCATGTCTCTCGCCGTGATGATGATCGCGCATTTGCCTACGAGACCGAAAAATAACGAGAATGAGGCTATAAAAAAATATCCGAGACGATACACGAGAAGACGTGGGTATACAGTGCGATAATTCGTGTCACCTAAAATTGTGACGTTATCGGAGTGATAATAGAAAATTTAAAAAATCACGTAGCTTCCGCCCGCGAGAATCGAACGGAAAAATAATTAAAGGAAATAAAATATAAATGGCACAATTTTTGAGATACAATTTTTTTTAACCCCCGAGCTTTATTTCGAGCTCTGAGTGTTCAATGAGTAAATAGAGATTTCAATGTCGCGTGAAATACGATGAAATAAAATGAGAGAAAAAAAAATGAATTCCGCACTGCGTGGACTTGCGCGTTCACTCATTCGTTCATTCAAAATTTGTTTCTTCTTTTCAGTCTCTCTATCGTTTCGGTATAATTAATTAAACAATTGATTAATTTATCTAGTCGGTAAGTCGTTCTTTGGGAGAGATCCATTCTCGTGTGACTCTGTGCGTGTGTGTGTGTGTGCCATGTGTTTTCCCCGGTATCCCTCCTGTTTGTATTGCGCGTGTATAATTTTTGAAATTTATTTGATTCTACGAGTTAACAGCCATCAGCCTCCGTTGTTTCATTGTCACTTGGGTTTTTTTTCTTCTTGTAATCGTAAGTCTTTCGTCTATCAATTTGTGAAGCGTGTTCGTTGGTAAATGACTGAAGCACCAGTGAATGACTATATGCTTGAACGACGAAAATGAATAATCAATAGAAAAAAGTCACAATTGGATCAGGGAGATTCTTTGGCTTCTGTGATACAATTGCTTTTGTTTTATTTCGCTCGACCGGAAGGGCATCATTTTCATGAGATAATGAAAGTTTTTACAATCAGCGCAAATCTCACAAGAATCGTTTATGGAAATACCAGAAATGTTTGCTACCTCAATCATTTTTCAATTACTCGCTCGATACGTACTCGGTCACCGATAATTTTGGCACGTGTACATTTTTAATAGCAATTTTTCCGATGCTTAAAGGAACAATTTAATTCGATTCGCGAAATTCTCATAATCGGTCACTCACTGGTGAATTCACCCCCGAGCCAATTGATCTTCGTATTTCTCAATTGTACATTTTATCAAAATATTTGAGCGATTCAATGCAAGCACGAGATCACACGTGCGTCAATTTTATCAAGCATTTGTGTGAAGTTTGTGCGTGAAAGATTTTTCTGGTACCAATATATATATATATATGTTAGTCGCGATATTTTCGAACATCAGAACTCAGTGCCTTAACTCGTGCATCTACCCAAATTTCCAAGCGTGTGTGTGTGTGTGTGAGTGCGTGAGTGTTAAAAATTAAAAGTTTACAGGAGCGATCGTGTTTCCTCTCACTTCGTAAATTCTCCCTCCGTGTGTTGTGTTTCTTATCGAAAAAATAAATAAATGAATAAATTTATATATAAAGAAATTCATGTCTTTGGGAATAACAATAGAAATTCGAAGAAATGGAATGCCCATGAGATGATGAATAAACGCATTTTATAGTACGGATAATTAAAAATTTGTAAAAAATACATTCGATGGTACGACGAACCAATTTATGGAGAGGTGGCGGGAAGTAAGAGAGGGAGCGCGATATAGATCCTGTCGAGGATCGTTTTCAACAAGAAAAGCCGGAAGGAAGAATCGTCGTAACAAGTCTGTGCAGACGGTAGAAGAAACATTAGTAAGAAAGAAAAAAAAAACATAACATTAGAAACGACGTGCCAAAGGCGATGAGCAAAAATTTTTCGTCGATTCACTCTCACCGGGTTAGCACTTCTTCTATCGTTTTTTTTACGTTTTATAATTTTTTTTTGCGATAACTTTTCACTTACAAATTAATCATTCATTAGATTTAGTCAAGACCGATTTATCACCTATTAGAAGGATAGTTATTGCGGTGGGTCTCAGCTCTCTATCTGTTGAGATATCTCTAATTTTCGATTTTTCTTCTTCTCTCTCTTCCGTTCATTATTAAAAAAAAAAAAGATTGTATTTTTTTTTAGTTAAAGACGAGTAAGAGTACAGTAGAGAGGCAACTAGAGGTTACAGATAGTCGATTGAGAGATTTCAATGATTTTCATTTTCTTTTTTTTCTTTTCATCCGCTTATTCTTCCTTTCTTGTCGTTCTTACTTCGTCGTTTATTATATTTTATACCACACCGACTATTTCGAAAGTACAAATGAAAATAATAAACAACGAAACACAAAAATCTCTGTCACGATCAACCACGACACGTTGACGTCATTGCTTTCGTTTCTCAATTACTTCTCATGTTTTTTTTTTTTCGCTTCTTTCATTTTTCTTCTTCTAATTATCCTTACGTATCTACGAATTTACTAAAGGAGGTAATGTCTTTGATTTTCCGTACGTAAAAGTTTGTCTCTGTTCAACGGAGCAACGATATAGAAAACTCCGGTTTTGACGCGTTGCGAGGATAATTTCGCGATTTTTCGTCATCGCGAGGAAAAAAAAAAGTCGCAATCTACAGACGATTCGAAACATCGACGCGTGTTTCGATCTTTTTTTTTTTAATCAACTTTATAATATTTAATTCTTCGCGAATTTCTTCTTTTTTTTTCGTTATAATCCTCCGACCGGAAACGCGATGACGTAATCCGGTTTTCGTCGATCGCGGAACTCACCATTTGTCTTTTTTTCTCAGATATTTTAGATATATTTTTCGTCCACCGTCACTACGACGACGAGGCTGTCGTTGACTCGTACGTTTATTAATTTAATATATTTTTTTTTTTTTTTTTCGTGGTTTTGTATCGATTTATTTTTAGTTTTATTTAAGTTTTTCTCGTTTCTAACGATCGGACAATCGCGCAACACCGTTTTCCTCCGTTTCGAACGTTGAGATTACATCTTAATTACTTGATTATGCATAATCGAGTTGTTTTTAATTAAATTTAATCATGAACACGCGGTCACCGTTGCACACTCGTACGCGTTATTATTTTATTCTCACAATGGTTCTTTCGGTTTTCTTTTTTTACTTCTTACGTTTTTTTTCTTTATTTTCGCGAGGTTACACCGTGTGCAGGTCTATCTGAGATTGGTCCGAGTTCTCTTCGTCATCCGGTTTCTTCCGGTTCTTCCTCACCGACCGATGATCTTTTGTATCAGCGTCTTTCGCTATTTTTTTGGACCGATGATTTTTCTGATTTTTTCTTATCGCTCTTTCGTTTTTTTTCGTCCCCCAGAGTAGACCGAGAAAAAAAAGTATCGACCGAGGCGCCGGACGGTCAAAAAATGTTCAGACACCTTTGTTGGTTCCTCTTTGTTTCGTTTTTTCGTCAGTATTTTGTTGTTGTTGTTATCCTCCGTTAGTTATTATTGTTTCGTAACTCTCGAGAAAATCACTGTTTCTCACTCCTCGAGTAATAATAATAAATGTATTCGGAAGCGCGCTCGTCGAAATCTCGCCTCGATGCGCGCGTGTTCACTGCTGTCGTCTGTTTGACGAGCCGTTGCAGTCCGTTGTGATAACGCGACAAGGCGAGGACCGCTGTCAGTAGACCCAAGAAACCGGTACCCACTGGGGTGTCGTGTGAACTCTCTCGATAGCGGTCTCCAATTGGGCGATCGTCTCGTCAATGTCGTTGTTCACGATCGTTAAGTCGAAGAAATGACCGTAAGCCTGTTTAAGCATGTCGGAATCTCTCGCGAGACCCTCGAGACTACCGTCGTACTGAAAACAAAAAACAGACGAAAACAAAAAAGATCGAAAGAGCACAAGAAATTGAGAGATAAGCCAGTGAAGAAAAAAAACTTGTATATCCTCTGTATGTATTTCAAATCGTTGCATCAAAATGATTAACGTTGAGATGCATACAGCCATTTCGTGACGGAGTGGAAAAAAATGTATGGTACGAAAACTCACGTCAGCGAGACTCTGAACGACAGGTGCGGCGATAAAAACGACGTAGGGAGCGAATTCTGCTGTGCGTAGGATTTTCAAAGCCTGAGGCTCCACGTCCAGTATTGCCATTTTACCCTCCTCGTGTATCTTGCGGATTGTCTCTAGCTTCGTTCCGTACATGGCGTCCTCGTGCGTTCCTTCGAAACAACAAAACAAACCATGAAATTACGATAAATTTCATGGGAACCATATATAATTATAGCAATAAAAGTGAAAGGTGAAAAATAAACAACAAAACTAACATTAGGCGGTGCGTGGTCGTACTAACGGATGAACCCTCGCACAACTCCATCATCAAAATGGTTTTTAGCCGCGATTTTTTATTTTGTCACACTCTATCCAGTTACGCGACAATTCAAAACGTATAAAACGTTATTTTTATACGTTACGTTTTATACGTTTACAAACGCTCATATCCCCTAGTTCCATATCAACAAAGCGCGCTCTTATCACGTGGATTACCGCACATTCGCCATCAAACATAATAACGGGCAAACAATAATTGATAAATTAAAAATTTACCGTATTCCAAATACTCATTAGCGCTAATGTCGGCCATCATTTCGTCGTGCGATACGAAATAATAATTACGCCCGCTCTCTTCGTCGTTTCGTGGAGGCCTCGTTGTATCTGTAATCAAGATTAAATGTAATTAATCGTCACAGAATAGTCGAAGGAAAAATACGGCTGTACAGGGATGAGGGGGAGAAAAAAAAACCCGAATAAAATCGGGGGACTATACTTGGGGATCTGGTCGACCCCAGAGTACGGTCGAACAGACCCGTACTACCCCATATATACGAGGTGCGTAAATTAAGTAATGAGACTGGCAACGTAGCGTTCGATCTGGCAACATTTGAGGCGCTGGGCTTGGAGGGGCGACAGGGGAACATGTGATACGCCTTCAGGGCGGGGTAAGGGTTTTCACTTTCGAAAAATCGAATTTTTTTTTGTCTTATCTTATTGTTTAACATTTCAAGAATATGTCCTTAAAATTTTAAACCGATCTAAGCAATATTCTTGAAGTTATTGTCTTATTAATCTCCTGGCCTTTAACGCTATACCTCTAACAGCTGCGGGCGGTCGGGCTAGCAGTGCAGCTGTCGAACAGGTATACAGTTTATTCATTGCTATTGTGTATATAGTATATAGTGTATACTATACACTACAATATTTTAAAAGAAGAAACCAGCTGTATGGAGCTGGAATCGATGATTCTGTGTAAGTTGGAAAAAAAAAAAAAAATTCTCCACTTTTTTACTTCATAAACTTTAGACGCGTTTTTCTCAAAACTACTTTTTCAAAGTCCGTGTTCACTGCCATTTAAAAACTACTTGACCGATTCATTTCGAACTTTGTACACATTTTCTACATATAAAATACCTCCCCCCAACGTTTAGTTAAATTTTTTTTTTTTACATTAAGGGTGTTTCCCACCCACAAAATGGCGGAATTTTTCGTGGAAAATAACAGTTCACACTTTAGATGGCCGCCAAAAATGTTTAAATGAAAAAAAAAAATATCAGAGAACGTTGGGGGGAAGATTTGATTATAATTTGACTAAATTTCCATGGTTTTTCATTTTCAGATAATTTCCGGCCGAGTTATAGTGAACACCGCAAATTGTTTTTTTTTCCAAGACGTTCAGGGGGAAGCTCTGTTACGGGATAATGCTTCAATATTTCTGCATGAAAAAATTACACAACATTGTCAAAAGTATGCTCAATAATGTACAAAAGGTTCGAGTAAAATTGCTCAATCCATATTTGAGAAAAAAAATCGCAAAAAAAAGTGTTTTTTTTTACGCTGAAACCCTTACCCCTCCCTTCAGTACGGGTTTGAACTCGCTCGAGTCATTTCGTTGTCCGTAGCGAATTTTTTTTGTCAAACAGTTTTTTCTGTTGTGTTCTAAAAATGATTGACATCAATTTCGAGCAACGGTGTGCTATCAGATTTTGCTTCAGACTTGGGCACAGTGCAACGGAAACTCTTGCTAAACTTCAGCAGGCCTACGGAGACAGTGTTTTGTCAAGAGCCCAGGTTTTTCGGTGGTTTAAGGCATTTTCAGAAGGAAGAGAGTCGATCGAAGATGAACCACGAAGCGGAAGGCCTTCATCTTCAAGAACCGATGAAAATGTCGACAGAATCTGGGATCTTGTGCGTTCAGATTGTCCACAAAGAGTTTGTACCTCAAGGCCAAACGGTCAATCAACACTTTTACCGGGAGGTTCTTGAAAAACTTCGAAACATGGTCATTCGTGTGAGACCAAACATCAAGAACAACTGGATGTTGCATCACGATAATGCTCCTTGTCAGACAGCAATTTCAATAAACGAGTTTTTGGCCAGTAAAAACATTCCTGTGGCTCCTCAGCTTCCTTATTCGCCTGACTTGAGTCCTTGTGACATTTTTCTCTTCCCGAGATTGAAAAATCACCTCAAGGGAACTCATTTTGGGACACTCGAAAACATTCAAACGGCTGTAACCGACCAGCTGAAGGCTATTCCAGTATCGGCGTTCCAGCATTGCTATGAGGATTGTAAGAACCGTCTCCAGCGCTGTGTGGCTTCAGAAGGAAGTTATTTTCGAGGGTGACAATATAAAATTGTAATTCTATTTGAATAAAAAAAATGAAAAAAAAATCAGTCTCATTACTTAATTTACACACCTCGTACTATATGTCTCTGGTTTTCGACCGGACTCAATAAAGATATGTTATCCGTCAAATATATTTGCAAATGGCGGTATAATGTTTATTCGTGCGAAAATAAAAAAAACTACTATATACAGCCGCATACATAAAAGAAAAAAAATACTCACGCGGAATGGGATAGGCGTATTTGTCGTGATGCCTGCCGATAATCGTGTTTTTTATGTGACGACGACCAACACCATGGGCTCCCAAAAGGACTAAAGTCTTGCGTTGAAACGAGGAATCTGTGGGAACGACACGGAAAAATTTATGTACAGTGCAATAAACGTTACTATTTCATATTCTACGAATTTCATGAAAAAAAAAAATATATATACTTGCGTAAAAATTGTACTCACAAGGAATCTTAACGACCTCCTCGTACGTGACCAGATCCAGCTGATCGAATACAGCGTTGTGCTTAGCTAGGTACTTATCCTTGTACTGCTTCTTCTTGCGGCCAAATATTGAGCAATTCACTGTAGACAAACGAAACTTGCATGATATACTTTTGACGTATCAGAATCTAGCGTGAAAACTAATTATCGACATCTATTATTTGCATAGTATTTCCGTGAAGAATTCACGTAAACATCGTTGCGGTAATATTCCCACAGCAATAATAATTATGACGCCACGAAGCGTAATAGAATTGGAGAATAATATTTGGCGTGCTTTCGTCGTATCGTATTGACGGAAAATTTATTGCAAAAAAGCACGTACAATAGATCGTCACGGTATCAATATCATTCTTCTATATATCCGTCGAAGAAAAAAAAACAATATATATATATAACTCATCGAGACACAAGAAAACATACGCAAAAGTGGCATTTGAATCGAAATTATTTATAAATGTCGTACTCCGAAAAGCGTGTTTATCGTTGAAATTTTTATGACGTGTGAAAAGTCCGGCAATTTGTTAATTCATTATGGGACAATTGGTTTAAGTAGCAAAACAAAAGAGATTGATATTACGGGAGCAGTTACCACAATGAAGAAACGTCTAAATACGATAAAACATTTAAGGGGAATTACCAAATCAGATTTATCCTCTCTGTTTATGATTACATTTGTTTTGGTAAGCCTCCATCTCCCATAAACGCATATACCCCAAAGTCATATTCCCCAAATGCATATTCCCCAAAGTGCATATCCCCCAAATCCATATTCCCCAAAATGCATATCCCCCAAATGCATATTCCCCAAAATGCATATCCCCCAAATGCATATTACCCAAAAGCATATCCCCCAAATGCATATACCCCAAAAGCATATCGCCCAAATGCATATACCCCAAAAGCATATCCCCCAAATGCATATACCCCAAAAGCATATCCCCCAAATGCATATACCCCAAATGCATATACCCCAAATGCATATACCCCAAAAGCACAACCCCCAAATGTATATACCCCAAAAGCATATCCCCCAAATGCATATTCCCCAAAATACATATCTCACAAATGTGCATTCCGCAAAATGGATATGGGGCATTCCATGCCAACTGGCACAACTTTGGGACCGACCTACTTTGATTTTTCCCCTGATTTTTTTATATTGTTTTTAATACTGAAGAGACCATCTGTGCTTTTGTTCATTTCTTTTTTCTTTCCATTCTCATTTTATAAATTACTAGAATCGGTGTCCGCGCTTTGTGCGCTGATTTGTAGGTTAATTTCGTACGATCGTGCGATCAGAAGTTCGCGCCGAACTCCGATCATGACAAAATCAATAGCCAATGAAAATAACAAGTTTTTTATAGGGGGTAATGAATACTTACGGGATTGAATACGAAATCTAACCCCATGAAATAAAATAATGTCGAGACAAACGACCGAATAATTTTTTTCGTTTTGCAATGGCTTCTTCTTCTTCAATTATAACTCCCCTACAGTGGGAGCTGAAAATTTTCTTCTGAATATGATTTTCTGGAACGTTCCTGGCATATTATAAAATGAGAACGGAAAGAAAAAAAATTGAACAAAAGCACAGATGGTCTCGTCAGTATTAAAAACAATATAAAAAAATCAGGGGAAAAATCAAAGTAGGTCAGTCCCAAAGTTGTGCCAATTGGCATGGAATGCCCCATATCCATTTTGCGGAATACACATTGGTGAGATATGTATTTTGGGGAATATGCATTTGGGGGATATGCTTTTGGGGAATATGCATTTGGGGGATATGCTTTTGGAGTATATGCATTTGGGAGTTGTGCTTTAGGGGTATATGCATTTGGGGGATATGCTTTTGGGGTATATGCATTTGGGGGATATGCTTTTGGGTAATAGACATTTGGGGGATATGCATTTTGGGGAATATGCATTTGAGGGATATGCATTTTGGGGAATATGCAGTTGGGGGATATGCACTTTGGAGAATATACGTTTGGGGAATATGACTTTGGGGTATATGCGTTTAGGGGAGATGGAGGCTTACCTTTGTCTTCTTATTTGATTTAGTTAAGAGGTTAGACGGTTCAAAAAATCGATTTTTTTTTATTTCATAAATCGTTAGTAAAACTATTGAAAAATATGTTCCCAAAATTTTTAATGAAAATTCCGACTCGTTCTATTGTTATAAGCCATTAAAGTGAGTAGCTCTCGTTCAGGCCCCGAGCGCGCCACGTGTATAACCGAGCGGACACTCATTTTTTCAAACGCGTTTTTCTGAAAACGACTTTTTTTTAACTTGCGTACACGCTAGTTGGAAAAGTTTTCAACCAATCGTTTTGAAAATTGGCAGTTACTTTCTTCATAGTATTGCGCTCTATATGAACCTAAAATCGGAATATCATCATTATTTAAAATAATTTTTTTTTTTGCCAATAAACTTGTAAAAAATGGCAAAAAATCATGCTTTTCTGTTTTGACCCCTGTAAAATATTCAATTTTCTATTTTTTTTTATAGCATTTAGGTTCATATAGAAGAGAGACATATAATAAAAGTAAATTCCAACCTCGTTTGATTTCAGATGAAAGTTGCGGCTTCCAGAATGTACGCAAAATGCTGAGTCTGATTGTGACCTGCAATATGGGGTCGCTAATATTTTCGGTGTTTTTCAAGGAAATTCTTCAAAAATTTTATAGTATATACTTAAATATATGTATAAAGTATTCTCAAAGTTTCAATAAATTATATTCATTTTTTATACTATAAAAAAATTCATGAAAATCATTGAGAAAACGCTGTCCTAACCCTATTTCCCCCCTTTAATTGACGTAAAATTCGGAAAAATTTCAATGTATTGATACATTGAATTGTACTTGTAAAAAAGAAGAAGAAAATAGAAAGAAACTTTGATGATGTAATAAAACCATTGACGCACTTTTCACATGCCCCTTGGTGGCGAATCAGCTATGAGTGAAATACAAGCCATTATTATTAATGATAGTCCAGCAAATTAGCCGATAATGTAGCTCTTGAAGGGGAAAGAAAATCCATAAGAAAGTGCATATTGATGTGTTTTTCTAAAAAAAGAAAAAAAAAAATCTCAAAGAAATTCTGCTATTTAGATGAAACGTGTGTCTAGATACATTTACGTAATAATGATTTGTTGTGCAAAATGCATGAAATTATTCGTTGCGTGATTCCTGAGATGCCGGATGTGGCCTAGCGTGACTAACTTTGTTCGAACGAAATATCCACGGCGACATAGCGAAAAAAATTGAATGAATAGAAGATGTAGGAAAGTGAAGAGGCGAGGGTGAAGAATGAGCGAGAGATGAGAACGAAAAAAAAAAAAAAAAGTTCCGGTATATCACGGTGATCTGTGAGGGTAATAAGGATGGGTTGCATACATATTGTATCATTATGTGACATAGTGCGACATTTATACGTTTATATTATCCGAGACTGGCAATCTGTAATTATTAGCTCATTAAGGTAGTAGTCTGGTAACTTGGCTTCAAAAAATCGAAAAATTTTTTTTCGCTCAATTTAAAAGTGCAATGTCTTGAGAATATACTGTGAAAATTTCAGACCGAAATTCGAAATACTTCCGGAGTTATATAGAGTTTTCGAATTTTAACCACGTTTTTCTCAAAACATTCTTTTTCTGGTCAGCCCGGGTCCTAACTTTTTTTCTACCTAACCGATTGCTTTCAAATTTTAACAGGCTACTCTACACACTTATAGTTCTCGTCGGAACTACCGAGAAATTTTTCCACCCCTAACTTTTTATTTTACAACCCCTTCTTTGCTAAAATAAAAGGCCTTTTTTTTTCGAAAGTCCGCCATTTTGTTATTTATCCATGAAATTTAACTTCAGTAGTTCCGACCAGAATGACATGTCTATAGATTAAGAATTATCAAGAATTTTTTATTTCAGATAACATCAAGAGCCAAAATCACCGGGGCCACCCACGCGCTTTTTTTTCGAGATGCCAACTTCGATCAATAATAATAATAATAATAAACTATTAAATTTTTTCAAAAAAATTTTTGTTTGTATCTTTAATATGTAAATAAAAACATCCTAAATATCCAATACGATTCATTTTTATTTTCCTACAGAAAAACGACCTTCAAAAAAGACATGAAAATCGGCTTAAGTTACCAGACTACTACCTTAAACATCGAGAAGTAAAAAAACAATTTTAACTTTTTATTTACGCAAGACATTGCATTGTTACTTCATTCAATAGATTTCACTTGGATTTTATTGCTCATTCGTTTAATTAAATTTATAATATACAGGAAGGAATGAAAATTCAATTCAAGTTGTCACACTAGTGGTACAAGTTGTGCAAGTTGTCCGGTGTTAAATTGTCCTTCGATTGTACATTCTACAATTCATATATACACTACAAATAGAATTTTTATACACTCGGGCTTTGTAGTGTGGAAAAAAAGGTTTCAGGATCGTTGCCGTTATGCCCTTTCGTCCAAAAGTTTAATTCAATGAAAATATTTTTAATTTTTCATTAATTACAATTTTAAATTTAAAAATTGACTAAGAAAAAAAAATGTGCACATTCAAAAACATAAGACGTTACGCTTGACAACAAAAGAGCAATTCGCAAAGATTTAACAAACATACTTGAGATTAAATAAACTTGTTTAACTGCTGTATTGATATGTTTTGATAATAATTATGGCGACTTTAATTATGGTTTACTGTCGATAATAATTACGGTGACTTTTAATTTATTGGGGTATACTGAGAAAATCTCAATGAAACAAATTTTTGTGTACGATAGGTATAAAGAATATAATACGGTAAGGATCCTCGATCGAGAAACATTTTGGAACGGTGTGACGAAAATTCATTTGGTGTAATTCAATATTTGAAACTCAACGTTTTCGAAAGAAAGCATTATCTTCAGTGCCAATCGTTGAACAACGTCGATTATTTCTACACATAAAAAGCACATATTTTATAATATACGAATATGTAGAAAGTGCGAATGATGAGCATGCACTTCTATCTCTTTTTTTTTTTTTTTGGTGCAAACACAAACACATAGCAATACATATTATTAACTTCGATCGTGTGTCTAAATAAATTATTACGTACCCTAGGAACGTTCATGAGGGAATTTTTTGTTTAAATCGAAAAAGAAATATAAAAAAATATGAAAAAAAATAATAATAATATTGTATAGTGGTGAAGTAGCGTTCTCGGGAAACATGCTTTTTTTTCTATATTATTCATATCATAATTACTATAACTAATATCGTATAACCTATAGTGTCCTAAAGCTTCACTCATAATCCTCCGTACCTGTCGAGCCATCGCAGCCTTCCGTGTGAGGAGAACAGCCTCCTTCTCCTTCAGCGTCTAGCCCGCACAACATACATAATTAAGTACTATTACGTCACTTGCCGCTTCAAGACTAATTGCTGCGAGTCGTGATCGGTTCGATAACTCGCGATGTACATCAATGACGTACATTATATATTCATGGGTGTGTTTGTGTGTGTAGACTGCTATTGAACAAAATGAGGTAACTCGTATTACGCCGTGCATAAACATTATGAACTTGGCGAGTTGTGCCCTTTTGTTTATCAACAGGCGACACATGTATGATAGTAAATAAATGTAGTGCGTAAACGTAGTGCAACCCCTCTCACATTTTTCCGTTATCCAAAGTTACGGTTAACCCTCGTGCACAAATGGGTCGAGGTCGAAATAGCGAAAATCCAAAAAATTGCACTGTCGAAATAGCGAAAGACCAAAAAGTTGAACCCCAATGGGCGCATAGTGACGGATCGTTCGAATCGTATTCGACTTTTGGTCTTTCGTTATTTCGACTTTCGGATTTTTGGTCTTTCGCTATTTCGACAGTGCAATTTTTTGGATGTTCGCTATTTCGAAACCCCCACCCTTCACAAATATCCCTAATTCTCGCTCTTGGCGAATTTCACAATGGCGGAAGAGACGCGAAAAATATTAGCGCGTACCGTTTTATTTTTCGAGGAATCGACATTTCACGGTTATATCATTATTGCTGATCTTTGAATCTAAAGATCAGCAACAGTGAAACACTGAGCTTACATTGCCGATTGGCAATGTAAGCTCAATCTACAATGGACGGATTAAGGGCGGGGTAAGGGTTTTCACTTTCGACAAATCGAATTTTTTTTGTCTTATCTTATTGTTTAACATTTCAAGAATATGTCCTTAAAATTTTAAACCGATCGAAGCAATATTCTTGAAGTTATTGTCTTATTAATCTCCTGACCTTTAACGCTATACCTCTAACAGCTGCGGGCGGTCGGGCTAGCAGTGCAGCTGTCGAACAGGTATACAGTTTATTCATTGCTATTGTGTATATAGTATATAGTGTATACTATACACTACAATATTTTAAAAGAAGAAACGAGCGAAGAAAGGAGCTGGAATCGATGATTCTGTGTAAGTTGGAAAAAAAAAATGTTTTCTTCACTTTTTTACTTCATAAACTTTAGACGCGTTTTTCTCAAAACTACTTTTTCAAAGTCCGTGTTCACAGCCATTTAAAAACTACTTGACCGATTTATTTCGAACTTTGGACACAATTTCTACATATAAAATACCTCCCCCCAACGTTTAGTTAAATTTTTTTTTTTTACATTAAGGGTGTTTCCCACCCACAAAATGTCGGAATTTTTCGTGGAAAATAACAGTTCACACTTTAGATGGCCGCCAAAAATTTTTAAATGAAAAAAAAAATTATCAGAGAACGTTGGGGGGAAGATTTGATTATAATTTGACTAAATTTTCATGGTTTTTCATTTTCAGATAATTTCCGGCCGAGTTATAGTGAACACCGCAAATAGTTTTTTTTTCCAAGACGTTCCGGGGGAAGCTCTGTTACGGGCTTATGCTTCAATATTTCTGCGTGAAAAAATTACACAACATTGTCAAAAGTATGCTCAATAATGTACAAAAGGTTCGAATAAAATTGCTCAATCCATATTTGAGAAAAAAAATCGCAAAAAAAGTGTTTTTTTTAACGCTGAAGCCCTTACCCCTCCCTTAAGAAAAAATAAGTGTCGTGTTCGAATTGTCCGGATAAATCAAATTTTCAATTTCTTTCGAAATTACTGCAAAACAAATGATAAATTATTATCGGGAACGTTGTGATTTATCGAATTTCCAAAAGCTCTCGCTGTGATGTAAATTTTTTGTGTCAGTTGAAGGGAGGGAAGCACTATGGGCATTTTCTCGCGTGTTAGTTTTGAAAAAGTGCTTCGTGAGAGTTTCGCGGTGTCACGGAAAAACTGCATTATCACGAAAGGAAGGGGTGTCCCCGGGGCTAGGTGCCAAAGCTTTCGCAAGATATCGAATTGGCTCGGGGATTTCGGCGTTACAAGAAAAATTCGATCCCCGCGGCAACGAGCCCTGTAAATCGGTTGTCACGAATTTTCGACGATTCTCGAGACTGGAACGATATAAGCTTTCATGAGAAAGTCTCGAGGTATTACACGAGAATCAAGTTTAACCCTCGACCACACCGGCTTGGTTCCCAACGCTTCCCCAATAGTTATATGCAAATGTTCGGATATTTATGTAACGATACTAAAAGGGTGTATTGAATGTCGGATAATTCAGTTTTCCAATTACTGGCTAATTAATAAAAAATAAAAAAATTGCAGGACATTCAATGATGTAGTTCGTATTTTGGGTGGAATTTACGAAATATACGAAAATTACAAGCGTTAGATAATAATGAAATTACGATTGAAATTGAAATTCCGGTTACAATTTTGAGAGAGAACAATGGTAGAAATGGTCAATTGCCTTCGATGAATCGGACAAATATTTCAATACCATTTACCGATTCATCTCGTTATTAATGGGATGGCGCATTTCGCATGGCCCACGAACCATTTTGCCGTGGGAGCTTTTTCAAGGGATTGCCACGATGAGTGAGGGTGCATTACCCTCATCTAGGGCTATGCATTAATTCTTAATGTTTACAATGTTCATCGATGCTTGACGGACAAAAATGCCGAAAACTAACTTTTCGCTTATAGAAAAAGGTGACTATTCGACCGTTTATACTGGAAAACAGCATTCTACATTGTAACTTGCTTATTTTTTTTTCTTTTTATAAAAAAAATTGTTTTTTCAATGTTTTTTGTTCTTTTTTTGTTTAGACGACATCACATGCTCCACCAAATTCCCACACACAGTAAGTAACAATCGTTAATAATAATAATAATAATAATAATAATACTTTATGTATAATAAAGCATGAAAATTAAATTAAATGATAACGTTTAAATGATAACGAGTATACATATAGTGTGTGTATATGTATATATATATATATAATAAAAGTAAAGACATATCGCACAATCGAACGTGTCAACATCATTTTACGCAAATATTGACGAGGCACATTCAGTTTATTATTATTGGAATAATGGGCAGGGAGGACATATGTATATATGAATTGTGTTTTAGTATGCAGGAGGAAATTCGCTGTATATTGGCCGTATATGTGTTACCGATAAATACCCTATGACTTATGTTTTTTTTTTCACGAAAATGAGATAATAAAAATAAAATAAAAACAAACGATTTCTTTTCAATGATCCGATCAAATTCTCTGGTTCGCGATGCAATTCGTCCGCGGATACGACGACAATGCACGAGCGGTGTGTCGCAATGGATATGCGTGTATACATATTTCTGTTAATGATTATTCAGTTAATGATTATTGTCGAAAAAACGATTAGCACGAAATTTTTGAAATAACAACAAGGTGCGAAACCAGGCTGAGCATTTTTTTTTCTTACTTCAACGCCAATGCTCAATTTGATTTAAAAAAAAAAAGGCTTTAAAATCATCCGAAACTCCAGTTTTATTCATGTTTTTCACCCTGTTTAGTTATGAAAAAGCAAGTATTTTACGTATTGAGGATTCTGACGTGATTCGGAAATAGTTTCTAACCGAAATGAAGAATTTATCGAACGTCGATAAAAGAATTTTTTTTCGTTTTTTGCATTTTCGTGAAACGATTGACAAAATTTGGCAAAAATCAATAATGCACAATTAAGGTAGTAGTCTGGTAACTTAAGCCGATTTTCATGTGTATTTTGGAGGGCGTTTTTTTGTAGGAAAATAAAAATGAATCGTTTTGGATATTTAGGATGACAAAATAGCGGACTTTGGAAAAAAGTTTTTTTTTTCAAAAGTCCGCCATTTTGTTATTTATCCATGAAATTTACCTTCAGTAGTTCCGACCAGAATGACATGTCTATAGATTAAGTATTATCAAGAATTTTTTATTTCAGATAACATCAAGAGCCAAAATCACCGGGGCCACCCACGCGCTTTTTTTTTTCGAGGTGCCAACTTCGATCAATAATAATAATAATAATAAACTATTAAATTTTTTCAAAAATTTTTTTTTTTGTATCAATGTTTTTTTGTATCAATTTTTTTTTGTATGTAAATAAAAACATCCTAAATATCCAAAACGATTTATTTTTATTTTTTTATTCATTTTTAAAAATTGTTTGCATTCACGATTCATTTTTTTTTTATTCATTTAAAAAAACTTTTTTTTTGTATCAATTTTTTTTTGTATGTAAATAAAAACATCCCAAATATCCAAAACGATTCATTTTTATTTTCCTACAAAAAAACGCTCTCCAAAAAAGACATGAAAATCGGCTTAAGTTACCAGACCTTAAATAAATGTTTGATCGATGCAAATTGATTATTGAATATTATTTTATGGAATGTTCCCGTTTCGGTGGCAATAATCCCGCGAAGCACGTCAAGTTGAAATAAAATTTTTTGTTGAGGGGTTTTTTGTTCAAACATTATGAATTTCAGTTACAATAGTTTGGGATAATTCACTTTTCGACTCTATTACAGCGAAACACCACCGGTACGGAATACAAAACATTGAGGTAACAAATTAACACAGATTAAAAAATGTATTTTCGTTTTTAATTTTGAAAACCAAAAAATAGACCGATAACCGAAGAAAATGAACTGGTCGGTACCCACCTTGTTCCTGTTTGTTCTTCTCCGAAGCCATGCAGGTGATCCGCCATTCCTGAAGTTCCTGTGACGGTATAAGACCCGCGGAACCGGCCGCGTTGTCCTTTCTCGCCTGCCACCAGTAATGATCGTCTTTGCTTATTATTTGTAGTATGTCGCCGGTCTTGAAGGCGATACCGGCCTGGGCGCATGGTATAAGCTCGTCCTCTAGTGGATCGTAGTCGAATTGGGCTCGCACGAAAATCTGCGACATGACATGAAAAAACATTAGAGAAAACAAATAAACAAACATTTTTGCTTGCCACAGAAAAATTAGTGTCTAATTCAGGTGTAATGAAAAATGTATATATACACATGTGGGATATTTACTAACGCTTCGCGCGCGGGATAAGTGTGACAAATTGTTCGTTACGTTGGAAAATGACGTTTGAAATTTCGAAAAAACAAAATTCGTCGATCTACGAGTGCAGCGAGCCTCTAATGATGTAGATAAGACTTCCTCGGACGCATTTTTATTCTAGTTATAACGAAAAGTAGTCGAGACTACTTCATACCCAGACAAAAAGTGTCCCGCGCATGTGACGAATTAAATTCGGCTGATAATACAAAGGAAGTAATATTACAAAGGTAATATTATTTCGTTATATATTTAAAAAGTACTTTCCGAGTATTTTTTTTGTTGCCCCGCGACCCCCGACGATTGGTACGATAGATAAAAAAAAAATCATCATCAGATGGAGGAGTAAATTTCTACCGGGAAGAGAGGAAAAGGAAAAAATCGAGGAATAAACGATTAATAAGACGGTGACAGAAACTCCTGGCATAAATTCGTTCTAGTTATTCGATCAATGTATTTCTACAATGTATTCTACGTATCAGGCACTAATACACGAATGGGGAAAGAAATCGAGAATTCAGGAACGCAGAATAATGCAGCCACAGGGATTACGGTTTTTCGGCATTATATTTCTCACAGGTTTATAAGTCATTTTTATTCGTCATCACTGGTGGAATTGTGCCAATCACTGTACCACTTAATCCAACACGTGTCGGACCACGAGCGAGACTCAAAAGAAAAAATAGGGGACGAAGAAGAAGAGCGGCGTTGGGTTACGCGCTTTTCTACTTTCCCCGTGCGATACGGCATACATAACTATCGGAAGGATGTTATAAAAAAATAAAATAAAATATACGGGTTGTCGCAAAATTAGCGGGTCAGAGTGACACGGGTGTTAGATTGACTCCGGACCTATCAGAATAAACAAATATGATCTTAGTAAAAGTCTAACGGTTTTCGAGAAAAATCGTGTTTTTTCGATTTTTCGGGAAAATCGTTTCTTGGTACTTGTTATTCTGCTAACATTGCTGTGAATTACTTTGGGCTTATTGATATTTTGTTCCTAAAATATGAGCCGCTTGTGTGTTAGGGTTGGAGGTAGACAATTTGAACACATGTTGTGAAAATTTAATAAATATTTAAATGTTTTTTTTTGTTTCTTCATACTCCTACAAAGGTACTATTTTTTTTGCTTAGAACCAGTTTTCTTACCACTTATTTAATGATTTGGTAAATATGAAAAGGGACCCACTTCCGATTGACTTGCCTTTAATATATGTTGTGTAGGGACCCTTCCTGAACAACTTTTTCCTCTGACACAATTGGGGGTTGTTATTTATTAAAAAGTTATTAACAAATAAAGTTAATAATTCATATAGCTATTTTTCTTATACCAGCCAGTCTTAATCTGCTTGGTTGGGTTATTTGGTTGGGTTGCTTGGTTGGCTTGTTTGTTGGGTTTGTTTGTTGGGTTGGGTTGTTTAGGTTGTTTGGGTTTTTGTTTTTGATTTGTTTGGGTTTTTGGTTTGGGTTTTTGGTTTGGGTTTTTGGTTTGGGTTTTTGGTTTGGGTTTTTGGTTTGGGTTTTTGGTTTGGATTTGTTGGGTTTGTTCGTTTAGGTTGTTAGGTTAGGTTGTTTAGTTGGATTGTTCGATTGGATTATTTCGGTTGTTTTTGGTTTGTTTAGGTTATTTGGGTTTTTCGTTTGTTTCGGATTTGTTTGTTTATTGAGTTTGGGTTTGTTTTGGATTTGTTTGTCTATTGGGTTTGGGTTTTCGGTTTGTTTGTTTGTTGGGTTTGTCTGTTTGTTTCTTTAGGTTACTGGGGTTGTTTTGGGTTGTTTTTGGCTTGTCTATGGGCTGATATGCGGTGGGGGCAGGGAGGCCGCAGCCCCTCCGGTCATACGTGTACTGGCCACCATGCAAGTATTTTATATTCTATTTATGAATTTTCTTTTGTTAATAACTTTTTAACAAACAATGAGGACGGATAAAACTTTTGGTATGTTACTCAGGGGGGTATTCTTAATAACACATGTGAAGAACAAGATGATTGGGACTGGCTGCTATAAGGAAAATAGCTATATGAATTATTAACTTTATTTGTTAATAACGTTTTAATAAATAACGACCCCCAATTGTGTCAGAAGAAAAAGTTGTTGAGAAAGGGTTCCTAGTCAACATATATTAAAGGCAAGTCAATCGGAAGTGGGTCCCCTTTGCTCCATATTTACCCTGAGGTCATATTTGTTTATATTGATAGGTCCGGAGCCAATCCAACGCCCGTATCACTCTGACGTGCAAGTTTTGGGACACCCTCGTATATACGCGTAAGATCGTAACATTTATTCGTTCTAATGTTGCAGAGTAGTTTATGCCATAGCATTAGGTCGCGTGCCACGACTGTCGTGGGAGTACTATTCCGTAATAAACAATTAAACATATCCAGAAAACTTGCAAACAATGAAGCGAACAAACCAGAGTTGCCACATAACGTATATTGTATATGTATACATATTATACGAATCGATAGACGATAGAGTGAGCAGAGACCGCGTGACGGAATGGAGGACAAAAAACACTGTAACGCATAATAAAAATATAGTATCATCATACGTGGCATTATTATAATATAATCTATGAGGTGGTGTGTGGTAACGTTATAGAGGTAAAATACGTGGATGTAACCCGATTAATAACGCGTAAAACGTTGCTTCGCGATTTAAACGAGATTCTATACCATTTTGATTATTATTATTATTATTATTATTAATACTATTGAATTGTTAAACAAACTCATGATTGTATAGTCTGGATATGCAGGTACAGGTAAACGCATAGCCTTCTAACTACGGCAGTCCAATCACACCGGATCAAGTTGCGGTACTTACTAACACTGGCAGAGGCCTAATCCTGAACAACTAGATCGTTGAAGAAACAGAAAAAAGAAATATAATCATTAATTCGTTAGTGAATTTCTATGTCTGTCTTTTTGTTTTATTTATTTATCTCTCTCTCTCTCTCTCGTTTAGTTTGTTGCTTCTCTTTCGGTTTTTTTAAAACCATCGACGTAATATCCCACGGTTATTGCTTCTTTGCATCGCATCGCATACAAAAAAAAACGTTAAATAATGCGAGATCGAAAATAAATTATTATCATTTTTATTGGAGAATTGGATGGTCTTGATGAACAGAGACCAGAGAACGTATCACCGGTGGTCATAATCGATAAACCTTGGGCGAATTAATTATTTCACCTTGGGCGATTAATCTCAATATTTTTCTAGTTGGCTCTCGTCACCGTATTTTAGCTGACATCCACCGTACTGTACGCTATTTTCAACCGTATAAACTGGCTACAACGGTGCAACACGCACGCATATCCGTGTGAAAAGCTATCGCAATCACCTTATCTTGTCCGAACGAGATGTACTACAAATTTTGTTTTTTTTTTTCGGTTTTGCACAGCGAGTCAAGTTTAACTTGTGAGGTTTTCAATTAGGGTACACGACCCTGCTTCTGGCCAGTTGAAGCAAATTTATATCACTGAAAACGTCTCGTCATTCGGTATTTATCGAGCAGTGGGGAAACCCGAATATGACGGCGATGGCACCGGTAGCACGTCTAAACATCACGTTGCAATTACTTTACTGATAATAACATCGCAGGCGAAAAATACACACCGCATATTTATACATCCGGTTTAGCGGGTTTTGTTGGGTTTTGGGTTTTGGTTTGGGGTTTAGGTTTTGGGTTGGGGTTTGGGTTTTGGGTTGGGGTTTAGGTTTTGGGTTGGGGTTTAGGTTTTGGGTTGGGGTTTGGGTTTTGGGTTGGGGTTTAGGTTTTGGGTTGGGGTTTGGGTGTGGGTTTGGGGTTTGGGTTTTGGGTTTGGGTTTTGAGTTTTGGGTTTGGGTTTTGGGTTGGGGTTTGGGTCATTTTGTGGCGATCAAAACCGAATAAAACCCAACAAAACCATTAAACCAGATGTATGAATATGCGCCGTGTAGTTTTCGCGTGCGATGTTATTATCCGTGAAGTAATTGTAACGTGATGTTTAGACATGGAACCGATGGCACCCATGAAAAGCTGCAAGATGGTCGATATCCGAATGGCTCGTTTATCCGAGGGTAATTCGTTACCCAGCTGGGCTTTCCACGGGAAATTAGACAACCTATTTCGTAAATGTGGAACAGTCAGTGACTATATATTTACATATATGGGGAAAAAACACTGCGAGGTTCGGTTTAGAGTTTCAGCCAGTTCTTTTTGTTGCTAACATTCGTAATATCGACGTCGAGGTGCCGATGATGACGATGGTTCGTCGTAAGATACAAGAGGACGACACCGGAAGCCTGATAATATTGTCAATAGACAATAGGGGTCGATCTCGGTGTTGGGATCCGTATTTTGTGCGAGTGTGCATTGGTGCGATTGACAATATGTACGAAGTAACACGTTCTAGTTCTCTCGCATCTATCTCGTATATCTACGTAATACGGAAGAGGTCACAATATTCCATGTGGGGCTGGGAAAGCACGGAAAAGGGGCGGGTGGGGGTTGGTGGGGGGGGGGGGGGCGTGCTTCTCGATCACTGAGTTTCCTGCTGTAGTGCATGCTTTATTGTATCCTCGTACATAATATATGTATATATAATGTCCAAAGGTATACGAAGCCGGCGTTTTTTTTTTCGCCGCTGCACTAATACGCGCTATTTTTTTCGTTGTCCGCAAACAGAATACAGGAGAACAATTGATTTACTTTATGATCTACTCGAAACGAGAGACGGAAAAAAACACTATCCGCTGCGAGCGATCATTAAGAACCTTGATACAGAAGCAAAGTTAAGCTTTTCTCGTTTCATTCTCCGTTGGGACGAATAATAATGTCGAGTTTTGTCGCTATTTATTTTGGATTCAAAATCCATTGTCTCACAAAAGCGATTTAACAAACGTCCGTGTTTGATATACACAGGGCAAACACACGTTTCATGAATTATTAATTTAATTTTCGTTGTGGCGACACTTACTTATGTATAATAATAATAATAATAATAATAATAATAATATGCTTGGGGACAAACACGTATAGTGTATTTACATCATTGACAATTTACAAATTCATATTAAAAGCACAGGGGCTACCGGGAGTAAAAGTTGACATAATTAAGATGTAAAATGTATAATGTACCTACGGATCGTCTAACGAACGAATTTACACCGAAAAGTTCTGATTCTTTTGATTTCCTATGTACGACAATACAAGGAAATGATTATAATTTGAAATAACACTTTCAACATTCCGATCTGCGCGGGCCTCTGCCGAATTCATTGTTTTTTTTTTTTTTTTTAAACTAACACTACGAAGCCTCTCGGCTCTCACCGGTTTATCGGGAAAAAACCGAATTAAATTAATCAAAGCATTCGTCACTCTGAAGATTCTTCAACAAAATTCAAATTTCGAAACCTTTCGCAGGATTAATTCTTCATTTTGATTCGTATATTAATCAATTTCCGTGCACCAACGAGCCCAGTTCCAAACGCATACGTAACTTTCGCTTCAATTAATCCTTCCCCTGTTTCTCAATTCCCCGTACTTATTCACCCTCAACTGCAATGGGGAAAATAATTCTTTTCGTTCCCACGAGCCAATTTTTCACGAATATGCCGTTTCATATTCTTTATATATCGAGTTTTCATATATAATTTTTATGTGCGTTTTCGTTTCTTCTTAGTATTGCAATACGCCGCGTTCTCCTCTCACCGAGACCACACAACAAATGGTTCAGTTTGCAAGGCACAATTTCGTCTAGAGTTCGAACGAAGAAGAAAAACGAGAAACGATGGAAAATTTTCTTGAAACTTTACCATTGTTTTTTAAATTAAAAAAAACCGACCGCTTCCGGATTAGAGAAAAACAAATCACGTACGATGCTTAGTTAATATTGAATAATTGGGGGGATGCACGCGGCGCTGTGATAATAGGCGATAAGAAAAGCTTGCGGAAAAGATATATCTTTCCATGCAGGCGAGGGTAACGTGTCTCGTAACCAAAGCTTTGAATGTTTTTTTTTTTCATTCACGAGTCTCGAACACGAATTTACTTGCCGTACTTTATCACGGTATGTGGTTCATCTCGTGCAAAAAGTCACGTGATAGCGTGACTCATAGCGCAAAGAGGGCGAGGAAGGGAGAGGGCGCGCAAAGCTTTCGTTAGATATCACGGGAAAAAAAAAATTCTCCTTTCTTACGTACACTGACTAGTATTTTCACAATATTATAATATACTAATATCAATAGTATTTTCTACGATACCCGTTTACGCAAACATATTGAGAATATCACGTAATAATCAACGAAACTCACAAGACTCAATAAACAATCAACAAGCATATATAGAGACGTGCGTGTCGTATATAATAATAATAATAATAATAATAGATATTTATATATAATATATATGTGTGTATAATTCCTGAGAAGGGATATAAATTAAATTTGATATATACCATGCGTCTCTCGGATACGTGATACACATTTCGAATTAAGCAACGATATATAAATATTATCGTCCTCGTTATTTGGTTAATTTATCCAAGTTTTACATATATAGACAACGTTTTGAATAAAATACGGGAAAATGGGATGCGTGTGTGTGTGTGTATGTGTAAAGTATAGGACGAGTCAGACAGTAAGTGAAGATAACAATTATGCGGGGATAACGGAGAAACAATTTGGAATTAGTATTTGATCCATACTGGGTGACTAGAAAATTGCGTCGTATAATAATAAAGACATTGAGAAGTAAATGGAAACGTCATTACGATTTTTTGAGAGTTAACGAATCCGAGAAGGATACAATTCCCTTTAACTCACCGTGCACATCGCGAGTAAAATATCATTGCTTCGTTCATATGTACAATAATACGGCAAATCACGTTACATGTCTGCTATATTTTCATTTTCGGCAAAAAATAAAACTTTTTTTTAGTCCTTTCTACAATAAAATAAAAGGAGAGAACACGAGGGGCTTTGAAAAATTTCTACTCGTTATAACAAAAGCTGCGTTATTTATGAATGGACATTGTGAAAAAATTGTCCTCACGACTCATCGAAATCTCGAAGAACGACTCGAATTTAAATATGTGATGAAATAAATATTTATTCATTTTTTTTCGTGCGGATTTGTACAACTAATTAGCGAGTAAAAGGTCTAAGGTCGCTACGTTGTCTCTGGATATGCTCAGTAGTACAATCAATAGGGAGCCCGTTACTCTTGTCCGCATCGCACTCAAAATAATCGACAATTTTTTTTTTTTTTTAAATAAGGTTCAGTATCATGTACTGAATGTGAATTAACAAAATGGTTACAAATTAAGGGAGCGGAAGTGCCGCTATTTCAAGGAAAACCGTATTGGCCAATATCTCCGTTATCGTGCAGTTTAGGACAAAAATGGTAATGACCTTTTTTGTAGATAATTGAATTTCCCATCTTTTTCTCTAAATAATTTTTTTTGTATCACTTACCGTTTACGACTTATACGACTGTTAAAATTTATTTTTCACTTTTTAACCTGTATCTCTCCTAATAATTGTTTAAACAATAAAATGCTAATAACTTATCTTTTAAATCCATACATTTTCCACGACTTTTATTTCAAACTTTTTTGTCTAAAATTAATATTCTCAAAGTTATAACGCGTTCAATGTTGCGCTACTGGGTGCAAGGCTAATAAAAACGCGTTATAACTTTGAGAATATTAACTTTAGACAAAAAAGTTAAAAAAAAAAAGGTGTGGGAAATTTATGGATTTAATAGATAAGTTATTAGCATTTTATTGTTTAAACAATTATTAGGAGAGATACAGGTCAAAAAGTGAATAAATAAATTTTAACAGTCGTATAAGTCGTAAACGGTAACTGATACAAAAAAAATTATTTAGAAAAAAAGATAGGAAATTCAATTATCTACAAGAAAGGTTATTACCATTTTTGGCCTAAAGTGCACGGTAACGAAGATATTGGTCGATACGGTTTTCCATAAAATGGCGGCACTTCCGCTCCCTTAATTTGTAACCATTTTGTTAATTCACATTCAGTACGTGATACTGAACCTTATTTAAAAAAAAAAAATGTCCTTTATTTTTAATACGCCACAATATTCTCTATTGATTGTACTAGTTTGGCTTATCCGTCTCGCTCTCGTTCGATCAACAGTGAAACAATATTGCTCGATGGCCGTTCCCTCTGTATCGTATACGATGGCAAAATGACAATATAGTTATCGCGCGACAAGTCGCCATAGCGTTTTGATCAATTAGACATTTGGATTGATGTCTGTTAGGTTGGCGCATTTAAAAAAAAAATTCAAATTTTCGTGTTCACATATTTTCAAATAATAGTTTACTATACAAAAAGACGTTATGATTTTTTTCAGATTTTTAAACTCAAATATGAGTCTGCGTTAATGATTTTAATTCTTTATGAACTTTAGCCCACGATGAGGGCAATGAATTTTTAAATAAAAATTTGGTGATATAATCATTGAGATTATTTATGTTTTTCTTCTGGAAGTTGTTTATAAAACATCAATGAACATAATGAACTTTTGTTTATTTTATATTTTCCATTTGTTATTGAAATAAAAAACCCGATTTTGGTGAAAATTAAGGGTTTTTGAAGGCTTCTACGGACCACTTAAAATGGACGGATCTTATTCAAAATACATTGAGTGATTATTTAACTATCGAACTTTCATTACACAAAAAAAGAAATATCTGGCTTCGTTACATCATTAAAAAAAGGCGATGAAAAGTTCTTGAATTTTTTAGAAGAATCAGATGTTGGGATTATCAGGTGCATTTACAAGTATCATAAACAGTGAAAGTGAGAGGGTCAAGCACAGAGACCACACCGACATAACTTGTCCTTGTGAGCGGTACCTCCACTACCTTTGCTGCTTGCTGCTAGCATTTGCAATATTCGTACACGGGCAGGTATTACTCGTGACTACAGAAATGTTCAATGTGTCCATACGATATTTTTTTACCTGAAAGGGACTGCAATAAAACCATTTGACTTCTGACCAATGTTTACTGCTTAGAATTGCCAGTAGGTCAAATATTTCACTTAAACTTTGGATGATTAGCGCAGACTCATATTTGAGTTTAGAAATCTAAAAAAAATCATAACGTCTTTTTTTATAGTCAACTATTATTTAAAAATATGTGAACACGAAAGTTTGAAAATGTTTATAAAATGGGCCACCCTAATGTCTATATAAATATATAGGGCATTTCAGGCGAAAATGTCAGGACATCACAATTTTTCTTTTATCTCAATGGTAAGGCAATGCCAAAAACTACTAGACACAAATTTACAGATTTTTCTTCGAAAATTTGCTCGGTCGTTATCAGCGAACGCGTTAAATTGACCATTTAGGTAGGAAAATTTAGATTTGCTAAACATTCAGACAATCTCGGTGAATGTTTCGTGCGTTCTCGTACAATGCAGATATCCAATTCGTACATAAAGTTTCGCGAAAACTCAAACAAGGAGTTTCGAGATCATTATGTTTCAAAACCGATACAACGTTTTGAATGAAAAAAACTCGTGAGATGTACCGAGCAAAACGGTTAGGTCGTACTCAATATCTTTTTGGCGTTGATATTGTCCCAAAAAAAAAAAAATAATCGAAGATATAGCATCTCCCTTGTGATGGTTATCCATCGTCTTACTTCCAAGATTTTTTTGCCCCTCGAAAAATAAAAACCGTAACTAGGCAATAAGCCGAATATCTTAAAGAGGCCGTCTCTACCGATACTCAGACTCCTAATGTACAAGCACACGGGGCATGCTTATATATTACCAATTGAGCGAGGCTATTTGTCTTGCCGAGCAACGGGTGTTGCGGACCGAATGAAATTAATCTTCTACAGCAGTCGCGCGAGATTTTCTCCGGGGGGAAGGCGGGAGGGAGACGTAGCGTTATGGTTTCGCTGATATAGTACTCGCAAAATCTCACCGGGACAAGCTACGAAAACTACGAGAACCGTTAACATCGCGCAACGACACGCGGAAACAAGAAAATCAACGACCAGTATCGGTCGTTGTTTGAGTCGATAATAGGAAAAAAAAAATTGTTTTTTTTCTTCCTATTGTCGACTTATAAATTTGTTTGTCTTTCGCGTCGTTTAGGATTTTTTGGATCTGAGTACAGAGAGAGGATTCAAACGACGTCGCGGTGTACTCTCGGTCGAGGAGCCGCTGCTCTTCAACTTTGATTTTCCCGGCTTCGAGGGTTTTTCATCTTTTTTATTAGAGCCCGACGATGTCGTCGGTTGATTTTTCGCGTTTTTTCCATGACCCGAAATGGAACTGTCAACGCTCGAGGTTGTCGAGCATAACTGAGAGTTAGGAGTCGAAGCTGTTGTGATTGTGGTTGTTATGACGTTTGTGAGTACAGTGGCTGGATTATCGGACTTGGACCGTTGGACTTGGGTTTTGGGGCTTACTTGTACCTCGCAGGGAGGCGGCGCGATCCTGTAGGATGGCAATATCTTGAACGTCACCGATCCTCGAGCCTCTCGCTGAAACAGAATGACGATCGAAAATTCTACATAATTACGCAAATTATAAACATATACATATATAAAATTTAAGTTGAACGCGTCGTGCAACTTTAGTTTGCACTGACTTTAGATATCCGTGTGTCGTTTACTTTCTAATCCACGTTACGGAATCTATAAAATGATGTTTTTCGCCCTATGATGATTTGTTTTTATAAAAAATCAAAATACACCGCGTTGCCATATAAAGTGATAATTGTCTGCTCTCACGATTGGGAATTAAGGTAGTAGTCTGGTAACTTAAACCGATTTTCATGTCTTTGTTGGAGGGCGTTATTTTGTAGGAAAATAAAAATCAATCGTTTTGGATATTTAAGATGTTTTTATTTGCATATTAAAGATACAAAAAAAAATTTTTTTGAAAAAATTTAATATTTTATTATTATTATTATTGATTAAAGTTGGCACCTCGAAGTTGGCAGCCCGGGTCCTAACTTTTTTTCTACCGAACCGATTGCTTTCAAATTTTAACAGGCTACGCCACACACTTATAGTTCTCGTCGGAACTACCGAGAAATTTTTCACCCCTAACTTTTTATTTTACAACCCCTTCTTTGCAAAAATAAAAGGACTTTTTTTTTCCAAAGTCCGCCATTTTGTTATTTATCCATGAAATTCAACTTCAGTAGTTCCAACCAGAACTATAAGTGTGTAGAGTAGCCTGTTAAAATTTCAAAGCAATCGGTTCGGTAGAAAAAAAGTTAGGACCCGGGCTGCCAACTTCGAGGTGCCAAATTCGTTCAATAAACTATTAAATTTTTTCGAAAATTTTTTTTTTCGAAACGAACCGATTGCTTTCAAATTTTAACAGGCTACTCTACACACTTATAGTTCTCGTCGGAACTACCGAGAAATTTTTTCACCCCTAACTTTTTATTTTACAACCCCTTCTCTGCTAAAATAAAAGGACTTTTTTTTCCAAAGTCCGCCATTTTGCTATTTATCCATGAAATTTAACTCCAGTAGTTCCAACCAGAACTATAAGTGTGTAGAGTAGCCTGTTAAAATTTGAAAGCAATCGGTTCGGTAGAAAAAAAGTTAGGACCCGGGCTGCCAACTTCGAGGTGCCAAATTCGATCAATAAACTATTAGATTTTGTCGAAAATTTTTTTTTTTGTATCTTTAATATGTAAATAAAAACATCCTAAATATCCAAAACGATTCATTTTTATTTTCCTACAAAAAAACGCCCTCCAAAAAAGACATGAAAATCGGCTTAAGTTACCAGACTACTACCTTAAGTACAACGCTATAAATATAACGCGATAAAGCACGTGTGTACATAATTTTGTTTTGATAATCCCACGATCATTGGTAGATCAGTACAATGCCCTTAATTCGTACGCACGCTCTCTCGTGAAGACAATGTTCTCGGTGTTCGAGTTGCGGTATAATAATTGGCGTTGTGCATATAGAACAAAGGCCTTCGGTCGCGTCTCCGGCAAAGCCTCGAAAACTTCTTCGTCAATTAACGAAGCGCGTCACGTGGGACAAGTTTCGTATCGAATCTCAATTCTTAATTGACATTAATTGAGCTCGAATGAAGATGGAAAAAAAAACCTGACAAAGTGCACTCACCGAAGAGTTTGCCGTGTGAGCTATTTCAAGCAGATGAATCCGCTCGACTTGAGCCCATTTTTAATTTTTAACACGCGGACGAACGTATCGACGTCAATATTGAATTCGTTACTTAAAAAATGCGAATTCTATTTAAAATAGAATTCGCCATGCTATAGCGTATTATTAAATTTTAACAAAAATACATGTTGATCGGTGGAATTTCTGATAAAATTACGGTATAGCGCGAAATAGGAATAAAAATAGAGTGTAATTCGAACGATAAAAATTTCATTCCCAATCAAGCGGATGCAATTGAGAAATAAAAATGTGTTACTCCGTACGGGAGGCAACGATAAAGCACCGCATTTGTATCTCAATTTTAGAGGGCTACCAGACTTTGAACTCATACTTACGAGCATCTTTTGTAAGGCATTGACCGACTGATTGGCCACTGGAATCCCATTGATCTCTCTTATCTCGTCGAGCACGTGAAGCGTCGCCTGTCTGTGGATCATTCCACCGTGCATTATTCTCGCCACTACGCATTTACCATCCTCGTTCATTTTCAACGTGATTCCCTAGGTAAAAGAGACTTATTTTAATAATTATTCAATCGTAATTCAATAATACGACAATTAATGAATTAACGACAACAAAAAACTGAATTATTATTCAACCGTTGAATGATAATTCAATTATTGTTCGACGATACTTTAGCCATACGAGGTCTGTTCAAAAAGTATCGAGAATTTTGAATTTCCGCGGGCTACGTATATTCGAATTTCGATTTTTTTGTGGCGTTAGGTTGGTACTCGTGTCCCTCACTTATGCTGAAAAAATCGGCCATTTTGAATGTTTGGTTAATTGTTGACAGCTGTTTTGGTTAGACGTGTTTTGGCTTGTCTTCGATTTTTGCCTATTCCAAAAAAGCAGCTTCCATCGCGATGATTCTTTGGTTTTCACGTCATAACCATAAACCCATGATTCGTCACCAGTTATGACCCTCTGGAGCAAATTTGGGTCGTCGCGGACCGAGTCCAACAGCTACTTAGCAATGTTAACGCGACACTGTTTTTGTTCGAAATTGAGCAATTTTGGCACGAATTTCGCGGCGACCCGTCTCATGCCCAAATCATTGATAAAAATGGAATAGCACGAGCCAATCGATATGTTTAGTTCCTCAGCAACTTCTCTAACGGTCATTCGACGATTGGCCAATAATATTTTCTTCACTTTATCAATGTTTTCGTCTGTTGTTGATGTGCTCGGACGTCCGGAACGCATTTCGTTGTTCGCATCTTCTCGGCCCTCTGAGAACATTTTGTACCACCGATAAACGTTGCTTCGGTCCAAGGTAGCTTCACCATATGCCACAGTCAACATTCGGAATGCGTCCGCGCACTTAATTTTGTTTTTCACACAAAATTTGATACGGATTCTTTGATCCATTTTTTGGAATAGGCAAAAATCGAAGACAAGCCAAAACACGTCTGACCAAAACAGCTGTAAACAATTAACTAAACATTCAAAATGGCCGATTTTTTCAGCATAAGTGAGGGACACGAGTACCAACCTAACGCCACAAAAAAATCAAAAATCGAAAATTCGCGATACTTTCTGAACAGACCTCGTACATCGGACTCTCAACAAAAATGTCAAACGATTTTTACTAGTCTTGGAGTTCGCTGCTTTCTAACTAAGAATTATATTTAAAACGATTATACCACAAAAGATTCTCAATCCTCTAATCACGTATCGTTACTTCCTATTTCAATTTTAAACAATATACTTGGTTTTTCGTATTGATTTACGTAAACGATCGTTCGAACAATCGGAATCGGCGTATTTTACAAGATTCACGTCACGGTTGACGATTGGTTTTTTTTTTTTTTCACGTGTACGAATTACTTTGTAACCGTTATAAAAGGTCGAGAAGGAAATGAAAATAATATATTTATGTATTTCGTTACAAATTTTTCCTCACCATTGGCTCGTCGGTATTTTTTTGAAATTGCACCAGTCTGACTCGAGTGACATTCTCAACGTCCATCTCGCCATTCTGACCCTCGGGATCGTCGCCGCCGTTCAAGTAGGGTAGGAGGGGCGGTGGCGTCACTCTCGTCGCTTCCTCCCCGTAAACCTCGTGCCCGGCAACATCGTGAGCTTGCAACAGTGCCTGAAACGTAAAGCGTGAAATTGCACATTTAATATTTCATCCGAACTACGGCGGTACAGAGTGGCAGTTGCAACTAGCGCCGTTCGTCATGATCATCGTGCATTCGCGGACAAGGTTTTCGATCAAAAACCTCGTTTATGACGGCTAGATTCGCGAAATATATGAAATCCTTCCTTCAACTTTTAAACGACAATTATATAATTATTTTAAAAAATTTAATTCTAAAATTCGCCATGTTGTATAATACTTTCTAATTGATCTCTTCTCGTTTGATGAAGAAGATTTTTTCCCACAAAAATTAAAAATAAACGTATATACACCGGAGGATAAAAATTCCGCGGTGACTTCTGGAAAAAGCAGAAAACTATTGAGCGGATAAATAAAAATTAGCGAATTCTATAAGTGGCTCACCATTTAAGGTAGTAGTCTGGTAACTTAAGCCGATTCTAATGTCTTTTTTGGAGGGCGTTTTTTTGTAGGAAAACAAAAATGAATCGTTTTGGATATTTAGGATGTTTTTATTTACATATTAAAGATACAAAAAAAAATTTTGTTGAAAAAATTTAATAGTTTATTATTATTATTATTATTGATCGAAGTTGGCGCGTCGAAAAAAAAGCGCGTGGGTGGCCCCGGTGATTTTGGCTCTCGATGTTATCTGAAATCAAAAATTCTTGATAATTCTTAATCTATAGACATGTCATTCTGGTCGGAACTACTGAGGTTAAATTTCATGGATAAATAACAAAATGGCGGACTTTGGAAAAAAACGTCCTTTTCCATTTTGTTATTTATCCATGAAATTTAACTTCAGTAGCTCCGACCAGAATGACATGTCTATAGATTAAGAATTATCAAGAATTTTTTATTTCAGATAACATCAAGACCCAAAATCGCCGGGGCCACCCACGCGCTTTTTTTTCGAGGTGCCAACCTCGATCAATAATAATAATAATAATAATAATAATAAACTATTAAATTTGTTCAAAATTTTTTTTTTTTGTATCCTTAATATGTACATAAAAACATCCTAAATATCCAAAACGATATGACCCTGAAGATATCTGCATCAGACAAAATTGCATCTTTGAGCAGCGATAACTACCGTGTTTTTTATCGTACAGACTTCGCCAACGTCTCATTTTCTTCGTTTAGCGATTCTGCAGAGGTACTTTTTTTGTTTTTTTTTTAAGTCTTCCTTAAGGGGTCACATCGAAAAGAAATGTTTGGACAGCTGTAGCTACCGTGTTTTTTATCGTACAGACTTCGCCAAGGTCTCATTTTCTTCGTTTTGCGATTCTGCAGAGGTACTTTTTTTGTTTTTTTTTTTCAAGTCTTCCTCAAGGGGTGACATCGAAAAGAAATTTTTGGACAGCTGTAGCTACCGTCTTTTTTATCAAACAGACTTCGCCAAGGTCTCATTTTCTTCGTTTTGCGATTCTGCGGAGGTACTTTTTTTGTTTTTTTTTTTAAGTCTTCCTTAAGGGGTGACATCGAAAAGAAATTTTTTGGACAGCTGTAGCTACCGTGTTTTTCATCGTGCAGACTTCGCCAAGGTCTCATTTTCTTCGTTTTGCGATTCTGCAGAGGTATTTTTTTTGTTTTTTTTTTTCAAGCAAAGCAATTGCAAACGTCTGTAGTCCGAGAGAAGTTATTTTCTATCATAACTTCGCTCAGGCTACAAAGCGAAGTTATATTTGCTAAACGAAGCGAATTCTGTACGATAAAAAACACGGTAGCTACAGCTGTCCAAAAATTTCTTTTCGATGTCACCCCTTAAGGAAGTCTTAAAAAACAAAAAAACAAAAAAGTACCTCTGCAGAATCGCAAAACGAAGAAAATGAGACCTTGGCGAAGTCTGTACGATAAAAAACACGGTAGCTACAGCTGTCCAAACATTTCTTTTCGATGTCACCCCTTAAGGAAGACTTAAAAAAAAAAAACCAAAAAAGTACCTCTGCAGAATCGCAAAACGAAGAAAATGAGACGTTGGCGAAGTCTGTACGATAAAAAACACGGTAGTTATAGCTGTCCAAAGATGCAATTTTGTCTGATGCAGATATCTTCAGGGTCATAAAACGATTCATTTTTATTTTCCTACAAAAAATTTTTTTTTGTATCTTTAATATGTAAACAAAAACATCCTAAATATTCAAAACGATTCATTTTTATTTTCCTACAAAAAAACGCCCACCAAAAAAGACATGAAAATCGGTTAAAGTTACCAGACAACTACCTTAACTCACCGTTTCTTTTTCCTAATAAAAAAAGATAAATCCACTCGTTTTATAAAATATTGATAAAAAAAAAAACTCGTTTCGACAACGGTAATAGTTGCGCCCAACGAAAATCTCATTATAACGCGGATTGCATCTGCGTCCGTCGTGTAAAAAAAAAAAAACCTGTTTGGCTAAACAGTTAGACACGGCATCGTTGTACGTATAGAAGGCGAAATTGATCGAGACCCCACCGGCAGCGGTTGTATGGAAGTGTGAAAAATGAAAAACAGTCGAAAGTAATAAAAAAATAAAAATTCCCCTCGTCGCGGACGGTGTACCGGGAAAATGTTGCGTTTGCGGAAATGAAAACGCGACCGATTCCGCATTTTCACAATGCCATCGCGCTCCTCGTGTATATAGATGGAATAACTGAAACGATTTGGGTTTTTTTTTCGTTGTATTCTCTTTTCTCTCGGTACGTCGTTCCGAGTTTTATGAATATTTTACCGAAACGAAAAATAAAACATTCGGCTCGGACGACTGCGGATGAGTTTTGAGCCAATGGGATTTCGAGATTTTTTTCTGAATTTTCGATTTTTCAATCACGAAACAACGACGAATGTGTCGAAAGATATGAACTGCGGTAGATCAACATCAAACTGGAATAACGATTGTTTTTAAATGCTAACCCGCAACTACGAATGAAAATTTAGATTCCGGGGAATTACAGTGATCTAAATCATTTCTGATGTGCGAATCTATATAGTTATTTATTTTATATCACCGTAGAGTACAATTCGTCGGACGAATAAAATGATATTCGTACTTTCCGTACCGTAAAGCTGATAAATTATTAATGCCGAGTGATGATAATCGAATTATCTCGGGAACGATAAGTCGCGAGCGGCGATGTACTTGAAAATTGTATACGCGGGTCGAGGTTGACGCGCAGGTAGTCGGGATAGAATATGGCGAGGGCCTCGGATCTTTTTCCTTGTTCGAAAACGACGAGAATAAACGAGAGAAAGAGAGCGCCGACCAAGAGAGATACGAAAGTTACGAGGATAGTTCCGTCGTGGCCGTAACGAAGCCAAAAGTCTCCCGTACTTTTGGCTTCGTTGCTTTTAATCGCGAGCAATTATGGAAATCGCGTGCTATGAGGGACGAAGGGGCGTAAAGATCGAGCGAGAAGACCGAAGAGCAGCGGAAATGAGGAAAAAGCCATCGGGGATAAAGCTCGAAGAACGGAAGTGGCAAGAAAAAACGACTTGGATCGTGATGCGCGTTAGGAGAATAAATAGACGACGGAGGAAAATAAACGATAAAAACGAAAGAACTAAAAGAAAATTCAACGTACGTGTACGAGGTCTCTTAAAAAAGTATCCGCGAATTTTGAATTTCCGCGGGGCTACGTATATTCGATTTTCGATTTTTTTTGTGGCGTTAGGTTGGTACTCGTGTCCCTCTCTTATGCTGGAAAAATCGGTCATTTTGAGGGTTTAGTTAATTGTTGACAGCTGTTTTGGTTAGACGTGTTTTGGCTTGTCTTCAATTTTTGCCTATTCCAAAAAAGCCGCTTCCATTGCGATGATTGAGCTTTGGTTTCCACGTCATAACCATAAACCCATGATTCGTCACCAGTTTTGACCATCTGGAGCAAATTTGGGTCATCGCCGACCGAGTCCAACGGCTCCTTAGCAATGTTAACGCGACACTGTTTTTGTTCGAAATAGAGCAATTTTGGCACGAATTTCGCGGCGTCCCGTCTCATGCCCAAATCATTGGTGAAAATGGAATAGCACGAGCCAATCGCTATGTTTGGTTCCTCGGCAACTTCTCTAACGGTGATTCGACGATTGGCCAATATTATTTTCTTCGCTTCGTCAATATTATCGTCTGTTGTTGATGTGCTTGGGCGTCCGGAACGCATTTCGTTGTTCGCATCTTCTCGGCCCTCTGAGAACATTTTGTACCACCGATAAACATTGCTTTGGTCCAAGGTATCTTCACCATATGCCACAGTCAACATTCGGAATGCGTCCGCGCACTTAATTTTGTTTTTCACACAAAATTTCATACAGATTCTTTGATCCATTTTTTGGAATAGGCAACAATCGAAGACAAGCCAAAACGCGTCAAACCAAAACAGCTGTCAACAATTAACTAAACATTCAAAATGGCCGATTTTTTCAGCATAAGTGAGGGACATGAGTACCGACCGAACGCTACAAAAAAATCGAAAATCGAATATACGTAGCCCGCGGAAATTCAAAATTCACGATACTTTTTGAAAACACCTCGTATACGAAACGGTTCTCAAGGTAGTAGTCTGGTAACTTGAGCCGATTTTCATGTCTTTTTTGCAGGGCGTTATTTCGTAGGAAAATAAAAATGAATCGTTTTGGATATTTAGGATGTTTTTATTCACATACTAGCTGACCCGACAGACGTTTTCCTGTCTGAGCTATGAATATTCAATTCGAACTGGAATAAATAATTTAAAACAAAATCATTTCAAAAACATAGCGTTTATTGTAACTGAAAATAGAAAATTGACTCCCTTAGTGTTTCTGTATAAGCATGTATACGACGTGTTAGTCTATCGAGACTTACCAAAAATCGATATTAAATTAAACTTTTAATATAACCCGTGATTGCGGTGAACTAATTGTGATGAACAAACACTTCTCAAAAAACTCACTCAACAAACTTAAAACTGGATAAACGTTCAGATCGAATGGACTGTGCACTAAAAAATGAATAAATGAATTTTTTGATCGATAGATGCCGACCGATGCATCTATTAAATCACATTTGCTTCGCGGGAACTGTCAAACGCGCGAAGGTAAAATAGTCGTTAAGTTTTCTGAAATTTTCCAATTATCCGCGCAATTTTCTTAATTTTTCTTCCCGTAAGAACCTTCAACACAGTATTAGAAAAATTGAAAAAAAAAGATGAATGAAATCGGTAAAGTTGTTCTCAAGTTATGGCGACCAAAGTTATGGTGACCAAACCAAGGGAAATAGAGATTTATTTTTATATATATAGATTGGGACGATTTTTTTTTTCGACAATTTTTTTTTTTCAGTCCCCACCCGAAATTTTGTTGGATATGTCGAAAAAAAAAATTCCCTTAAGGTTACAGCCAAAATGGCGGACTTTGGAAAAGGACTTTTTTTCCAAAGTCCGCCATTTTGTTATTTATCCATGAAATTTAACTTCAGTAGTTCCGACCAGAATGACATGTCTATAGATTAAGAATTATCAAGAATTTTTTATTTCAGATAACATCAAGAGCCAAAATCACCGGGGCCACCCACGCGCTTTTTTTCGAGGTGCCAACTTCGATCAATAATAATAATACCAATAAACTATTAAATTTTTTCAAACAAATTTATTTTTTCTATCTTCAATATGTAAATAAAAACATCCTAAATATCTAAAACGATTAATTTTTATTTTGCTACAAAAAAACGCCCTCCAAAAAAGACATGGAAATCGGCTCAAGTTACCAGACAACTACCTTAAAACGGACTCATTAAAAATCGCAGAAACTTGCCCTTATCGTTTCTCTTCTTTCCTTTGCGTTATACCCAAAGACGGCTCCTCTTCCGTTTTCACCGAATTTCCCGCCCCGATTTTCCAAAGAAATTACCCGACGAGCATTTGCACGGAATGGGTAAAAAATAAAATAACGTTCAACCGCGTACGTACCGACCGGGGAAAGAACACCGTTCGCGAGAGAAAAGGGATCTATCGAACGACACCTTTATGTACGTACGAACGCGAATGAAACTTTGCGATTTAGGAATGTCACGTTTTAAAAAGAGCTTACTTGGCTTTTTGTATTTAGTTGAACGAGCCAATTTGCTCCTTCCGATATCCGCTTTCGCGAGGGTGAAAGTATAGGGGAGAAAATGTCGAAAAAATAAAAATCATCGAAACGGATATTGAATTTTTGGATCTAATCGGTGATGGTTCTTCTTTCCTTCGAGAGTCAAGGCTTTTTCTATGCGGTACGATGATTTTTATGCCGGTTGCGAAAAAACCGTGACTGAAGAAACGAAGGATTATAAACTCCGTCTCGGGAGAAAGCAAGAAACGACTCGAGATAAGGAAATATGAGAAGCAGCGAGGAGTAGCGTTCTCGAGGTTCTTAATTTACACGAGAGATACCGGAGAGGAGAGAGCGAGAGAGCGAGAGAGAGATAAAAAAGAATGATGACGACGAAGGAAAGAGATGTAACTGAGGTACGATTTTTTCCCAACGTAGAGTGTACAGGTGGAAGGAGGGGAAAAAAGCTCTTCGGAACGAGAGCTTTTCGAGTGAACGACGTATAGCCGTGAGGAATGACGACGCTTTTGAGAATTTATGCACGAATTCGTAGTATCAACCCTTCCCCTTCCACCTTCGTTTCCTTTTATCCATGTAGCGGTAGAAGCGTACTCGTGTTTTCCCAAAATACGGGAATGGTACGAAGATCCGAACGGTATTACGTGTGTATGTACAGTCAAGTTCCGAGGTCGAGTGTGCTTCTATGCGTTAATTTAAGCCTTTGACCCATTATGTGCGTTTTGTATATCCACTGAAAGGTTTTTTTTTTTTTTCATCTCGCAAACATTGCTATATACCATTTGTCGTAAAAAAATGGATATGAAGCATTCGGAAATTAGAACATAAATTTAAAAAATGAACAAAAAATAAAACATTGCAACGAATCTCCCTCTACGAGCAAAGCGTCGCTTTATCAATTTTGGCCTCATCGTTTGTATATACGCGCGAACATTATTTAACATACCGTCCTAACAAACCAATTATGTAATGGTTAGTAATTGTTCGAAAAATATTAATCTTACTACTATAATAAACCTGGAGAGTTTGTTTGTTTGTTCGTCTGTTTATTCGAACGCGCTAATCTCAGAAAATACTAATCCGATTTGAAAAATTCTTTTTGCATTAGATAGCCCGTTTATTCAGGAAGGCTTTAAGCCCATATAACTTTATGCCATGACCCTAAGGAACAGCGACGGCGCGTTGTAACGGAGGACGGAAATTTAACGCGGGTGAAACCGCGGGGCACAGCTAGTGTTATTACAAAAGAATAATTATCGCTAATGATTCGTCATTGTTGGAAAAAAAAAGCTTATAATTTTTCTTTTTTCGTAAAATATTTTATTACTTACAATATAATTATTTTGTGGTAAATGATTTTTTATGGCTTTTCTTTCGAACGAAATGCATTCCTGAATGAAAACAGATATAGATATGTTCCACTTCTGTAGTTAAGTCAGTAGTCTGGTAACTTAAGCCGATTTTCGGGTCTTTTTTGGAGGGCGTTTTTTGTAGGATAATAAAAATGAATCGTTTTGAATATTTAGGATGTTTTTATTTACATATTAAAAATACAAAAAAAAATTTCTTTGAAAAAATTTAATAGTTTATTATCATTATTATTATTGATCGAAGTTGGCACCTCGAAAAAAAAGCGCGTGGGTGGCCCCGATGATTTTGGCTCTTGATGTTATCTGAAATAAAAAATTCTTGATAATTCTTAATCTATAAACATGTCATTCTAGTCGGAACTACTGAAGTTAAATTTCATGGATAAATAACAAAATGGCGGACTTTGGAAGAAAAACTTTTTTCCAAAGTCCGCCATTTTGTTATTTATCCATGAAATTTAACTTCAGTAGTTCCGACTAGAATGACATGTTTATAGATTAAGAATTATCAAGAATTTTTGATTTCAGATAACATCAAGAGCCAAAATCACCGGGGCCACCCACGCGCTTTTTTTTCGAGGTGCCAACTTCGATCAATAATAAAAATAATAATAAACTATTGAATTAAAAAAAAAAAATTTTTTTGTATCTTTAATATGTAAATAAAAACATCCTAAATATCCAAAGCGATTCATTTTTATTTTCCAACAAAAAAAACACCCTCCAAAAAAGACATGAAAATCGGCTTAAGTTACCAGACTACTGCCTTAATCAATCGTTAGCCTATTATATAGTCGATTATTCGTGTGGAGAGGACAGAAAGAGAAAAATAAGCGTCGAAAGGCGCATCGATCTCACGACCCTGACACGATTTTATTATCGAGCTCTTTTCTCGTTGTTCGCCATGATGTACATTGTTACTCGACAATGACGATTATCGACGAGCCAGCTGAGAAATGACTGACCATCGTATTTGTTTCGTTATTTTTTCCCCGCACAAACTCGTTCGAACCACGAACTCTCGTTCAAACAATCTCTGATAGGAATACTTTTTGTCTTTTGTCGACGACGGAAGCTTTGTTTTCACAAAACAAAATTCTTAATACGCGGATTATTTGAAATTTTCGAAATGGTAACGAGCTCAGAAAAAAATGTCCTCTCTTTCCATCGCGAAAAAATCTTCGAGATGGGATCTTATTCGCAAAGTGAGGAGTCAGACATATATATATATATTAGGGCGATTTTTTTTTTCGACTATTTTTTTTTTCAGTCCCCACCCGAAATTTTGTTGGATATGTCGAAAAAGAAATTCCCTGAAAGTTACAGCCCTTAATATTAATTCTAAGTACTTTCCCAAAGCGTGAGAAGATTTTCCATCTAAAATACATTTTTTTTTTCAAATTTCCATAACTCAGCCGCATTTTATGCTATCATATTGTTCTTGGTTTCGATTTACTCAGAATAAGACAATCTAAAAAAGTGCCTTCTGCGGCGAAAGTGTAAATTGTACTGGTGAGTTGGTACGGGTCACTGAAGTTGATTTTTACCCAAAATTCTTGTTTTTTTGCTGTTGTCTCCGAAACAATTAGCTTTACGAAAAAAATGTAAATGAAAAATTTGATGAAAATTTAATTTCCTATAAAAATGGTCCTATCGACCAAATTGCTTAGATTAATATTTCTTGAGATATTAAACTTTTTTTATTTTTTATTTTTTTTATTATTTAATATTTCATATTTTATAAATTTTATACTACTCATAAGTTAAAGTTCAATATCTCAAGAAATATTAATCTAAGCAATTGGGACCTTTTTTGTAGGAAATTTAATTTCCAACCAATTTTTCGTTTACATTTTTTTCGTAAAGTTTATTGTTTCGGAGATAACAGCAAAAAAAAACGAGAATTTTGGGTAAAAATCAACTTCAGTGATCCGTACCAACTCACCAGTACAATTTACACTTTCGCCGCAAAAGGCACTTTTCTAGATTCTTTTATTCTGAGTAAATCGAAACCAAGAACAATATGATAGCATACAATGCGGCTGAGTTATAGAAATTTGAAAAAAAAAAATTGTATTTTAGATGGAAAATCTTGAGGGCTGTCACTTTTAGGGAATTTCTTTTTCGACATATCCAACAAAATTTCGGGTAGGGACTGAAGAAAAAAAAATAGTCGAAAAAAAAATCGTCCTAATATATATATATAGTATAAATACATATATATATACTCACGTAACAGAGCATTTCGACCGTATCCCAACGAATTAACTTTCCAAAGTTTCGAATATTTGATTCTTGATAAATGTTGAGTTTCCATTGAGGGGAGGATTTGGCACTCCGGGGCAAGGAGGAAGTGGGCTACTCGATGATACGAAGCGGTGTGTCGTTAATGAGAAGTCACGGTGTTTCCTCAAATATATTATAGTCCGATCCGCCACGTGGACGTTAAAATCATTGTAACGCGGATTAACTTGACTGGTTATTAAATTGGAATTCTCGCAAGTCGAATAACACTCGCGAAGGACCAATTAATATCAAGAGAGCGTTATATCAACGAAAGATGCTGCAAGGACTCTATCGAGAATCCCTTTTTTTCCTTTGTCGGATCAAGGGCTTTTAGATTGTTTGTCCCCTTTCATCTCGACAAACACGTGCGAAAATTGTTATTTTCACTGACGCGTACATACGTGACAAACCGTACGTGTGGACGTTTGGTCGAGTACTGCACGAAAAGTACGGACAGTGATGCATCTACTACCGCGCCGGTTTCTGCCCACTCGTTCTCTCGGCGCGGCAGCATGGACGACATAAACTTCCCGCCACCAATCCCTGACTCACCCTATCGCCTTAAATATGCCTCTACGTACTTCTACATATTTCTATATATATTTAATCGTTACGGAATTCACTCGACCATCCGTTTTACGTCAGAAACAGCGAGAGAAAACCCAAGGCTCGAATCTTCCTTCGATGAAAAACCATATATACAACGGTGCTGGCTAGTTTCTGCCAACTTCACGCTCGTTGTTTATATCGCTGTTTCGTCACGTCAATCATCGATCGTCTGGTTTTCCTTTGTATCAATTTATCTCTTGAGAAATAATTCGGTAAACCGTGATTATTCGGTAGCACGTCTAAACATCACGTTGCAATTACTTTACTGATAATAACATCGCCGGTGAAAACTACACAGCGCATATTTACACATCCGGTTTGGTGGGTTTTGTTGGATTTCGGGCTGGGGTTTGGGTTGTGTTGCGGCGGCTCAAAACCCAATGAAACCCAACAAAACCCGACAAAATCCATTAAACCGGATGTGTAAAAATGCGCTGTGTAGTTTTCGCCTGCGATATTATTATCCGTAAAGTAATTGCAACGTGATGTTTAGACATGGAACCCATTATTTATTGTTGGATCCATGTCCTCTTTTCGAAACAGCGTCAGTTTTACGTTCAAACGTTGAGAATTCCACCGACATGGTTTGAACGGAATTCAATTTTTTTTTAAGTGAAACTTCTTGGGCGGCGAGTGAAATTTCAAGGACGCGTCACGTTGGGATGGTAACAAGTGTCGTCAGTACAAGTGTCGTCTGTAGCAAGTGTAGTGTAGCAACTCGCATCTGTAGCAAGTGTCGTCAGTACCAAGTGTCGTCAGTACAACTGTCGTCTGTAGCAAGTGTAGTGCAGCAACTCGCATCTGTAGCAAGTGTCGTCAGTACCAAGTGTCGTCAGTTTGGGCAGTACGTTCGATCTGACGACACTTTTTAGGCACATTTCGTTACACGAGAGAGAAGAAAGATAATATGTAGAGAGAAGGAGAAAGAGAGCTATACAGTGTGACAATTATAAGGTGGCCATGTATTTTTTACCGCTCTGGCGTTAAAAAATCGGGGAGTTTAAAAAGCGGTTTCCGAAGGATTTTGCATGGGCTTTTCGAAAAAAAATATGTCGCTGATGTGAGACGTACCATTCTTGGGTAACGAGAAATTTTTGTTCGAAAAAAATATAAAAATTGCCTTTTTATTTTGGAACAATAAAGTTCGTTCAATTCTGTACACGAAACACTGGTCGCAAACTCGTTTCAAGGTTTTTATCGTGGAGAAAAAAAAAGTTGAACTTGCATATTTTGTGAGTGTATCCGTCTTTAATTTCGAGAACAGTAGAACAACTACAGCAGTAGTCATGTTGGATCACGTAGTATCTGTTTAATTTCACGTCCGTCGGAGGGTGAGGTTCAGAAGGCCATGACTATCACGACGAGAAGTGACATAATGCTGAAACTTGGATCCGAAGAAAATTAAATACAGCAAGACCGGGCAAACGTAGCTCGACCGATCCTTTTCTGATTAACGATAGCCGTCGTATCCTTATCGAATAATTATGAAAGATCATTCGGCATCGTTGATCAGTGAAGGTGAGGTAAAGTTAGGTTTGTCTTATCTTAAATAATTTTTTTTTGCGTGAATCTAAGGTTTTCGCGCATCGGTCAATCGCGCTTTCACAAGGCACGTTCACTGCAAAATGTCCGGTTTGTCAGTGGTTTTCGTCGCCTTTTAAACAATGCCCATGACGTGAAACGTCTCCGTGCATGGAAACCTTGTCCATACAAAATTACATAAAGCGAGACGGCGAACATACCTCGACCGATCCTTTTTTCATTAACCATATCTCATCTCGATCGAATCGTTTTAAGACCATTCTGAACACTAATTTTACAACCATTCCGAAGACTAATGTTGGTCTTAAAACTAGTCCGGAGTGGTCTTGAAACTAGTCTTGAGGATGATCTTAAAACTAGTCTTCGAAGTGGTCTTAAAACTAGTCTTGAGGATGGTCTTAAAATTAGTCTTGAGAATGGTCTTAAAACTGGTCTTGAGAATGGTCTTAAAACTAGTCTTCAGGATGGTTGTGAAACTAGTCTTGAGGATGGCCTTAAAACTAGTCTTGAGAATGGTCTTAAAACTAGTCTTGATAATGGTCTTAAAACTAGTCTTCAAGATGAGTATAAAACTAGTCTTGATGATGGTCTTAAAATAAGTCTTGAGAATGGTCTTAAAACTGGTCTTGAGAATGGTCTTAAACCTAGACAAGTTTGAAGACTATTCTCAATACTAGTTTCACAACCATCCTGAAAACTAGTTTTAAGACCATTCTCAACACTAATTTTAAGACCATTCCGGAGACCAATTTCACAACCATTCTAAAGACTAATTTTAAGACCATTCTCAAGACTAGTTTTCCAACCATCCTGAACACTCAAGATCATACTCAAGGTCAAGTTTACAACCATTCTAAAGTTTAGTTTTAAGACCGTTCTCAAGACCAGTTTTAAGACAATTCTCAAGACTAGTTTTAAGACCACTCCGAAGACTAGTTTTAAGACCAACATTAGTCTTCGGAATAGTTGTAAAATTAGTGTTCAGAATGGTCTTAAAACGATTCGATCGAGATGAGATATCGTTAATGAAAAAATGATCGGTCGAGTTACGTTCGCCGTCTCGCTTTATGTAATTTTCTATGGATACAAGGTTTTCATGAACGAAGACCTTTTGCGTCATGTGCATTGTTTAAAAGGCGACGAAAACCATTGACGAACCGGACAATTTGCAGTGAACGTGCCTTGTGAAAGCGCGATGGACCGATGCGCGAAAACCTTAGATTCACACATAAAAAAATTATTTAAGATAAGACAAACGTAATTTTACCTCACCTTCACTGATCAACGATGCCGAATCATCTTTCATAATTATTCGATAAAGATACGACGGCTATCGTTAATCAGAAAAGGATCGGTCGAGCTACGTTTGCTCGGTCTTGCTGTATTTAATTTTCGTTGGATCCAAGTTTCAGCATTATGTCACTTCTCGTCGTGATAGTCATGGCCTTCTGAACCTCACTCTCCGACGGACGTGAAATCAAACAAATACTACGTGATCCAACATGACTACCGCTGTAGTTGTTCTACTGTTCTCGAAATTAAAGACGGATACACTCACAAAATATGCAAGTTCAACATTTTTTTTCTCCACGATAAAAACCTTAAAACGAGTTTGCGACCAGTGTTTCGTGTACAGAATTGAATGGACTTTATTGTTCAAAAATAAAAAAGCATTGTTTATATTTTTTTCGAAAAAAAATTTCTCGTTACCCAAGAATGGTACGTCTCACATTAGCGACATATTTTTTTTCGTAAAGCGCATACAAAATCCTTCGGAAATCGCTTTTTAAACTCTCCGATTTTTTAACGCCAAAGCGGTAAAAAATACATGGCCACCTTATAATTGTCACACTGTATATTCCGAGACTACGGGAGTGGGGCAAAAGAGAGCTATACATTGTGTAGCCACGGTAGTGGGGCGAAAGAGAGCCATGTATTCTTATGCCACGAGAGTGGGGCAAAAGGCTATGGGGTGGGGGGGCTATGGGGCTATGTATTCCGATGCCGCGGGAGTGGGGCAAAAGACGGCTATGTATTCCGATGCTACGGGAGTATAGCAAAAGAGAGCGACGTATACGCGATACAAAGCGATAGAATAAGATAGGCTCGCGCATGCGCGCGTTATAGATATATGCGTCAGTCAGACGCTGTATATGTACAACTGAGGTACTACGCATGTGCTTTATAATTAATATTTATCATTGTGTTTTGTGATTATTTACATTTTTTACGTGTGTGTACTGTGATTGTTTGATTATATCCGTGAAGAGTTATTACGTAAGTATATTTAAACTATCAAATTTTTATTAATAATGACATTTCTAAACTTATACTTCGTGAAAAATTATAGAGAGTTGATTTACGCCACGTGTTTGATCCTATAGTCCATACTATAACGCATCAGTCGGTGAGAGAGGCGTTAGTTACTGAACGAGAAAAGAATTTTACTCATCGCTGTGATATATGTAAGTAATATATATCAATTAATATTTATGTCGCGAGGCTGTTCAAATTTTTAAGTTATATATGGATAGAAATGTGACTTCCTAGCACGAATGCATACCGACGCACGTAATTGTATGTGTGAGCGCGCTTGGCGTCGCACGCACACGCACACACACAGAGTTATGTGCGTCGGTGAGCATTCACGCTGCTGATCCGGACCCTAGTATTACATTATAGGTGGGTTCCGAGTTGGACGCTCAGACGCTCTGAGCGTTCGCGCTCGATTCGACTTGGATTTAATATGGCATTTAAAATGACTCTTTTCAACAAAGTTTCTCACTAAAATACAATTATATATAAAATACGATTAAATGACATAACTTCACATGCGTTTTTCTACTCCACAGATTTCGCCATGCCAAAAAAAGTAAATGAACCATCCCGAGGAAGTCGAGAAGTAAAAAACGTCTCGAAGGTGGGAAAGACAGCCAAGTCCGGAGCAGAACGTATTCGTGAATACGGAGCGCGAATAAGGGCTCTTGAGAATGCAGCCGCAGCTGGATCTGCTATTGGACATATATTTCATATTTTAGTTATCATAAACCATTAATATCATTATTACCAATTGAAGCACCAACCAATGATAATGTAAATATTGAATAAACCGAATATTTGTTATGCAAATTTTGTATTATTGTATTTATTTTGAAATGCTCTCTCTCTCTCTCTCTCTGTCTCTCACACTAAATCTCTCTTATTCTTTTTCATTATTTTTTAAGAAGTTTCACTTCAATCATGTGCACGGTGCTGCACACGCAACTTTTTTTTTCCGTACAGTTTGGAGATAGGCCGAACCGAGAGTTCAAACTTCGATTAACGTGGGAGGAATCGGATGTGAGACACGTTGAACCGAGCGATTTTGGAATTTCATACGTACGAAGCAAAGTTTACGACATTGCGCCGTTGGTCGGTTTAGAAACGTCGGTAAAAACGCTAACTAATTACGTTGACGAGTAGTACGAAGTTACGCGGTCGTGCAGACCCGTACGATTGACTCACACGGCACTATGGTAAATGGTATAAACGACTGCGCGTAGGTACAAGCTGTGCCGCAAGCTCAGCGACCGGTGACATCGATTTAACATCCAAGTGAGTACTAGCCGCCCGCTTGGCTAGTCCGAGAGCTACTTACCGGCCGATGGCGCGTTTTCCCATTGGGTAAAACCCGTTCGGGCTCGCGCCGCGACCATCGGTCGTAATCGGTGCAGTTTTACACCCTCGCGACTCCTTCTCACAATGGAATTTCCGTCGGCGTGTGGAAACTAACGCGCGAATTTCTACCCTGGCTAGAAAATTTCGATCGTTACCATCTCAGCCCCAATAAAAGCCCTGCCGAGAACTCAAATCGATGTACGATCCTGAAATTTACGAGCCTGCGCCGTGTTAGGAATTCATTTTGTATAATAAGAAATAGTCGCTGACTTTTCACTCCAGCGTCTTACGCCGATAATCGATAATATATTGGAATTAATAATTTATCAAACTCGGAGCACTTTTGAAAATATATATTGAATAGAATTGTAGAAATTAAATGTACAACAGTGCGGATCAACGGTGATCCGGTAAATGAACAAAAGCATAACATTTCAGAATTCCCGATAAAGCGGCTCGATGCATTTGTTCGATCAAAGATCCATTGGTTCGTGTAGTCGTTAATGTCTTTAACATTCCACAATGGCCAAATCGGCGCATGTTTTGCAAATGTCCGTCCGTATATCCGGGAACAAAATTGAATCCTTTGCGGCACTCTTTGTAAATGACGTTCGATATCCGCTTGGTCATTATTAACTTTTTCACGACCAATATTCTATCCATGAATGAGCGTTATCTCGGCGAATTACACGGATAAAATCGAAGGGGCTTCCCCGTGTGGCCTTAATTTTTTTCAATCAATTACAACTCAAAAAAAGATCAAACTCGTTCCCCGTCGTAATGACGTTGGCGGCTCTACGCGAATGACCCACATTTGCGACAATCTCAACGGACAGTACGAAGTTTGTTCTCGTTCGTGTTTTTTCTTCAACAATTTCCATGCCGCGTCTCTTGAGCGTATGAAAAAAACGTGCTTGATGCAAGTACGAGAAGTTGCGACTAAGACCCGAGCATTTAGATTAGTCGAGGATATAACGCGAGCAATGGAAAGTTTTCTCTCGCGAGCCTTCAAAAAGTTCTGCTCCTCGAGAACTTTTAGCCGACTCCTGTTCTTCATCGTCACGAAATTCATGGACGTATGTATACTTTTATATTTGTATATACGCACTGTGAGCCACGATGGGACGATACATTTTGGTTTCTCGACGCAAACGGGCTCTCTCTCTCTCTCTCTCGTTCGAATTTACCTACGAAACAACAAGAGAGAGGGAGAGAAGTATAACGGGTACGGGGGTGAAGGAAAAAGTAGTGGCTGGGCGTCGTTGGCGTCGGAGGCAGTGGCGGTGTATACGGTTTGCCCGGGAGTGACCTAATTCGCTTTTCCAGCGAACCGTAATCGCCACTAGGAGAGAGACGGAAAAGAGGACCGGAATGCCGGGAGGTTTGGTATTGCGTAGCTGCGAAGAGATAAAGAATTTTCCGAAGAATAGGACGACAGGACTTAGATAAACCATATGCCGTTGAGAATGCGCGAAATACGGACTGATGGTAACACAACTACTTGAATTAAAGTTCTTTAAAGGTGTTTTGAGTTTTGGAGAAAGAGCCAGATTTTACAGACCGCTTTCGTCAATTCTACGTCCCTTAATATTTTCCTTTTGTCCGAATAATTGATGGACCGTTTGTTAAAAAATTGCATCTAAGATCTCGAGTGGAATTTGAATTGGGATTTCGCGTCGCCTTAAGGAACAGAGACGGAACGAGAGCGAAATATAAGCAGATACTATCTTTTATTATTCACCGCGATACGTCGTTAAGTGTGTTACCTCGCGCGACGCCTACCTCTTCGTTAACGAACACGTCCTCCGTCACGAAAAGACAGACAGAGACAATTGGCTGCTGAGAAACGCGTACGAGCCTCTACGAGCTCGTATAAACGTGCTTAGATTTTATATCCCACGTTTTTCTTGTTCTTTTCTTTGTCGGCTATATCAGTTTCCACATGGAATAGTGAAATGTTAAAGAAAAAAAAAAATCATTCGACGGAAATTATTCCCGGAAAGAAGTGGCGTTTGAGAACATTCACACACCGTCAACGGATATAAGACGAAGATAATTTGTATTTGCCGAGAATGTCTATTCGTTTATGTTTCGCCAATTCCACTCCTCGAACGGGGGGGGGGGGGGGGAGGGGGGGCGTTCAATTTCCGGCAAACTTGTTTACAAGCTTGTCGGAAAATGAAAATGGTCTGGCCAGGGTAGCGGGTATAAAATCATGTGCACATTTAACAATATCTGATAATCAAAAAATTTCCATTTTATGAGCAGTTTTATACGAAATTTTTCACTGCAAATTGCCCTTTTAAGTTCAAATGCCGACAATATTTCATTAATTATTAATTCACTAGGTATTCTGCTGTAGATTAACGAGAATTTTTTTGATTCTAGGTACTATTCCAGACTTTGGCCCAGACTTTGGCCCGGACTTTGGTCCAGATCTGGCAAACTTCTGGCTTATTACTGGCACCAACGGTCGTACCAATACTGGTTATTTCATTGGGCCGGATCTTGGCAGACGATTTTGCCGTCGGTGCAAATTTCATTTCAGCGAGGAATGGCAAATTAAATAGATATCGAATCGAAGTCTTTTAGACACTTTTGGCGTCTAGTGGACGCCGATCCAATGTCTATTTAAATTCTATTTCTCTCTGGGAGTAATTTATATTCCTTTTTACCACGTTACCAGATGTTTCCCAAGCAGCACACGTACGTCCAAAGGATGTACTTTGGATGTCTGTGTTGTCTGGGTTGTTTATGCATAAATGTTTGATAATTAAATGCACTTGATATATACTAAATTCTCGGAGTAGTTTTTATTAATAAGAGACTAAGTGCATATACAGGTCTAAAATACGTACATAAATGATTATAGAACAGTGTTTATGAAATATAGGCTATATGAAGCAAATATTACACTAAAAAATATTGTATTGATCGTGCAATTTCAAGTTCGGGGCAAATTATAATTCAACAATTTGGTTGTTTGCAAAATAATGGACTTTTGATCAGAATAATCTAATCTACAATTACATTACAGAACGCAACTGTTAAAGTGAAATACACTCAGTATTGGCATTTTCTATATCCCGGTACTAAGCCGGTATCGAAGCCAGAGCTTGGCCGTATTTGATAGTTTATTATTATACCGGTCCGTAGTGCGGCCAGATTGTCAGCCAGTACTGAAACAATACTGGCTGCCAAAGTTTGGCCGCCAATACTGGCCCAAAGTTCGGCTAGTAGAATTGAACCAGTACTGGCATAAGACTGTATTTTTTACTGGCCCGTAGTATGGCCCGTAGTATGGCCCGTAGTACGGCCCGTAGTACGGCCCGTAGTATGGCCCGCAGTATGGCCCATAGTATGGCCAGATAGTCAGCCAGTACGGGGCCAGTATTGGCGGTCAAAGTTTGGCCGCCAATATTGGCCCAAAGCTTGGCCAGTAGAATTACACTGGCAATTTCTACGTGAACGTGGCCATATTCCTTAAGGTAGTCATCCTTTTGTCGACGATAAGATGCAAAAAAAGGAAAGAAAAATCACCGTCACTGCTGAATAAGTTCGAGTGGCACATTTGCAAGCTCTACCGGAACACAATTGCGTATACCGCTCGCACCGCCGGTATATACTCGCTGCGCCGGAGAGATGCTCTCTGATGCATTGTTGTTCGACGAGAAAGTTATATTCGACAGAGTTATTCTTCGGTAAGAGTTGTAAATGTGCCAGTTCAAGCTGTGAAGGAATATAATAACACGTGTTCTTGGAACGAGGCAGTGTGACGTATCAACACCCAACATCCCAGACTCATAAATACTCAACTGCACGTTGCAATTCCCCGTCGTACGATGCTTCGTAAGTTGTATAGTTACCGTTTAATTGGATACTTGGCGTTGGGCGCGTAAGAGGAACTTTGTGTGTGTGTGTGTGTGTGCCAAAGCGAGCAAAACACACATCTGGCATAAAACACTGCTAGTGGAAACGGATGTTCAACAGAGACCCCACTGGACTGCGTTTCCATATTTCCTCTTTTTCCTTCAATTTTCGTTTCTCGCCCATCCGGGGGGCCACTTATTCGCTCAGCTACCGTACGCGCGGTTGAACCAATGCGACTGAAAGTTGTTGACCATTCCTCCAATTGCATTATGGTTTTTGTGCACATGTATCCCTGTGAGAGAGTTTATAAGCGGTGGAGAGACAAATTAAATATTCTACTGGATGTAGAACGAAACATTTTTTAACTCGAATTTAATTTCATTTTTTAAGTTCTTTGTCATTTTACGGCTCTTTTGTCTATTCTACTTAATATATTTAGAACGGACCGTGTTTATGTGTTTATTCGAAGACTATGTAATGCATTTTCACCCTAATATTTCCTTCTCACTTTCCTTGTATCGTGACCGTTGTATTCCGAACTGTCGTTTACCACGGGAACATAGTTTATTCATCTTAGTTAATTTTGCCTCAACTCATAAGCGCGAAATATATTTGGAGCATTTTTAATGCTCGTTCATTCTAACTAAAATTTCTGTAAAATCTCGGACGGTGCCATTTTATAAACGAGCGCACGAAAAGTCAGCATTAACAAATTTTCTCGTACGATTCTTGATATTCAACCGGGGCCATACGTTCTCCGCAGTTACAACTGAATTTTACTTGCATATTTGTTGTTCCACAATTTTTTTAAATCTCCGATTAAATTTCGACAAAACTGATACGTTCTCACCCCTCGTATGGCTTCGACATAATTTCAAGACACGAACATGGTTAAGATGAGTCCGGAAAGACGTTATAAACAACGTTATAGTCTTGTTTCACGCGAGATTAAATAGTCTTTCGTTTTATTGTATTCGATTGAAATTCGACCAATTCGCAACGTGCTTGAAAAGGGGATTTTTGAAAACTCTTTTCCGCCGAGTCAACGCAGCCATATGTAGACGCCGCGCCTCCTGATGCATCCTCGACGCGAAATATTTAATTGACGATTCCGTAAACGGGGGAAGCGAACGAGAGACGAGTCGTCGAGTCAATTCGCGAGGCCTTTTTTCTCTGACATTTTAGTATTGCGAACCGGTGTACGACTCAAAATAGGTCAACCACCGAAAGGATCTCGGCGAACAAAGAGAAAGCTTTCTCTGTATATAGAAGCATTACCGGACGCACACGTGACACGATTTCTAGTACTGGTGCGACCGAACTAGATTTACTCTCGACACTGTATACGAATGTACATTATGTACTATAGGTTCACGATCGATCGTAGATTTGGTAACGGCACTGGCTCGAGAAACAAGATATGCCCGCCGTTGATGCATCGACTAATCCATTAACAACCCCTACCGATGCCACGCTTCCTAAACAATAATCCTCGTACCAGAAGCATTCCTCGAGATCGTCGACTCTCTTCGTGACGTTTGTTAAAAAAAAAAAGGTGACTTTCCAAATTTCGCGGGCTACGTACATTCGACTGTCGATTTTTGTTGTTGTTGTGTTGGTACACATGTTCCCAACATATGTTGACATTATCAGCCATTTTGCATCTTTACTTTGGTTGTTGATAGATATAAAGGTTAGACGTGTTTTGGCGTGCTTGGCGTTTTTTTGCTATCGAAAAAAATGGATCAACGAATCTCTATTAAATTTTGTGTGAAAAATAAAATTAAGCGCTCCAACGCACTTAAAATGTTGGCTGTGCTATTTGGCGAGTCTACTTTGAGCAAAAAAAATGTTTATAAGTGGTACAAACTCTTCACAGAAAGCCGGGGAGATGTTAATGACGATGCCCGCCCTGGACGTCCAGCAACCGATGAAAGCGTTGAAGCAGTGAAGAAAATTGTTATGGAGAATCGTCGAATCACTATTAGAGAAGTTGCTAAGGATGTCAGCATGTCGGTTGGCTCATGCCATGCAATTTTTCGGATGTTTTGGGCATGAAACGTGTGGCAGCGATGTTTTTTTCCGAAATTGCTGAATTTTGACCAAAAGAACAGTCGCATGAGCGTCGCTCAGCAGCCGTTGAATGATGTCAACAACGATCCAGATTTGCTCGAAAAGGTCATAACCGGTGACGAAACATGGGTTTATGGTTATGACGTCGAAACAAAAGCCCAATCATCGCAATGGAAGCGACCAGAAGAGCCAAGACCGAAAAAAGCACGCCAAGTTCGGTCAAATGCGAAGGTTTTGCTCACTGTTTTCTTCGATTACAGTGGCGTGGTGCATCGGGAGTTCTTGCCAAAAGGTCGGACGATCAATAAGGAATATTACCTTCAAGTTATGCGCCTTTTGCGTGAAGCAATACGAATAAAATGGCCGGAATTGTGGAACAACCAGTCATGGATATTGCACCACGATACCCACGTAGAAATTGCCAGTATAATTCTACTGGCCAAGCTTTGGGTCAATATTGGCGGCCAAACTTTGGCCGCCAGTACTGGCCCCGTACTGGCTGACTATCTGGCCATACTATGGGTCATACTACGGGCTGTACTACGGGCCGTACTACGGGCCATATTACGGGCCAGCATAAAATACAGTCTTATGCCAGTACTGGTTGAATTCTACTGGCCGAGCTTTGGGCCAGTATTGGCGACCAAACTTTGGCAGCCAGTATTGTTTCAGTACTGGCTGACAGTCTGGCCAAGCTTTGGGTCAGTATAAAATATGGTCTTGTGCCAGTACTGATTGTCAATCTGGCCGCACTACAGACCGGTATAATAACCAGATCTGGGCCAAAATAGGCTATAAAATACGGCCAAGCTCTGGCTTCGATACAGGCTTAGTACTGGGCTATAGAAAATGCCAATACTGAGAGTATTTCACTTTAACAGTTGCGTTCTGTAATGTAATTGTAGATTAGGTTATTCCGATCAAAAGTTCATTATTTTGCAAATAACCAAATTGTTGAATTATAATTTGCCCCGAACTTGAAATTGCACGATTCATACAATATTTTTTAGTGTCATATGTGCTTCATATAGCCTACATTTTATGAACACTGTTCTATAAACATTTAAGTACGTAATTTAGACCTGTATATGTACTTAGACTCTTGTTAATAAAAACTACTCCGAGTATTTAGTATATATCAAGTGCATTTAATTACCAAACATTTATGCATAAACAACCCAGACAACACAGATATACAAAGGACGTCCTAAAAACATCCGAAGAATGTCCTTACGTCCAAAGTACATCCTTTGGACGTACGTGTGCTGCTTGGGAAACATCTGGTAACGTGGTAAAAAGAAATATAAATTACTCCCAGGGAGAAATAGAATATAAATAGACATTGGATCGGCGTCCACTAGACGCCAAAAGCGTCTAAAAGACGTCGATTCGATATCTATTTAATTTGCCATTTCTCGCTGAGATGTAATTTGCACCGTCGGCAAAATCGTCTGTCAAGATCCGGCCCAATGAAATAACCAGTATTGGTACGACCGTTGGTGCCAGTAGTAAGCCAGAAGTTTGCCAGATCTGGGCCCAAGTCCGGGCCAAAGTCTGGGCCAAAGTCTGGTCCAAAGTCAGAGCCAAAGTCCGGGCCAAAGTTCGGGCCAATTAAATAACCGGTACTAGCCCGACCGTTGGTGCCAGTATAACGGCCGGCTATAACACTCCTGTACCGAATCTGTACTGGCCCAATACTGGCAGCCAGTACCGGCACTACGGCAACCAGTATTGGCCCAACGCTCGGCCGTTACAATTTTTCTACGTGGGTAATGCGCCAGCTCATACGTCATTGCTTGTTCGTGATTTTTTGGCCAAAAACAACACCGTAATCATGCCTCAGTCGCCGTATTCACGGGCCCCCTGCGACTTTTCTCCTGTTCCCAAAACTGAAAAGACCCATGAAAGGACGGAGATTTGCCACGATTGAGGAGATAAAGACCGGCATCGCTGGAAGTGCTCAAAGCCATACCAAAAAGCGCATATGAGAAGTGCTTCAAGGATTGATAAAAGCGCTGGCACAAGTGTATTATATCTGAGGGGCATTACTTTAAAAGGGACAAAATAGATATTGATGAATATATTAATATTTATCGAAAAAAATAAAAAGTCACGTTTTTTTTTAACAAACCTCGTATATCACGAAGAATATCCAATGTTTCGAAGCTTCAATCTAATTAGAATGTACGTTTTGATATCCCGTCGTGTGCATCCTTTTGAGTGACGACAATTATCGCCAAACAAATCCTTTTTGTCACTTTAATTGAGTATCAGTGGAGATACATAGTTTCTCATCTAATATATATTTAAATAAATCTAACTTTCTTATTATTGGAAATGATGATGATATTGAAAAATGTTACGGAAACGAAATTTGACTGAGATTCCTCAATGAACAATTGGAGAAAAAATCAAAATAAAAATTCCTACACATTACACGTCAGGAATTAAATTGTGCAAATAGTTCAGCGTGAATCCATTGAGTGCAAAAAGCTCAATAGAGATTTTTTTATAAAGCTGGAGAGTTTGTTTGTTTGTCTGTTTATTCGAACGCACCAATCTCAGGAAATGCTAATCCGATTTGAAAAATTCTTTTTGCATTAGATAGCCCGTTCATTCCGGAATATAACTTTATGCTATGACACTAAGGAGCGGCGGCGGCGCGTTTTAATTGGGGGACAGAAATTTAACGCGGGGTGGAACCGCCGGGCACAGGTCGTAATATTATACAGGAGCACTCGGGACGGCGTACGACCTTCGGAACGAAATGTTTAATTAGACATTCTTACGCGATGCTAGATTCAGAAAGAAAAAAAGGAAGTACGGTTCGAGAATTTTTCCTAAAAAACAACAGCATATTTCGTTATTATGATTTACAGAAATAATGGCTCCTAAGATGTTCCGCGAAATTCAATTAGCCACGTTTACACGAAGGAGGAAAGTCAGTGGGTAAGAACGGGGGGGGGGGTAGAGAAAGCGAGAAAAGCAAAGAGTAATTGAGAGAGGGGCGGGCAAGTTTTGTGCGGTACAAAGTTTCAAAGCGCAAATGCGCTTTCGGTGCGAGGGCACGGTGTATGTAACGAGAGATACGTAAAATTCATTCTGGAGATTAATCTCCGACCGGTAGACGCGATATAATGTAGGTGGAGAGTGTACACGGGAAAAGAGCTTGCGGAATGGCGGTAGTAAGGCATCGCGTCCCGGCAAGCTGCCAGGACGAGAGAGAAGCACCCGCTTTGGCTCGGGGCTCCGGCAGTCGGAGAATGAAACTCTCGGCGTTTCTCGAAAATTCACATTGCGCCAATGGAAAACTGTCTCGGTATCTCTCTCACCGTTTCAAACCACCCTTAGGAATCCTTCTACAGCAACAGCCATTATACATATACATATATATTCATTTCCAGGATTTGGAAATCGGGTCTCGCTCTACTGCCCTGGAATTTTTGGTTACGAATGCTCTCGAGGTCTCGGTGCTAAAAAAAAGAAAACACATTTCATAGATGCAACTGACACGAGCGTGATACGGGTCAGCAATATTGAAAAACAGAGCTCGTAGTCCTTTTTCTCTCATCCAAGAATTATTGTCAAGTTTGTCCAAACTCTCTTTTCTCTTCCTTTTCTTCGTTCGACCACGCAAATTTTGTTTTTCGCTCGTTCAACGCAGAAACGTTATCTTCAGTGGCGATAAAAGCGACCGGTGATTTCTAGTAACAATCCCGCATAGTATCAAAAATTCGTCGGGTCGTTACGAGGAAGAAACTACGAAATTAATCACATAATTTCGTCGACGTAGCCTCGTCAAACTCCATTAATGCTGCGAAGATATATCCGTGAGCTTCAGGATGTATGCCTCCGGTTAGGGCGCGTAATGAGGTTTTACACGGTTGTACGGTACGATTAACTTTCCGAACGATATGAGTCAAGTTTCGAGCACGCTACTCCGGCCCGTCGGAACCCATTTACGAAGGAGTGAAAAAAATGCCGTTCATACCGAAAGGTTTGGGCGATCATTTTTTTCCTGAGGTAGATAAAAAAAATTCCTAAACGAATGCCAATAATTCCGGAAAGTTACAATTGCCATTGTTATTCCGGAGATTATTCCTATGGTTTTTCTCTTCGTGCTGTGGATATGAATGTATGCGAGCGCACCCGCATTCGCAAAGAAGAAACGAAAAAGTGACAATACGATATGTAAGACGACGAAAGGATTAGCGCGAATTATCGAGAATTAAGAATTCGTTGCAATCGCCAACTTAAATGTGTTTTAAAAAATATTCGGTTACTTATTCATTGAATTTTTCACGATTAATTCATCAATACTGATTCCCTATAATTTCATCGTTCCAATGGTGGGCTCCGATGGATAAACGATATCCGGACGTCGTCCGGGCGAAGCCATTCTTGTAACCCTCAATCCCATCTGTCAGTCTCGTATTATCAGTAAAATTGTCCATATATATGGATAAAGCCGGAGATGGATTTGGAGAATGGAAGGAACTTGCGCCGTTCCAAGATAATTGGAGTCAACTTTGATGGGTCGCAATTAGTGAAACGCGCGCGATAAACCATGACGGGTTGAGCCAGATAGACCGTGGGTTGACCTAATTAAAATGTAACCGTGGCTCGTCTACCGGAATTCAGTGAGAAAACCGCATTCTCGTGTTGTATTAGAAATATCGGAGGAAGAATTAACAACGACAATAACGACTAACGTTCCATCAATTATTCTATACGATTTGGTCGCGCTGTTACGTAATGTTTACGTGCCGGAGAAAGGAACGGATCATAGAGTCAACCAACAAAATAGACTTTTCATAATCATATTGGATGAAAAAATGTAGCATCTGTTTGGGTTTGTTAGCATTTCCGAATGATGCATAATATTTTCAGAATATTCGTAAATGTTAAGGTAATAGTCTGGTAACTTAAGCCGATTTTCATGTCTTTTTTGGAGGGCGTTTTTTTGTAGGAAAATAATAATGAATCGTTTTGGATATTTAGGATGTTTTTATTTACATATTAAAGATACAAAAAAAATTTTTTTTGAACAATTTTAATAGTTTATTATTATTATTATTATTGATCGAAGTTGGTACCTCGAAAAAAAAAAGCGCGTGGGTGGCCCCGGTGATTTTGGCTCTTGATGTTATCTGAAATAAAAAATTCTTGATAATTCTTAATCTATGGACATGTCATTCTGGTCGGAACTACTGAAGTTAAATTTCATGGATAAATAACAAAATAGAAAAGGACGTTTTTTTCCAAAGTCCGCCATTTTGTTATTTATCCATGAAATTTAACTTCAGTAGTTCCGACCAGAATGACATATCTATAGATTAAGAATTATCAAGAATTTTTGATTTCCGATAACATCAAGAGCCAAAATCACCGGGGCCACCCACGCGCTTTTCTTTCGAGGTGCCAACTTCGATCAATAATAATACTAACAATAAACTATAAAATTTTTTCAAAAAATTTTTTTTTTGTATCTTTAATATGTAAATAAAAACATCCTAAATATCCGAAACAATTTATTTTTATTTTCTTACAAAAAAACGCCCTCCAAAAAAGAGATGAAAATCGGCTTAAGTTTCCAGACTACTACCTTAATGTCTTTTCTTTTTAATTTCATGACCAATAGCCGCCAACGCTGCCGCGTCTCTGAATGGCGCGGGTCCGTCGGAAATGCTTTTTGTTTCTTTCACGAGTCATTGTTCGTGAAATATGCCATTGAGTTACAACAATGTTACGAAGCTATTTTCGGTGGTTGGTTAAGCGCACCCACGCGATATATTGTCGTTTACGGGCCACGCTATAGCGAAGTCGAGTCGGTGAGGGAAATGAGCAATTTGCGAATGGTACGCTGTATGGAAGAAGAAAAATAAGGGAAGAACGGTGACTCCCTGGCGTACCAGTCAGCCGGTCAATGTCGCGTGCAGTTTTACGGAAATACGAGAATGGCGCGTTCAACGACTTTGATTCATAGTCTCGCGAAAGCAGTGGCAACAAGAAAAAATACACGCCACGAGCATCGATGGAGCGTCCGAATGGTACGGTAGTTTCAGCCGATAATCGATTGGAATCGTACGTTATCCCGATAATAAATCACGATTCGATATGTCACTTTGGAGGAGGGCTAACTTGCGAAGAGGGGGCCGAATGCCCGAACGCACAGTTTGTAAATAGCAGGAGGGAGCTTGAAAATCATTCGCGTGGACGAGCCGTTGTTAATCCGAACGAACTGTACGTGATTGCCTAAAATATTCGGCGATAACCGTCGTGACAACGGATCGACCGATGTCTTTATTATTCAATAATTATAACCACACTGTTTGGAATCGAAAGTTTTTCATCCAACATCCCGTGCGAGGAAATTTTCACTCGTATAATTCGACACTGTTCGCCGATTAATCGATGAGAAAAAAACAAGTCCAACCAAACAAACCAAACCGCCATCTCAACGATATTTGTCCTTCGTTCTTTTCGTTAGTTGTACTTTCAATTTTCTCAACCGACGAAGAAAACGTCGAGTGATACGCGCAATGGGAGATGAGGAATTCGTACGATCGGATATTTACCGACCGTAGCATTCTCAGCCCCTTCTCGCCTCATATTCGAATCGATTTCTCCCGGCAAACTTTCAATTTGTGTTATATCGCTTAAGGTAGTAGTCTGGTAACTTAAGCCGATTCTCATGTCTTTTTTGGAGGGCGTTTTTTTGTAGGAAAATAAAAATGAATCGTTTTGGATATTTAGGATGTTTTTATTTTTTATTTTTTTTATTTAATAGCTTATTATTATTATTATTGGTCGAAGTTGGTACCTCGAAAAAAAAGCGCGTGGGTGGCTCCGGTGATTTTGGCTCTTGATGGTATCTGAAATAAAAAATTCTTGATAATTCTTAATCTATGGACATGTCATTCTGGTCGGAACTACTGAAGTTAAATTTCATGGATAAATAACAAAATGGAAAAGAACGTTTTTTTCCAAAGTCCGCCATTTTGTTATTTATCCATGAAATTCAACTTCAGTAGTTCCGACCAGAATGACATGTCTATAGATTAAGAATTATCAAGAATTTTCGATTTCAGATAACATCAAGAGCCAAAATCACCGGGGCCACCCACGCGCTTTTTTTTCGAGGTGCCAACTTCGATCAATAATAATACTAACAATAAACTATTAAAATTTTTCAAAAAGTTTTTTTTTTGTATCTTTAATATGTAAATAAAAACATCCTAAATATCCAAAACGATTCATTTTTATTTTCCTACAAAAAAACGCCCTCCAAAAAAGGCATGAAAATCGGCTTAAGTTACCAGACTACTACCTTAAAGGGTGAGATGCAGTTAGAATTTTCAAAAAATCGATTTCTTTTTTTTTTTTTTCATTTTCTTGAAGTATTATGTTTCGAAAATATTCTCTGAAAATTTCAAGTTAATCCGATTAATAGTTTTTCGAGATATCCCACAATTAATGGAGGGGCCTCGAGTCCCAATGTCAGGGCTTCAATCAAGACAGTGACGAAAGCTTCAATCAGCTAGTTTGATAAAATGTATAACTCAAAAACTATGAGCTTTAGCAAGATTTTATAGAGCATACTTTCGTTTCGAAATTGCCCAAAATATTTAAAAAAATGAATTCACCCCGAAAAACTATAATTTTTTAAAAAATTGTTTAAACATTGCCTATAAACAATTGAATGCTCGACTTTTCGGCAAAAAATTGTGATATTCGAATTCAGTGGATCAAAATACATTAAAAAAGTTTAGCTTCATCCATCGAGTTAAACATTTTACGAAAACATACATCGAAAAACTTTAAATGCGTTTTTCTCGAAACTATGTTTTTCAAGTCGGTGACCACTATAATTCAACAACCACTCGATGAATTTTGATGAATTTTCTACTGCCTATTTATACCATTAAAAACTAGTCCTTGATCGTAGGTTTTAAATCTTTGTTGAAAATTACTATCTTTTTTAAACAATAAACGAGTGATTTTCTGGTCGAAAATCGAGAGTTTTCTGTCAAAAGTCGCCGTTTTGTTAATTTAAAAAAAAAAAGCTACGATTAAGGACTAGATTTATTATTAAACTAATGATTTTTATTTGATTTTTTGATATCAGATGATCCAGTAAAATTTTATGATGGTCATCGCAAAGCGCTACTTGGAAAAGGGGGTCCACGAAGATAGCGATATTTTTATAAATAATTCTTTTATTTTTTTTGTAATTTTGTCAAATCAAGTTGAAACATGATATTAAAACCCTGTGTAATCAGTTTTATGAAATGAACTTAACTAATATTAAAAAAAAATGATTGAAAAAACTCCTGTTTTCGCGCCCCTGACTGCATCTCACCCCTTAACGAGACACAACCTACAAGGTTAGACACGGCATCAAAAGTACTGCATTTGGGGCATTCTCTCGTTGTTCCATTGACGTCGCGGTTAAGACGTTTTTCTTTCATGTGTCCGCGTAATTCCGAATTCGTTAGTTTCGCTCGCTATACGAGAGGGGACCCAAAAAAAACGGCAATTGCGCTGCGGCGGGGAGGGAGAGTGGGGGAACCCATTGCTCGACCAGGTGTCCGTTGGGGACACGTCTCCTGAGTTAGTGTGCGAAGTTCTGTCGCCGTGAGTGCATCGGTTCGCCCGTGGGAATTTTTGCAGTGAAACAACTTTTTCCATTTTGGCGAAAACGTGATGGCCGATTGTCGAGAGCAACGCGCGGCTGTGAAATTTTGTTTCCTAATCTACGAGTGGTTTTCACGTTTTAAAAATGGAGAAATGTCAATTGAAGACCAACCCCGTTCAGGACGTTCTCAACGTCAAGAAGTGACGAAAACGTCGACAAAATCAATGCTCTTATTCATGAAGACCGTCGCCGAACCATTGATCAACTTTGTGAGATGTCTGGGATATCATGGAGTTCAATTCAGAGGTTTTTATCCAAAGATTTGCACACGAGCAGAGTTGCAGCCAAATTTGTCCCTCGCCTTCTCACGGACGAGCAAAGGGAGCGTCGACTTCAGGCATGTTTTGAACTTCAAAATCAGCTCGAAGAGGACCCTGAATTTTTTCCCAAGGTGATTACTGGTGAGGAATCATGGTGCTATGGATACGACCCCGAAACAAAGCAGCAATCAAGCCAGTGGAGGACACCTCGCTCTCCTCGTCCGAAAAAAGCTCGCCAAGTGAAGTCAAACATCAAGACAATGCTCATTTGTTTCTTCGATTGCAGAGGTGTTGTGCACGCGGAGTTCGTTCCCCCGGGTCAAACTGTCAACCAGAAGTTCTACTTGAAGGTTTTGAAAAGATTGAGGGAGAGTATCCGGAAGAAAAGGGCAGATCTTTGGCGCACAAGTGACTGGTTCCTCCGTCATGACAACGCGCCGGCCCACGCCGCTCTCTCCGTAAAGCAGTTTTTGACCAAAAACTGCATGACCCCAATTGTCCACCCCCCTACTCACCGGATCTATCCCCCTGTGATTTTTTTTTTTTCCCCAGACTCAAAAGGGACATGAGAGGGAAGCGTTTTGCCACTGTCTAGGAGGTAAAACAAAAATCGCTGGAAGGCCTAAAGAACATCCCGATAAGTGAATTTAAAAAATGTTTTGAACATTGGAAGGATCGTTTGCAGAGGTGCGTTGTGGTCAAAGGAGAATACTTTGAAGGTGATCAAAATTTGGTGTAAAAATATAAAAAAATAAAGAAATTATGACGAAATTCCCGTTTTTTTGGGTCCCCCCTCGTACGTGGGGCTACCCGCTCTGTGTGTGCTCTTTTAATCTGACAGAAGTACGTCGATATCTAGAATTAGACTACGCTAACGCATTCGAATATTCCTTTCTCACTATCTCTTTCCTCTTTATGTCTTTCTTCCTCTTTATATTTTATGAATCGTCCTCGGAGTTTCCCACCTTTTTGCACGATCGAAGGTGATACAAAACGTTCTCGCGGTTCGTTGAAACGAGATATTAGCCGGGAGCTATTTCGTACAAGAGCTCGCGAGTGCCATTACGTACGGGAAGTACGACGATGATACTTGATGCGCCGTGTCGAGTATCAGATCGAAAGGTTTTGGTAACGGCGCTGATATTGCCGTTCAATGACCACCGGTTCGAAGATTTGACAGGTCGGCGTACGTTGGAAAGTCGTCGCTCGCTCGCTCAACCGTTCAGAAAGTGAAAACTCCACGAAATAGTTATCCGTACGGGGAGTGACGTCGACGGAGCCTCTGGGGATTCTACACGGACGTGAAATGGAACAGATTCATGTCCGCAAATGGATGGACGATAGCTGTACCGTGTATTCGGTAGTAGGGATCGTACAGAGATACAGCTACGGCGAGGCGAGTCCTTTAACTCGTGGATACATTGAGCGTCCCGGTACGTACGTAGAAAAATTCAATCTCGTCTGGGCTTACGGAGGAAGAGGAACGAAGGAAGTAACAGAGACGGGAAATAGCGTTACGGCGTCTGAAGTAACCGAGTGGCTCTTGGACGTAGATGAAGACGGGGACGGCGGAAGGTTGGGGAATGAGAAAAGATTCAGGGATAAGAGGAACACGCGGTATTGCGGAGTAAAATTTAGAGGGACGGGACAAGAAGAGGAATCGCATCTGTGGTGGAAAACGCGGTTGATCATCGGCGAGAAAAAAGTGCCTTGAACTTCTTCATCTGTGTCTGAATAATACGTATATATTAGGGCGATTTTTCTTTTTCGACTGTTTTTCTCAGTCCCCATCTGAAATTTTGTTGGATATGTCGAAAAACAAATTCGCTGAAAGTTACAGCCCTTAATATTAATTCTAAGTACTTTCCCTTAGCGTGAAAAGATTTTCCACCTAAAATACACGTAAATCGAATTTTTTTTTTTTTTCAAAATTCTATAACTCAGCCGCATTTTATGCTATCATATTGTTCTTGGTTTCGATTTACTCAGAATAAAACAATCTAGAAAAGTGCCTATTGCGGCGAAAGTGTAAATTGTACTGGTGAGTTGGTACGGGTCACTGAAGTTGATTTTTACCCAAAATTCCCGTTTTTTTGCTGTTATCTCCGAAACAATAAACTTTACGAAAAAAATGTAAACGAAAAATTTGTTGGAAATTTAATTTCCTACAAAAAAGGTCCAATCGACCCAATTGCTTAGGTTAATATTTCTTGAGATATTGAACTTTAACTTATGAGTAGTATAAAATTTATAAAATATGAAATATTAAATAATAAAAAAAATAAAAAAAATAAAGTTCAATATCTCAAGAAATATTAATCTAAGCAATTGAGTCGATAGGACCTTTTTTGTAGGAAATTAAATTTCCAACAAATTTTTCATTTTCATTTTTTTCGTAAAGTTAATTGTTTCGGAGATAACAGCAAAACACCGAGAATTTTGGGTAAAAATCAACTTCAGTGACCCGTACCAACTCACCAGTACAATTTACACTTTTGCCGCAATAGGCTCTTTTCTAGATTGTTTTATTCTGAGTATATCGAAACCAAGAACAATATGATAGCTTAAAATGCGGCTGAGTTATAGAATTTTGAAAACAAAAAAAAATCAATTTACGTGTATTTTAGATGAAAAATCTTTTCACGCTAAGGGAAAGTACATAGAATTAATATTAAGGCCTGTAACTTTCAGGGAATTTATTTTTCGACATATCCAACAAAACTTCAGGTGGGGACTGAAGAAAAAAAAATAGTTGAAAAAAAAAATCGCCCTCGTATATATATATATACTAGTTGTGCCCCGCGGTTTCACTCGCATTAAATTCGGATTGTATATCTGTTTCATTCGCATTATGAGCACATAACGAAGTGCATCTCATATAAATACCATCCGGAAATTATGTGGATAAATAAAAGGACCAATCACTAAAAAATAAACTGACTCCGCCACCGCTCCCTAGGGTCATAGCATGAACTTGTACGGCCTAGAGCCTTCCTGAATAAATGGACTATCTAATGCAAAAGCAATTTTTCAAATCGGATTAGTACTTCTTGAGATTAGCGCGTTCGAACAAACATACAAACTCTTGAGCTGTATTATAGTAGTAAGATGTGGTTTCCGAGGGTTTTCCCGTAAAGTGGGCGGGTTACTCAACTTTGGTTGGGCTCTTGGACTCACTGCCCGTATTGCCTCTTTAATATCGCTCTTTTCACCGGCAATATTCGACGATATACCGATGATATATCTTTTATTAATACACGTTGCTGGCCGGAAAATTCCTCCGAAGACGATGTAACGAGTAAAGTTGGATTATCCTACCGAGCTCTCGAGTGAACTGTATGATACACATCTCCGTTCTTCTCCATTGGAGGAATATATACGAGTATTTCGTGAGCACGGCCGGTACTCGACCAACAACCGTTGATTTCAGCTGGCAAGTTGCTTTCCATCCGTTTTCCCTGTTCCATTCGTCCTTGTTCCTATTGTTTGTTTCATGCCACGACCTACAAAAGATATGTTTGTACAGTTACGAAACGAGCCAGCGATCCAGCCACCCCCGAAAGGACCAGCGGACGAGCCGAACAAGGCCGAAGAGACGCGCAGCCACGGCGGACAATCGGTAACGGAAGGACGAGAGAAAGGTTCGAGGGATGCGATTTGGCGTCTGTCCAAGCGACTCCGAACGATTGGCTACAGTCCCGTCACGGCTCACGCCGTAATGTTTCGATCGTCCCTCGCCCCCTCGCGCCGTAAAGAATGTTTCCACGAAGCCGAGTCTCTGTTACATTATTATCGCACCGTATACCCCCTATTTAGGCACGGGTACAACGATATTCGGACGTAACGAAAGCTTTATAACGTTATATAGATATATGGAATACGTATAATGCTTGGATCTCTCGGGGATATCGATCGGCGAACAAAAAAGCTCGGACAGAGTGAATTGAAGTGTACACAAAAGGTTATGAGGGAGGTAAAGAGGGGTCCAGGGTCGAGAGGAGTGAAAATCGATGCGCGAACGGTAGCTACGTGCGAAGAGTTGGAAAATCGTACGTTAAAAGTTCCGATGAGACGGTCGAACGGGGAATGGGATTTTAGCGATGTTCGACGAGTGTCTCGAGCGATCGAGTGCCGTACCAAGATGCGAGGATATTTTACGGACGATGAACGAAAGTGAAAAGGAGACACGGATGGCTGACGAAACCGATTATCTCGGACATGCCACAATCCGCTAGCGAAATGGGTTAGAAAGGACGTATAACGTAAGGAGATAACCGTGGAAGCGGTGATTCCGTCGGTCCAGTGTCGGATGCTACCGTATTAAGGACTCACATACCTCTGAAATTTTCAAAAAATCGATTTTTTTTTTAAAGATTTTTATTCCTTATACTTTTAAGAATAAAAAAACAAACAAAACTTTTAAGAAAATTCCACTCCGTTACAAAATTATAGCGATAAATGTGACCGGACATCGGAGTTCACGTTGTACCTACCAGGAACTTTAAATGCGTTTTTCTCGAAACTATGTTTTTATACAGTGCCAGCACGATAACTCAGTCAATTTTTAATATTTTTTACCATTGTATTTTTTTTTAATCTTGATAATTATTTTCTCTATAGTCTGACGAGAGGTTTTTTTTAATTTTTTGGTCGGACAATTTTTTATAAATTATTAAACACTACTTTTTTTTTTAAATTGCATACTAAAGTTTGTAATCCTGTAATTTCTTTATTATTGAAAAAAAAAAAAAAAAAAATCCCTCCGTCAGACTATTACTACTACGTTATTCTACTAGATTCTTTGTTATTTTTGCAGATTGGATAATTTTTGGTGAAGTTATGATGACGTCTACAAGGAGGCCCCATGGTTTTCATCGGTAGTCCATTGATATCCATAAAAAATAATGTCAATATTTGAAAGAAAAATTTTGTTAATTTTTTTTCTTATAATTGAAAAGTTAATAAAAAATTTGAAATCAATAATTAAATTTTTTTTCCACCATATGATCTTTATAATAATTTTTCAAATTTACTCGGTTTTCAGCGTGCGCAGCGGTATGTGAGCCCTTAATTCTTACGTGGTAATACGCAACGAGCTCCGTCACGTACAGTGGGTCAAAAAAGTATTCATACACCTTGTTTTTTTTGCGATAACTTTATAGACATAAGCGATACGCAAAGAAAGCCAATTTTATTTAATAGTACGTCAGGTGCAGAGATAAACTGCAAATGGAGAATTTTTTCCCAGGAATAATAGAAGAATTATGCCAAAAAAACGAAAATTTTCGGGCAAAAAAAGTATTCATACACTTACGATTATAGTGAAAACGTACATCATCATAGTTGTTAATTATAACTCATATTTGGTGTGCATCCCTTTTGCTTCAATTATCGCCTCGAGCCTCTTAGGCATGGATTCTACTAGCTTTTGCGTTGTTTCTTTTGCTATTTTCGTCCATTCTTCTAAAAGCACTCTTTGGAGATCGGATTTGTTTGTTATTTTTCGTTTTCTAATTTCCACATCCACCAAGTGCCATAAATTTTCAATAGGATTGATGTCCGGAGATTGTGGTGGTGTAATCAATTGTTTACGGACATTATAGAGTAACCATTCCCTCGTTTTCATGGCGGTATGTTTCGGGTCGTTATCTTGTTGGAAGTAGAAATTTCCATCCAGGCCTACTTTATCTACACTTGCTTTCAAATTGCTGCGCAACACGTCGATATACTTCTGGGCATTTATTGTACCATCTATAAAAGCCAGATTACCAACGCCATAATATCCCATACAGCCCCAAACCATGACGCTTCCTCCGCCGTGCTTTACGGTCGGTATTACATTTGTCTGCTGGAGCTCGGTATTTGGTTTTCGCCAGACGAATTTTTTTCCATCGGACCCAAACATGTTAAACTTCGATTCATCCGAGAATATGACACGTTTTCAAAATTCTATACATTTTTTTACGTAGGTTTTTGCGAAACCTAAACGTTTTTCTCGATTTATATTATTAATTAATGGTATTTTGCTGGCAGTTCTGCCGTATATTTGGGCAGAATGCAAAACGTTTCGAATAGTCCGGGGACACACGCTCTTCCCCGATGTTGACGCGACATCATTCGCTAAACTGCGAGCACTTGTGAACGGTTTTTTTGTAGCCTCTGTAACGATACTCCAAAGCTCTCGTACCGTTAGTATTCTCGGTCGACCGGTTCGTGGCTTATTTTCTGTACTGTTTGTTCTTTCGTATTTTTTTTATTATATATTGCACTGTTGCGAAACTTAGATTTAGTTCTTTACTAATTTTTCGGTAACTTTCACCGCGTTTCCGAAGAAAAATCAGTCTATCTCGCATGGATATTGATATTTCACTATTCTTTGCCATCATGTCCGTTCAGAGCTTGAAGATCTACTACCGCATGGAATAGGTCAAAACTATTGTGTAAACGAAGACTTGTTAACATTGTACGCAGAGGTCAGACCGTCCGTGAGTGAATATCGAGGTTTAGCAGCTCAATCGTAAGTGTACGAATACTTTTTTGGCCCGAAAATTTTCATTTTTTTTGCATAATTCTTCTATCAATCCTGGGAAAAAATTCTCCATTTGCAGTTTATGTCTGTACCCGATGTACTATTAAATAAAATTGGCTTTCTTTGCGTATCGCTTATGTTTATAAAGTTATCGCAAAAAAAACAAGGTGTATGAATACTTATTTGACCAAACACAAACACGACGACGAGTATTTCGTTCTATCATCTAAAGTTTGACCGTTAAGTTTTCGAGGCAACGCGACTCGAAGAATTACATGATAGAGTACGCGAGTGCATGCCGCACGAAAGTTTCTTGCCCATCGGACACTACCCGCATCCGTCATCACTGCTGCGATACACGTAGGTACTACCTTCATCAACTTCTTCATTAAACTCCGGCTCCATCTTTCTCGTTAGAAGCTTTCGAAGAAGCTTTCTAAGAAGCTTCCTCGCCAATCATTTTAGAAATTGGTGTCGACGTCGTAAGCCTTATTAAACGCGACATGATCGATGGTCGAACCTTAGAACAGTGTCGGTTCGACACGTATCTCCCCCTCCCCCCCAAATTATAGTATAAAAATAATAATAATAATAAATTGAAAAATTATTATTGTGATGGACGGGAAATATACAGAATTGAGGCCCTAATGCCAAATAAACGTTTCTTTATCGAAAGTGTATAATCAACGACGAAAAAAAAAAATTTGAAACAGGATCTTTCCCTCTTCAGGGTCGTTCTCAATGAGTCGAAACAATGTTCGAACGTTAATCGACGGTATCGTGAATTCATGTTAGAACACGAATGGTGCCAGTGGCGGAAGTACCGTCAATATTGGGAAAAAGTGGACAAACTTCGGGAGGGGATTTGTCCCGAACAATTTTTGGCTGACGAGCAACGAATATCAGCTATCAGCGGCTGTTTAGCAGCGTTATTTTCTTGATACAATACCGTGTATAATCTTACTTCGATTTCTGTGTCGAATTGCACGCGTCCTCTCTCGTTTCATCATTGAATCGTGAATAGCACATAATATCTCTGGTATCTATTGGTATTCACAGAGAAAAGAGTCGTAAACGCGTATCTTACCGGTACTCGTGAAAATTTCGCAAGCGACGAAACACTCGGACACAATTTTAGCTCGACTCACCTGAAACAAAGAAACAAAACCATACATATGAATAAACGAACGAATGTCCCGCGTAGAATATTTATCGTGCGTTAGAAAAAAAAAAACGAAACTAATAATCATAAAGATAAATAAAAATTACAGGTACATTAGCTCCGACGGAAGACTAAAATCTAGTAGCGAATACGGGTTCATTGATTAAAATGGTCGAGGAGGACTTTCTACTTGTAATTCCGGGATATCCGGAATATTGGCCTCGTAACGAGGTTATTGGGTCACGGGTCGAAGCTCGTAATCGCGTTCTCGGTCTCTTTGCGAGCAAAATATAGCTTCGAGCTTTGGCAACCATCGGGTGCACCCGAAAGAGGCGGCGAAACACAGTGTAGGAGGGATAGGAAGAGTGGGAAAGAGACCGAACGACGACGACGACGACGAGAGACACGGGATTGAAGGGATGAAAATAGAAGGAACGAAAGGGGTTGAAAGATAGATGCGAAGAAGGAAACGCCAGCATCGACGACCACAATGAGGCAACCATTCGTCGAGGATCGGTTTACCCCCCTCCACCCTCTTATCCCCAGAAAAGAGAGTTGCGAACAATTTTGTTTTTTTTTCGCAAGTCCTTCGAGCTCACGCTCGTACGCGCGCGCGTCCACGTTCGAACCGACCGGATGGAAGATCCGCATTGCGGACTATCGGGAATGGTATCACACACACCGCGATCACCTATATATACTTCGGATTTCCCGCCATTGCCTATTTCCCATATACCGGGCACATATCGTGATAATACCGAATATACACACGTACGAACTCTATCGGGCACAAGTATGGCCATACATCTTTTATCACATGTACGAACAAGGGCGCGTCGACCATTTTTCAAATTGCTCGCGCTACGTGATATCGCATAAGATCCGCGGAATATCACGCGTCCCCTACATTTTTTATTCGCGGAAGAACAGAAAACCGTAAGGACATCCGTGATACACAAGAGTGTAGACGAGAGGAATATACCCGTGTGATATTTGGCAGGTGTTACTTTGCATGATTTTTATGCTTTTAGCGAAGCGTCCATGAATCCGCGATCATTGTTTCTCCGTACGTCCGAATACAAGGAATATACAGACGGGCATCCGTTGTACATTGGCCCAATTAATCTTACTACTAATTTATAGGAATGGGTAATTATGTGGACAGAGATATTTATTTAACGGGATAAAAAGTTAATATATTTAAAGAATAAAATCAAATAAGTACATAGTGAAAAGAGCTAACTTGCTCTATGCGTCTTTACTTCATGACCGTCGGATTAGGACTGCCTTAAAACTACGTTCGTCACTCAGGCATACTCTCATTCTATCAATACTCTCTTTATTCTCCACTAAGGCCACACAATTCGTCACACGGGTCTCACGCACTCTTCCAATGACTTCTCCGAAAACCAAACTAAAACACAATCGCAATCAAACCCGGAGAGCATTCATCGCACAACGCATATACTCTTTGTTTCACGCCTCTATCGACTATGCTCCTAAACAACACTCTCTTTCATTCGGCATTCTACGCAAAGTTATCGTCTCCAATGTTTAGTCTGTAGCTAACTCTTATTTTAAAGCGTTGGCGACACAGCGCCGTCTCACTCTTTCACAACACTTCTCGTTTCAATAGATTCTTTCACGCACAACACATTTACACAAATTCACCGATCCCACAATAATAAAGCCAGAGTGTTTGTTTGTACGAGGTCTGTTAAAATAGTATAGCGAATTTTGATTTTCCGCGGGCTACGTATATTCGATTTTCGATTTTTTTTTGTGGCGTTAGGCTGGCACTCGTGTCCCTCACTTATGCTGAAAAAATCGGCCATTTTGAATGTTTAGTTAATTGTTGACAGCTGTTTTGGTTGGACGTGTTTTGGCTTGTATTCGATTTTTACACTATACGAATAACCCCGACTCGACAGGACTTCCGGACTATCGGTCGGAGAGCAGAGCGACGATATTAAAAATTAACAAATTTGAGAGTAACTTTTAGCCGGTAACGAAGATGAGACGTCTGTGATTAAGACATTGAACATCGCGGTACTTGCGCCTACCGCATTTATCTTTTCATCGGGTTAGTTTCAATCTAAAGCCGCGAGGAAATTCCACTTTATCGAATTAAATCGCGCAAGTTCTCGACAAGTTGGAAAAGCCGTACGTTATACGTCATTCGTACGATAACATTATTCACCATATAATATCAATAATTGTGAGATACAGACGCGTAAATGCGTCTACGTGTACGTCGAACTGTGCTACGGTTCCGACTGTATCCAAGAACTGGGTTAAGAGTCGTGAAATATTAGGTATTAAAGTGGTGTATCGCCGCCGATAGAACCTCCGCAGTTGTGCAACGAGAATTTTATATCATGATATCTGTATAACACGACAAGTTCTTCCAGACCGCTGACGCTGGCTGAGTTTTGTAGACTCGGGGAAAATCTTCGGAGGTGGGCGAAGGATGTTGCGGCAAGATCTAACCTCGAGAGCATCTCGTCGTTGCTGCTACACGAATCCGTTGAAACGCCCGAGCAAACTCTCGAAAGTGCAGCGTCTCACGACGGTTTCATGGCACAAGCAACTTGAGTGCAATGCGATAAACGAATAATTCTTCTCGCTGGAAAAACATTTCGCGTCATTCGCTCTGTCGTAAAAGTTTGCTGACCGACTTAAGACCTCTTGGTACCGGCGAAAAATTCCACGAATAACCATCGACCCCGTCGCATCGGGCCTTTGCTCAAGGTAGTAGTCTGGTAACTTAAGCCGATTTTCATGTCTTTTTTGGAGGGCGTTTTTTTGTAGGAAAATAAAAATGTATCGTTTTGGATATTTAGGATGTTTTTATTTACATACTAGCTGGCCCGACAGACGTTGTCCTGTCTGAGCTATGAATATTCAATTCGAACTGGAATAAATAATTTAAAACAAAATTATTTCAAAAACATAGTGTTTATTGTAACTGAAAATAAAAAATTGACTCCCTTAGTGTTTCTGTATAAGCATGTATACCACGTGTTAGTCTATGAAAACTTACGAAAATTGATATTAAATTAAACTTTTAATATAAGCCGTGATTGCGGTGAACTAATTGCGATGAACAAACACTTCTCAAAAAACTCACTCAACAAACTCAAAACTGGATAAACGTTCTGGTCGAATGGACTGTGCACTAAGAAATGAATAAATACATTTTTTGATCGATAGATGCCGACCGATGCATCTATTAAATCACATTTGCTTCGCGGGAACTGTCAAACACGCGAAGGTTAAATAGTCGTTGTTTTCTGAAATTTTCCAATTTTATGCGCAATTTTCTTAATTTTTCTTCCCGTAAGAACCTTCTACACAGTATTAGAAAACTTGAAAAAATAGATGAATGAAATCGGTAGAGTCGTTCTCAAGTTATGGCGTGACCAAGGGAAATAGGGATTCATTTTTAAATATATAGATTAGGGCGATTTTTTTTTCGACTATTTTTGTTTTCAGTCCCCACCCGAAATTTTGTTGGATATGTCGAAAAAGAAATTCCCTGAAGGTTACAGCCCTTAATATTAATCCTAAGTACTTTCCCAAAGCGTGAGAAGATTTTCCATCTAAAATACACGTAAATCGATTTTTTTTTTTTTTTCCAATTTCTATAACTCAGCCGCATTTTATGCTATCATATTGTTCTTGGTTTCGATTTACTCAGAATAAAACAATCTAAAAAAGTGCCTTTTGCGGCGAAAGTGTAAATTGTATTGATGAGTTGGTACGGGTCACTGAAGTTGATTTTTACCCAAAATCCTCGTTTTTTTGCTGTTATCTCCGAAACAATTAACTTTACGAAAAAATTTTAAACGAAAAATTTGTTGGAAATTTAATTTCCTATAAAAAAGGTCCTATCGACCCAATTGCTTAGATCAATATTTCTCGAGATATTGAACTTTTTTTATTTTTTATTTTTTTTATTATTTAATATCTCATCTATATAAATAAAAATCAATTGCCGCATGTATGACGGATCATCGCTTCCGCATTGGCCATCCGACTGGTGGCATTTTTTTCAAAGAAATAAACCACGAAATGACATATCGCTTTCAATTAAATTCTTTTTCGCAAAATATCAACATTCAATGCGGAATTTGTTGTTGTTATGAAAACAGAACTTTCAAACTGAACGTCACATTTTTTTTCGTTATGGAACATGTGACAGCAGAACTTTTAAACTGAACGTCACATTTTTTTTATTGAGATTTTCATATATTATTTCCATATTTTCATATTTTTCAAATTTCCGACTTTTCAGGTGGATTTTCCAAAAAAATTCTTTCATACAAATTGTTCTGAATATTACGAACACAACAAAAAAAAAATCAGCCAAATCGGTCGAGCCGTTCTCAAGTGATGATCCGTCATACATGCGGCAATTGATTTTTATTTATATAGAAGATTAGAGATACAAAAAAAAAAATTTTTGAAAAAATTTAATAGTTTATTATTATTATTATTATTGATCGAAGTTGGCACCTCGAAGGTGGCAGCCCGGGTCCTAACTTTTTTTCTACCGAACCGATTGCTTTCAAATTTTAACAGGCCACTCTACACACTTATAGTTCTCGTCGGAACTACCAAGAAATTTTTTCACCCCTAACTCTTTATTTTACAACCCCTTCTTTGCTAAAATAAAAGGACTTTTTTTCCAAAGTCCGCCATTTTTTTATATATCCATGAAATTTAACTTCAGTAGTTCCGACCAGAATGACATGTCTATAGATTAAGAATTATCAAGAATTTTTTATTTCAGATAACATCAAGAGCCAAAATCACCGGAGCCACCCACGCGCTTTTTCTCGAGGTGCCAACTTCGATCAATAATAATAATAATAATAAGCTATTAAATTTTTTCAAACTAATTTTTTTTTGTATCTTTAATACGTAAATAAAAACATCCTAAATATCCAAAACGATTCATTTTTATTTTCCTACAAAAAAACGCCCTCCAAAAAAGACATGAAAATCGGCTTAAGTTACCAGACTACTGCCTCAAATATTCGTAGCAAATTTACAGCGCTGAAATTCACTGGCACTTACGAACCCTACCGACGTAGCTTACTGGATATACTACGTATTATATTTATGATTCGTTGTTGCGGCAGTAAAAAATAATTGACACTAAACGTACCGGTACATAAGGGGTCATTTAACCCCTTATGAAATAAACGTTGATTTTTAGAAAGAAATTGTTAATTATTGAAGGAAATAATTCGTAAAATAACTTCTGATTTATAATGGAATAATCGAACAAATTAACAGAAAGTCAGATGAGCGAAAGAAATAACAATGAATGTACGAATTTAATGTTAATCTTGAAAGGGGTCATTTGAACCTCGCTTGGTACGTTTAGTGTTAATTTTACAAATCAACGCTTCATCTTTATTTTTTAACCAATTTCTTCCATTGAAAAGGAACAAAAAGAGAGAAAACGCAAAACAAAATACCCTCGTCGCTGGACCTCGAACTAGTATCCCTAAGAGTTGCAGAAAAATCCATTATATTTATTTCCAGGTTTTTTCATATTGACATCAATGGAATTTAAAATATCTATGATTAAAAATCACCGACCACCGAACACAAATCGTCCGATTTGTCGTGAAAAAATCCTGTAATATTCCATCATTGATGTAACATACCATTGATTTGTCTTCAACCATTCATTTCGAAATTCACGACCAATGGGGACGGTGAATCGGTATCGATAACACACTGTCCATCGTTCGTCACCCTAATTCTACTGTTCAGAAATTGCGGTACAGTGAGAACCAAGATCCTCCCTTATTCCCCGATCAACAGCGGTCTTTACTTCGCATCCACCGAATTTATAAGTACATATATCCGTATCGGCCGATACAGACACCGAAAAGCCCACATTGGATATATCGAATGTGGGAAAGACCAAGGGGGATTTCATTGTGGAGAAGGGGGCTCGAGGGTTAATTGTAAGAAATGGCAGTACCGCGTCCTCGAAAAATAACCAAGAAGCTATCCCCTCGGTCTTCGAAAAGCACTCGCCGGTTCGTAGCGGTCAGCGGAAATACGGGAATAGCCACTATCGCTTTGTCATCCAACCTTTATCCCACCCGTTCGTCATGAGCTCCGGACGTTCTCATGGTTCTCCGCGGAATACTGCGGGAACGTGCGGGGGACTAAAGGTACGCGCGAAAGGTATATAAAATAATCTAACGAGAAAAATATATCTTCCTCGATACCAAGAGGAATGAGAACGTAAATCGAACGTAAATCTTCGAGAACCCTGCATGCATCCGGAGGGTCTTAACCACGGCTCTCGGGACAACGTATCACGAACTAAAAGGAGATTCGTGTCGGACATCGACGAAGAAAACGTGAAGTAAAGTCTGAGGAACGGAAGTAATTGCTATTTCTATATTGATTTTTTTCTCCGATGCTAAAAAAATACAATAATGATAATAACGTAGGAGTAGTATACGATCATGTGTACATATATATTAGGGTGGTTCCTAATTTGGTGATGTTGGAAATTCTTTGGTATTGTTCCTTGAAAGTAATCAACATATCCAGAAAAAAAATTGGGCGCAAGCGGAACTTTGTCCAATAATTCTAACCCACCCCACCGAGCTGTCGAATTTTTATATGAAAAAATGCATGCATTCAAAATTTTGTTAAGAAAATTGTTTATTATTTCAAAACTATTCATGATAAAAAAATTTTATATTGTGTTTTTATAGGAAATTTAATACTCTACAAAAAAGGTATCTTGTAAAATTCTTGTGAATCTAATATTCATCACGTTATTAGCAAAAAACTGTCATCATTTATTCCAAAAGTCCATCATTATGGCCAAACCAGGAGTTTGACGTCGAAAAACTGTAATGTATTCTTCATGTGCAATTAGAAATATGAAGAGATACGTAGCGCACTCAATAACAGTATGTGAACGATATTTAAATTTTCAATTTGATCAATTTTATTATCATTCATGATAAATTTTTCTTCTTTGATCGATAAGGACATTGATTTCTTTACCAGTTCCAAATCGATGGCTTTTTTCGAAAGATTTAAAATCAACTCCTCATTTTTTGATATCGATGTGAGCGAGTGGATTTCTAATGAAAATTATTTACAAGGCTTAAAAATAGTTAAAGGAATTAAAGTGGTTAACGATGTTGCAGAAAGAGGAGTGAAACTTATTACAGAGTACAATGATCGTCTCACTTATGATGAAGATCAGAAACAATTCATTGTACAAATAATTGAAGAATATTAAAAAAAAAAATCCTGATATTAACAAAGGAACTTTGCTCCAACCGATGTAATTCATTATTGTAAGTTGATTTTAAAAATATATGACATCATTCATTATAATTGACAATAAAATTGATAAAATCGAAAATTTGAATATTGTTTACATTTCATTGTTGAGTGCGCTACGTATTTCTTCATAATCTTATATACATACGAAAAATAAATTGCAGCTATTCGACGTCAAACTCCTGTTTTGACCATAATGATCGACTTTTGGAATAAATGATGACAGTTTTTTGCTAATTACGTGATAAATATTAGATTCACGAGAATTTCACAAGATACCTTTTTTGTAGAGCATTATATTTCCTACAAAAACGTTATATAAAATTCTTTTATCATAAATAGTTTTGAAATAATAAACAATTTTCTTAACAAAATTTTGAACGCATGCATCTTTTCATATAAAAATTCGACAGCTCGGTGGGGTGGGTTAGAATTATTGGACAAAGTTCCGCTTGCGCCCAATTTTTTTTCTAGATATGTTGATTACTTTTGAGGAACAATACCAAAGAATTTCCAACATCACCAAATTAAGAACCACCCTAATATATATGCCTGCATATATATCTAAGACCGTACTCCGACAAATTATCAGCTGCATACTCTTTTGTTAAAAAAAGGAAAGAAGCCGTTGCTATGCAATTATTGATGTTTGGGGAAGATTTATTCATTCTGTTTTCTTGAGCGAGACTTGAGCAATGAAATAAAGAGTTATTACTTACTAATAAATGTGCCTTCGGAGTTATTCTTCTTTTCCCTTGGAAAAGGATCAACGAAGGGACATACTATCCCTATATAATAATAATATATAAATGAAAACAAGGTTTCATCGAAGCAATTAAAAATGTGTGTCGATATTTGGACGTTTCGAATAATAGAGAAGAGACAGTGTACCTTCTGCCTCTGCCAAATTATGAAAAGTGCGGTAATCTACGGATTAAATAAATTAACCAAGGACAAAGTTAGCGAACCGATGGATAAGAAATGTCACAAATATAAGATACGGTTTCCCGGTCTTAACCCGATAACGGTAAAGCTTTTAAAAACTGTCAACTTCGGTGTTGGTCGACGTCGAATCAATTTATCGGAGAAACAAAGCTCTGCAATCGTACGGCGGCACTGTTCTCTTGGAAATTGTGCAAATACTAAAAGTTTATCAGCAGGGAACGTCGCTCCTTCGTCCAGACTGTGTTGTATATAAATATATATAAATATATATAAATAGGAACGAAGAATTGGCCCGTATCGCGGGACATTGAGCGATCCGGATTTCCGCTTCGTCTCAATTCATCGATTAATTACGGTACAACACCCTTATTATCCCGACCGAACTTTCGCGGGAATTCGGGTGTGCCGATCGATAAATCACACGAATCCATTTCTCCGTCTCTTTCGGCCGAACAATTAATTGATTCCGTGTCAATGCATATGCTCGATGGTTCGGAAAATTATTCAGCTATGACTTGCAAAAAGTTTAAACACAAATAAACAAAATCGTTCAATCATATTATGGGAATGCGCTATACATCCACATTTATTGAGATATACTAGCTGTGCCACGCGGCTTCACCCGCATTAAATGTCCGTCCCCCGATTCATGGCGCCGCTGCCGCCGCTCCTTAGAGTCATAGCATAAAGTTATATGACGTAAAGCCTTCCTGAATAAACGGACTGTCTAATGCAAAAAGAATTTTTCAAATCAGATAAGTATTTCCTGAGATTAGCGCGTTTAAACAAATAAACTCTCCAGCTTTATTATAATATAGTATAGATATAGTAGTGTAGAAGTAAGATAGTACGATTAGGGTCGTAGCATAAAGTTGTATGGTCTAGGACCTTCCCGAATAAATGCGCTATGTAATGCAAAAAGAATTTTTCAAATCGGATAAGTATTTCCTGAGATTAGCTCGTTTAAACAAACAAACACTCCAGCTTTATTATAGTATAGTATAGTAGTATAGAAGTAAGATAGTACGATCAGGGTCGTAGCATAAAGTTGTATGGTCTAGGACCTTCCCGAATAAATGCGCTATGTAATGTAAAAAGAATTTTTCAAATCGGATAAGTATTTCCTGAGATTAGCTCGTTTAAACAAACAAACTCTCCAGCTTTATCATAGTATAGTATAGATATAGTAGTATAGAAGTAATATAGTACGATTAGGGTCGTAGCATAAAGTTGTATGGTCTAGAGCCTTCCCGAATAAATGCGCTATCTAATGCAAAAAGAATTTTTCAAATCGGATAAGTATTTCCTGAGATTAGCTCGTTTAAACAAACAAACTCTCCCGCTTTATTATAGTATATTATAGATATAGTAGTATAGAAGTAAGATAGTACGATTGGGATCATAGCATAAAGTTATATGGTCTAGGGCCTTCACGAATAAATGCGCTATGTAATGCAAAAAGAATTTTTCAAATCGGATAAGTATTTCCTGAGATTAGCTCGTTTAAACAAACAAACTCTCCCGCTTTATTATAGTATATTATAGATATAGTAGTATAGAAGTAAGATAGTACGGTTAGGGTCATAGCATAAAGTTATATGGTCTAGGGCCTTCACGAATAAATGCGCTATGTAATGCAAAAAGAATTTTTCAAATTGGATAAGTATTTCCTGAGATTAGCGCGTTTAAACAAACAAACTCTCCAGCTTTATTACAAAATAGTATAGATATAGTAGTATAGAAGTAAGATAGTACGATTAGGGTCGTAGCATAAAGTTGTATGGTCTAGGACCTTCCCGAATAAATGCGCTATGTAATGGAAAAGAATTTTTCAAATCGGATAAGTATTTCCTGAGATTAGCCCGTTTAAACAAACAAACTCTCCAGCTTTATTATAGTATAGTATAGATATCGTAGTATAGAAGTAAGATAGTAAAATTAGGGTCATAGCATAAAGTTGTATGGTCTAGAGCCTTCCCGAATAAATGCGCTATGTAATGCAAAAAGAATTTTTCAAATCGGATAAGTATTTCCTGACATTAGCTCGTTTAAACAAACAAACTCTCCAGCTTTATTATAGTAAGTATAGATATAGTAGTATAGAGGTAAGATAGTACAATTAGGGTCATAGCATGAAGTTGTATGGTCTAGAACCTTCCCGAATAAATGCGCTATGTAATGCAAAAAGAATTTTTCAAATTGGATTAGTATTTCTTGAGATTAGCGCGTTCGAACAAATAGACGAGCAAACAAACACACTCTCCTTTATTATAGTAGTAAGATTAAGAAACATATACATTTTGCGCGTTTTATTTATAAAAAAAAATTACTATATTTCAATCCTTGATGCAATGACCCCCGGAAAATGACTCATTGCGATTCCCGGTATAATGGAGTACATTGGATCGGAAGGATGACCGTAACATTTCTACGCGTATTGCGAATCTCCTCATTAATACGTACTATCGCAATGCCTGATCTGTTATAGAATCTCCACGATCTTGTGTGATTAGCCGCAACGCGTTCGAGATGCGGTTTAGCCGATGCGGTGCATCGGCTAAACGCCTCTATGAACAATGCTGTAGAGCCACGAATCTAACCCAAGATGGCACAGGCACTGTTATAGCGTTCGTGGTCTCGATGGGATGCTCGAAACGCGACATCCACGTCCCGCAAGTTCCATCCATAACGCGATCCAACCGCATCGAGAACCAATCGGATTGGACCATGTGGTAATCCTCTGGAGACGGCGATATCGAATTTGAAACGGGTTTCTCCGTCGAGTTTCGGTGGAGTTGAAACTTGGAGAAGATCGACGGTACAATGCACGAAAATCGATCAAAACCGGCAGCAAGTTGGAACAACTTGCTACTCGTATATTATTGGCCCTTTTTGCTGTTTGTCATGTCGATAAGCGAAGAGAAGTCAAAAACCAAATCAGCAACGTCATCCATCTGATAAGAGAGATGATTCGCATACCGATAGAAGAGCCGTTCGCGACTCTTATAACTTTCCATGCTGTTCGGTTCATTTTCCTGAAGAGCGTTTACAACACAGTGTATCGCTTTCGCAAAAAGCAACCTCACTCTTTCATGGATTACTGTTCTCTGACAGTTTTTTCAAGAATACCGAATTATCCGGTAATGATTTATTACCGGATAGATCGGTTGTATTTATTCATTACCGAATAGATCGGAAGAACGGTTGTAATAATTTAGGAAAGTCGGAATTCCTACGCGACAAAAAGTGGAACAAAAAACAAGTAGCACGAAAAAAACCTACAATTAGGAAGCACGATTGAAATAATGACATCACACGTCATTTCTCTTCCTCAGAACCATGAAAATCTATAAAACCATTTAAATGCGCTACAGATTATTTTTGGATTATTTTCGGACGTTGAGACTCAATAAAAGTCTTTAACGGATAGGAAACCTGAAATTGAATGCTATCATCGATCTACGAGTTTGAACGAAGGAATGTGCTGACCAAACAGTGGTAATCACTGATCACTCTTTCAGCAAGGCTAAAGAGAGGATTTCCACCAGAGTTCGCGACATAGAAGCGGAATTGGTCCCCAGCAAATGCCGGTGCGTCCCGAGGCACGAGAGTCGCGTACCATTAAACATTCCGACCACGCGTTACTCGTGGCCTCCGATGCACCACCAGCGAACCACATTCGGTAGAGCTAATGATTTTAATTAACGATATTGCTCACGGTCCTGCTACTGCTGCTCCCTTTCTCTCTCTCTCTCTCTCTCTCTCTTTCAACATATATTTCTTCATGCATAACTGAAAACCCGTCCTCGGATTCCTTTGTTGAATATAAGCGGGTGTGACGCGCGGGAGAGGCTTTTCTTCCCCTCGGGAGAAACTTTAACTCTCTCAATTTGCCCCCGCGGACTTTATTTATCCAACGTTAAAAAAAAAGCCTCTCGTTGCATATATTTGCAGAGTCGGCGTTGCGGGTCTTTCCCGACGATATAAAATAACCTGTATCATCCGTCTAAAAGTTTATCGAGCCAAGCATACTGTACGGGAACAAGTAAACCTTGTGTCTGTAAACGACCGATCATAGATCGGTTTTTACAAACGCTCACGGTACAGCGAGGCACGAGCTTTTGGGACAAAGCTCGCAGTTACGAATTTCACTCGCACGAGATATTTCGTTAAATTTTGTCCCGACAAAATCTATAAACCCTCGGGGCATGTAGTAGCCCCGTCACGGACACGCTGTGTCAAAAAGTATTCCGAAATATTGAACAACGAAAGAAAAACAAACGACGTACAGATTGGAATAAAATAATGGCAGCGCACCGTCGAAACCGGGGGATGAAGAACAAAAAAAAAAGGCGAATACTTGACAAAGTAATATACATGTATGAATACGAGGATTAATAGGGACGGCGAATCATCCGTACGAACTCGACGATATATCGGCAGGGTTACGGGAGAACAATTTCGCAATAACGACGACGCTAAACCTTTAATCCTCCGTTAACGATCGACGTACGTACGACCTCGAGAGAGAATACGTCGTAAAATCGGACGAGCATCGCATTGTGTCACGCGACTGCCAGTGCGCAGTTCGGAGAAAGTTCACGGTGGTTGTTGGTGTTCTTTCGATACCCGTGCAACATCAAATTTCTTGGTGTTGCATTTGGAGAATAACTTTTCGAATATATCGCCGATGTTGCGAGCGACCACCATTTTTTTTGTTTGTTTTTTCCGTATGGAGTATGAGAGGTTTTGAGAATTTTGGATTTTCAACATTCGACAAAGAATCTTTCAGTTATTTTTCTATTAGTCCCAGGGTGAAAGAAGGGAGGAAGATTGTACCGTGCACAGGGGGTGCACGTATAAACCGAGTAAGAAATTGTTACTATACAATGATTAAGGGACGAATACCTAAACGCGTCGGGAAGTGCCAGTTCCTTGGAAGGTTTTGGTTCCCCATAGAGTACGACGATCGATATGTCGCTGCGGCAAAGACTGACCCAATTAAAGCGTTAATACGATGATTAATACGAGGGATGTACTTGGAATGTCAAGGCAACGAAAATAACTTTGGCTCGTTCGGAGACTGGATTAATAATACCGAATCCCGAGCGATTTTACACCGGATGACAATGACGCTATGAGGAACGGGACGCGCTAACTCGCGCTTCGTTCTAATTATAACTGACTGTGTCCCCTAAGACCGGAGCGGACTGTTTTCCCCGTATGAACCGCAGTATAATCAACGATCCCACACGGGATCTCGACGATCGGTGTCAATTAACAGTCACCCAGCGGAAATGCTAGTTTGAAGGAGATAACAAACTTCATTTGCACGACACGGGAAACGCGCGAGTAATATCCTTTCATTGCAAATAGAGATCGCGAAATATTCATACGTCGTTGAAGTGCAACCGAAAATCGATTAAAAGTTAATCCCCGTGACGCAGTGAAGAACACGGGCGTCAAAGAAATAACTGCAATTTTCCGTACTTGTTTCGGTAAACATTGAAACGTCAGATCCCGTATAAAATTAGTGGATAAAGATGGTCGAATTGTCAAGCCGATTATTGACAAAATTCGCATTTTATTTTATCGCTCTTCTCACCGTGTTCATCGAGCCTTAAATTTTGTTGTAACTATCGTAATGAGATCGCAAAACACTCGGGGGACAGAGTTTACCCTCGTTTGGCAAGAAACTCGTCACAGTTACTCCATAAATATTGTCAACTAATCAGCTATTAGCGTTGATCAAATTCAAAGAAATCGATCGAATTGACTCCGTTAAGGGGGAAATAGAGTTAGACGGTTCAAAAAATCGATTTCTTTTTTAAGTGAAACTTCTTGGGCGGCGAGTGAAATTTCAAGGACGCGTCACGTTTAGGCACATTTCGTTACACGATCAATTAATATTTATGTCGCGAGGCTGTTCAAATTTCGGAATCACCGAACCAGAGTCTCGCCGATATAATATATTTCATACACCGTTCTCTACTGGTTTACAGTTATACAGGTGGTGATGCTCTTGGAAGAGGTGAAGATAAAATCCCTATGATTCTCGCGGGAGATTTTAACATTAATTTTGCATCAAATGATTCTTTACCGCTAACTAACTTTCTTCGCGAAAAATTTGGTCTGTACATGAACAATAAACCTAACGAGTCAACAAAATCGGGAACTACAATAGATGCAATTTTTACACGTTATCTCGAAAACATCGAATCACGGACATATATTTCATATTTTAGTTATCATAAACCACTAATATCATTATTACCAATTGAAGCACCAACCAATGATAATGTAAATATTGAATAAATCGAATATTTTTTATGCAAATTTTGTATTATTGTATTTATTGTGAAATGCTCCATCTCTGTCTCTCACACTAAATCTCTCTTATTCTTTTTCTTTATTTTTTAAAAAGTTTCACTTCAATCATGGGCACGGTGCTGCCCACGCAACTTTTTTTTTATTTCATAAATTGTTAGTAACACTATTGAAAAATATGTTCTCAAAATTTTAAATGAAAATTCCGACTCGTTCTATTGTTATAAGCCATTAAGGAGGGAATAAGGGTTAGGACAGCGTTTTCTCAATGATTTTCATGAATTTTTTTATACTATAAAAAATGAATATAATTTATTGAAACTTTGAGAATATTTTATACATATATTTAAGTATATGCTATAAAATTTTTGAAGAATTTCCTTGAAAAACACCAACGATATTAGCGACCCCATATTGCAGGTCGCAATCAGACTCAGCATTTTGCTATTTTTTCAAACGTGTTTTTTCTGAAAATGACTTTTTTTGAACTTGCGTACACGCTAGTTTGAAAAGTTTTCAACCAATCGTTTTGAAAATTGGCAGTTATTTTCTTCATAGTGTTGCGCTTTATATGAACCTAAAATCGGAATATTGTCATTATTTGAAATAATTTTTTTTTTGCAAATAAAGTTGTAAAAAATGGCAAAAAATCATGCTTGTTTGTTTTGACCCCTGTAAAAAATTCAATTTTCTATTTTTTTGATAGCATTTAGGTTTATATAGAGGAGAGACATATAATAAAAGTAAATTCCAAACTCGGTTGATTTCAGATGAAAATTGCGGCTTCCAGAATGTACGCAAAATGCTGAGTCTGATTGTGACCTGCAATATGGGGTCGCTAATATCGTCGGTGTTTTTCAAGGAAATTCTTCAAAAATTTTATAGTATACACTTAAATATATGTATAAAATATTCTCAAAGTTTCAATAAATTATATTCATTTTTTATACTATAAAAAAATTCATGAAAATCATTGGGAAAACGCTGTCCTAACCCTATTTCCTCCCTTAATATACCCGTCGAATGTCACTTTGCGAATTTATCGTTGTCATTAGGTGTATCTGGTATTACGTATCACCACCTTGATTACAGAAATATACATAACGGCATTACGAAAGAGAGCGAGTCTGATTTATAAAGACACGACTGCCAGCGAACACTCGTAAACACCGGATTACTGCATTTCCGACATACCTTCAAACATCGTAACTCTCGACACTGCAACACCACAACCACCGCCGCCGCCACACCCCCCCGCATACATTGCTTTAAGTGAGTTACATTTACTTTGTGAAACAAGGCAATTTCAGAAATTTTCAGACCGCAACGACAGAGTACATGTAAAATAGATACTATGCTAATGTATCTTACGTACAGTTCAGAAAAACTCTTGTATTCAAAATAAGAAAAATTCCTGAAAATAAGAAATATATAACGCAATCAATGATCGTATCGATTAACATAATAGTCCAGTCAATTTATCTGTTGGAAATAGTTTTCAACGGTAATCTATGGCGCGCAAGTCCTGGATTTTGATAATTCATCGATCCAAGTACTTTGGGCGTGTGAGATAATAGCGAGAAAAAAAAAATGTATTTTCCTGTCTCGTAAAGAATCTCGTGGCTTTCAAAGTCCAAAGATGGTTCCTTTTTTTGATTAGTCGATAGAAAACCGTACGCTTCGACCCTTACGATAGAAAATCGTAAAGCTTCGACCCTTGGCGTCAGGGATTTACGGAAGAACGCGGGAGTGGTTTTTGCGAGAAGGCCAGAGGTGGATAGAAGAGGGTGCGAGCCCTTTTTCGTCAAAGAAATCGCCAGCCACGAAATCGAAAAGTCGAACGAGCGATAATGACTTACCAAACTGATACGGTGACAGAATGAAGCAGGGGTCTTCTCACCCCCCTGGACAATGGAATGACTTTCGCGCGCGATATACCGTTGTGATTTCTTTTTCTTCACATTGTGGTAGACACCCGGCAAATGGAAAAACTATCAATGTCGGATACTCTATGCGGAATTCCAGTAAAAATTCATGCCCCCACGTGAGTCAGTAAGATCTTGAGCCACCCCGCGGATACTGAAGTTCGACGTGGCCCTGTCGTAAAAATCGATCATGCGCGAATCGATCTACGATAGGACCTTTGAAAGATTTTACTTTTGTTCGAGAGGCATCGTACTATCGGACATTTTCATTGTAACCAATGAGAATCAAGTTTAATTTACGCTCCAAAAAAATTTGTGAAAGAATCATTATCGCATCTCAATGCGATTGAAAGCTACCGGCTTGCAGCCAGATACACGTCCCTAAAGTGGCAATGCTCAGCTTTGTATGCTCCGTGATCTCCAATTTAGATCTTAAGTAATATGCGAATGGGAAGAATAGGAAGGTGCTTGTGTCTACATAATTAATACATAAATATGTATATTTGTATGTGGCACTCAACGTCAAAAGCGTTGACCGATATATTCTGCTGGTGGCAGAATCCTCTCGTCATTTACGGGACGTGGAGTAAAAGTGAAAAAGAAGAAAAAAATATATAGAATACCATTTCCACCGTGGACATAACCGTTGATCAGAGAGGGCCCGAGTAACGGAACACGTACGGCCACTGCGGTTCTTTAATGCGGTTCGTATTTAAATTTTTTATGTCGCACCAGACTGAAGAGCGATAGAGTCAAGTAAAACGTGGCTCGGGCAAATGGCGGTAGCGGCCATGATGGTTCTTCAAACGCCACCACCGAATCCTCATAAAATTTTGCGTATCTAATGCGCCAACCGGCATGCCCTTCGTTCTACCAAAAATCGCTATCGATAAACCATATAGATCTCCATATATACGTATCGTGGTAGCGACAAATTCAAATATCTCAAGCGTCGTTGAGAAACACGATCGCTGTGTACATCGTGTGCCACGACCCCGTGCACGTATATACTTTGCCCACCCGTACGTTTTGGCATTCTTTCCATATACCGTTATCGATTCACCCTTGTAGGGTCTCCGCAACTCGCAACGTTTCTCCTAAATGTTCGGGGAATTCCAGGAAAGTCAAACGGTTGCGGAGGTTTGAACGTTAGATAAGAAGAGGGGATGACGAGGGACACCAGCGGAATCGCTGCGGCAAATTCATTTATAAATTCCGCCTTACGTTACACTTCCGTAAAGGGGATGGATTTGCACGAGTGTGTGTTATCATTTACCTGATGCCCGTGCGGACAGTCGGGAACACCGTTGGGAAACCTGAAGCGAAACGGACTGTGAACCGGACAATTGACTCTGAACGCATTTTCAGCAGCGGCGGCAATTGCGGATCCGGGCAATCTCGGCAATAGTGGATGAGTGTGAGGTCCGAATATTACTGAATCCATAGGCAACGGTCGACCGGGTTGATGCTCGAGGGATCGACAAGACCAGCTCATGGGCCGCGGATGCTGCTGATGCTCCACGGATGTGCACGACGTTTCCTGGGGTATGGGTCTTCCGGGATGACCTTGAAGATCCGCTTCTCGTTGGCGATGCTCGAATAGCCTTGGTACGTGCTCTATCGATCGACAGCCATGATCGTGACCGAGATAATGATCGTGCAAGTGACCAGCATGATCCATTAAACGGCAGGGATGTTCCATGGCTCGTGGTTGATGATCCAAGCCTCTGAACAACGTACCCGGATCCATGGCTCTTGGTTGTTCCGTTCTCACGTGATCAATGCTCGATCTCATGTTCTCCATACCTCTCGACTGCTGATGCTGCTGATGCTGATGCTGCTGCTGTTGTTGTTGTTGTTGTTGGTGCATTTGATGATGATCGAGTGATGATCTTATGGAATCCAAACCGTGTATTTGTTCAACGAGCGACTGATGTCGTCCCGAATCCATGGATCTCATGGATTCCATTGATCTCATGGTTTCGGTAGACCTCATTCCATGATCTATCGGTCGCATCGGTGATGGATCCCCCGATCTGCTGCACGGTCTCTCCCAGCATCTAGCCCCAACACTTCCGGGCACTCCACCAACGGGAGGACCCACACCCGAATGACCCTGAGACACCGACCAAACACCACCGTACGGATCCATATTAAATAGAAAAGAGCTCCCGCTGGCGCTTTTTTCTACTACGACTATCGTCGGTTCGTAGGATCTGCGGGCGAATTGTGACGCAACCAACGCATGGCCCTGTCTGGCGCCATGTCGATCAACCCTCCAGCCTCTCTTCGGGCCAACCGTTGGCCCGATTCGTTAACAACGCGAACTTAAAGCCACGATAATAACTCGTTCTACCGGCACGATACACGGTTACACTCGGATACGGGAACTCGGTACGCGAACGCGTGTAATATGGATGATGTCACGATTGAGAATTCCCGGAGTCACCGATTAAAATGAGATGTACTGCGTACTAAAGCGATTTTTTGTTCCGTTTAGTTCACGGGACCCCATAAAAAGTTGCACGACAACGGGGTTTACAATGACGGTATGAAACTGAACAGATAACTGAGCAACGTTAAAACTCTTTTGGACTATTCCAGAATATTTCAAAAGCAACTTTACCCGGAGTCAAATAGAATTGAATATCGGAAACGTTGGGACAAACCGGACAGGGAAGACTGAAAGAAGCGAATGATAAATGGAACATCACGTTCGTCTATCCTTGTATGATCGTACATATAATTTTATATCGTTATTAACGTTGTATTTTTTGGTAGGATTATTACGAAAGCGATAGAGAGAAAGAGATAGAGATAGAATAGAATTCACGTAACCGGTGATAAACGTGACATAGGACTCTCGAGATAAGACAAATAGTATTTGATAGAACGAATGAGAAGTAGGAAGCGGCGAGCAGCGAGTGCGGCAGCAACGGAACACCGACGCATCGCGATGCCGCGCTCCCCAGCACTGAGCTGGTAACCCTCGCGCGGCCTCGACCGCCGCGCAGTCCCTCAGCGCAAACCACCCCCGACCTCGTATCAACCGGCAGCAACCCCCGCATTGCTTATACCCCCACTCGCCGTGTTTCCCAGCCGACCCGCTGGTACCGCGTGCTTCGCTCCTCTTTTCCCCTTATTCCTATTACTCCCGTACTTCTCTCTCTCTCTCTCGCCCCCCTCGCCGCTCACCATCGACCTGACACTCCTTCGTCCTACCGAACCGCAAAGTTCATCCATACTCTCCCGTGACGTTCCTCGTCACTCAAGATGCTTCATCCACCTCCCATTTCCTCTGTATCTCTTTTTACCAATTCTATCTTTTATATAGCCACCCACCATCGACCCTGACGGTCGAGTTTCAACGCCGAAGTCGTTAGAGATACTGCCGCCTATACTCGGTACTTAAAGACTCTTTTTTAATTACTCGGCGTCAAGACGCTGCCGCGTCTCTCGATCATTCTTAGCCGCGATTCGTGGGCCAGAATCATTGTCGTGTAATTATTATTAACTTCATACCGTGTTAAACGACTTTTCCATAAACGGTCATCAACCGTCGTGTCGTCACACTGTCGTATCGTGAAAAATGCCATGTTAAATTAACAAAACTTTTGTACTGTAAGTAGTATAAAATAATTAACTTTTCACGATACAAGAACCTCTTTGCGACGGGAAGAAAAAAATTGGAGCGAACAATTTCTTTGGAACAACCTATCGAGCTCCAGCTGTAAATCACACGACAGCATGACACTAGGACGCCGTTTTCAGATGGTGGAGAAGACAAACGCCGATGACTGGAGAAAAAAGTAGATAGAAGGAAAAAGGAGCATCCTGGGACCCAGGCCTCCACCATGATTGTCCTATCCTTCGTCCATTTGATAATCCCTCTTGATTCGTATACAGATACGTGCCAAAATACTTGCACGCTCTCGGGAATGGAAGAAAAAGCTTTAGATGCGCCAGGAAGTATAAACGAGAAAAAACTGATGTAAAAAGAAATTTTATATACGCTACGAGTATCATATTATACCGTATGCTTGTAAAAATAAAGTGTATACAAATTGCAATGTTTGAAATGATTTTTCCAACACAAGTCGACATTTCCCGTAATAAAATCAACGAAAGGTCGGGTATTCGATTGAGGAATACTAAAAACTGTCAAAGTTCGTCATCTTGTTGGTTATACCCATATTTTCATTCTATACTAATTCGTAAAAGTGTCTATCTTTTAACTGCATGGTACACAATGTTTTTCCACGATGAATTTGGTGGTCACTCTATCTTTCATCCTAAAGGTCTTCTCGGCACGTGTAGTTACTCGACCACCGATATTGTTAATTGGATTAGTTTCCGGATGATAGCTTCGACAACAGAGAGAGAGAGAGAGAGAGAGAGTTCGGAAAAAACGGGCTGATGATGAAGAAATATGAGGATGGAAACCATCGCTATCGGCAACGTCCACGTGGGAGTATGCGAGATCGAACGAACTTTCCATGTGTGTATATATATACATTGAAGATCCGTATACCTGACGTAATTCGCGTCACGTAAGCTTACCTTGTGAATGAAAAAAAAGCGACCAATCGATTTCTAACAGCGGCGGAAAGTGGATACAACGTCGTGGTGCGCCGACGGCTTCTCGGAGACCAACGCTGGGTCGCGTCGACTAGCTCGGCCCGCGTAGTAACCCCAATTCCCAGATTTGCTGACTCGTGACCTTTTTGTTTTCATGGAAGAATCGATAAGTGCGAGTCTGAATCATTTTTCCTTCCCTCAATTCCGTTGCTCATCGCCTAATGCCGATATATATACGAGGGGGAACCCAAAAAAAACGGAAATTTCGTCATAATTTCTTTATTTTTTAATATTTTTACACCAAATTTTGATCACCTTCAAAGTATTCTCCTTTGACCACAACGCACCTCTGCAAACGATCCTTCCAATGTTCAAAACATTTTTTAAATTCACTTATCGGGATGTTCTTTAGGCCTTCCAGCGATTTTTGTTTTACCTCCTCCACAGTGGCAAAACGCTTGATTGCTGCTTTGTTTCGGGGTCGTATCCATAGCACCACGATTCATCACCAGTAATCACCATGGAAAAAAGGTCAGGGTCCTCTTCGAGCTGATTTTGAAGTTCAAAACATGCCTGAAGTCGACGCTCCTTTTGCTCGTCCGTAAGAAGGCGAGGGACAAATTTGGCTGCAACTCTGCTGATGTGCAAATCTTTGGATAAAATCCTCTGAATTGAACTTCATGATATCCCAGACATCTTACAGAGTTGATCAATGGTTCCGCGACGGTCGTCACGAATGAGAGCATTGATTTTGTCGACGTTTTCGTCACTTCTTGACGTTGAGGGGCGTCCTGAACGGGGTTGGTCTTCAATTGACATTTCTCCATTTTTAAAACGTGAACACCGCTCGTAGACTCAGGTTTTACTTAGGGCAGCATCTCCATAAGCAGTCTTAAGCGTTACAGGAGATTCCGCGGCCGATTACCCCAACAGGAAACAAAATTTCACAGCCGCGCGTTGCTCTCGACAATCGGCCATCACGTTTTCGCCGAAATGGAAAAAGTTGTTTCGCTACAAAAATTCCCACGGGCGAACCGATGAACTCACGGCGACAGAACTTTGAGCACTAACTCAGGAGACGTGTCCCCAACGGACACCTGGTCGAGCAATGGATTCCCCCACTCTCCCTCCCCACCGCAGCGCAATTCCCGTTTTTTTTTGGGTCCCCCCTCGTATATACAATTTGTTGCCCACTCTGAAGCGTAAGGGGGTAGTAAAATCAGCAATAAATGCGGTATGAATTTTACTATTCCGGCAATTAATGTATCGTAATATGAAATGAAGCATAGTAAAATGATGCTTTTGTCCAAGTGTCGGAACCGTTTGGTCATGAATCGATTGTACAATGGGAAAAACCAACGAGGCTTTCTCTAACTTGACCGCGACCCCGGAAATGGATCTAAAAGTTGGTGAGAGCTATGTACCATTGAAGTCTATGACGCCTAAAGGTGGGATTGTCATTGTTCGTTCGTTCTACCTCCCTCTCTTCCGCCTTCTTATTCAATGATTTCCTTCGTTGATTCCATCCCGTTTTCCCCCTTTTATTCGTTCCTGCTCCTCCCCGGCAAATACATCGATTCATATGCGTGTCCGAATCCGTTCTTTCCGGGTACCTCTATCGTTACTGTCGCAGCGGCCTATCATTGATTAACGAGAATGAAGAAGATTTTGCGTTGATATTGGCGACGTTAGCAAAAATAATTCATAAATTGGATCACGACAAGAGTTGTTATTACACGCCCGGCTTTCTTTTCGTCCTTTTGTCACTGCCGTATCGCCCGTTATCGTTCGAAAAATAGTATTCCTCGCAGTGGTAAACCGTTACCGGTGTTTAACTTCGTCATTCTCAAGAATCTTCCTCTCTCTCTCTCTCTCTCACCCCATAACCCTCCCTTTCACTCGCTATCTCCGTCCGTTTCTCTCTGTATTTTTTTTCTGCGGCTTCCAAACTCGTTCATTCGGCACTTGTTGCCATCGACTATCGATCCTACAACAGATCGAATTCCAATAATCGGCAATGAGCCGTTTCGTTGCGGTAAGAGTATGGGGAAAGAGAAGCAGAGTTACCGCGTGAAAGGAGAGAATGAGAAAAGTTCAAGAACAACGGAGAAATCGATGAATCGCAACACATTTGCCCAGTCTTCAGACCGGATCCTCCAATATTTTACAGTGTTGTCCATAGGATGCGTTTTCTTTGATTAGTCTTAATCCTGTGGCGGAATCGAGTGTTAATCAAATTAGGCTAAAGTTATCCGAGCCCTGGCGTTCGAATACTGTATAGCCTCTATCTGTTGTGCTTTAGTAGTATCGATACTCTAATATACGGCCATCACATGTCGATGAGTGTCAATTATCATACTCTTTAAACCGTAAACTACACTAGTCAAAATTTAAGGTATTCCTATCGCGAATGGCCGTATTTTGTGGGCGCGTAAGTAGGGCCCTACTCAAACGATCGTAAATTCGACTGATTCATCACAAAAATAAGTTATAATCAATCATTGTAAGTAACGACAATCTTGAATGGAAAATTTCTTACAAACTGCGTCTATTTTTGAATTTCAACATTTTTTCGTAAATTGGCTGACAGGACGATGTGGTAACGCCGCACGAGCGCCCCACGAACCACCGTGGCTAGGAGGCCCTGCGATAACTACAAATCCAAACAATAGCATGAGTGAAAAGTGTAAATTAACAGAAGAGATTTAGTGTCACTATTGAAAGTGTAACCTTGAGTAACAGAAGACGTAAGATTCGGATGGAGGCTGGAAAAAAAACAAGGGGCAATTTGTGAACATAAGAAAAAAGCAGCGCTTGGAAAAAATCATCAACGCCTCCACAAAACGTGTCAGTGAGGTTAGAGAAACAGATATAATTGAACGAGTAATCAAACGAACGTCAAGGATATTATTAGTTAAATTATAATTAATGTTTTTAAGGAACCTCATATTCCAAGTGAGCCAGATTTTGAGGGACGTCGAATTGTTGAGGTTAGAACGCTCGCAGCTGAACTGTGGTGTACAACTTGTGATAAACCCCTGTCACTGAGACATATCAAATCTGAACAACAACTTGGCCTTGCGAGCATCTTCACCGTTAAATGCCAAACATGTGACGGAAGTCACCCTGTCCATACTAATCGCAATAGCTCTGATGCGCCAAGGTTGTTTGACGTTAACTGCAAATTAGCCATTGGTAAGAAGAATAAATAACGATTTCGTAGAAAAAAGACCAAGGTATATAAGAAATATATATATTCTTTCCGTTTCAGCTCTCTTTGATGCTGATATTGGAGAAGCCCAAATTAATACAATTTTATCGGCAATCAACATCCCAACACTCTCTCCCGCTATGTTGAAAATATATGAGCGTATCGTTGCCAAAGCCGGTATTAATGCAGAAATGATGGAAAAAACCTACGTGCAACATGGTGAAGAAGGTGTTCGGTTGTTGCTCGGAGAATCTGTGCAAGGCAAACCCCGCGTGACAAGAAATGTTCAAATTCTACGAGCTATCACTGACCAACTCGCGGTTTGGCAAAATAAACAGAACCAAGAATCCCTATAGATGTATCATTTAGAATTAATATATTATGTGATAAAAGCTGTGAATTTGTTTGCAATAAATATACGTATATTTATATTTTAAAGTTTGGTGTCATATTTTTTTAGGTTATGTCATATATTGCCTTTATATTTCATGAGACATTCACAAAATATAAACGTATATATTTATATATATATATATATATTCTAGTGTGTGTGTATGTGCGATCAGCTGACTCGAATCGAGAGCAACCAGTTTGCGGTGTTGCCAGACATAACCCCTTGCAGATCGCGGTTCCGAAAATCCTTTCGCTTGTGAGATTTTTGTGAGTTCGAACATTTATATTTTCTTTAAACATTCGGTGGGACCCTGTTTTTATTGTAATTTCGGATTCTTCAATATTTTTTTGATGCGTAGGGCAGTTTGTATTGGGCATAAAGAGTCGTTTGGTTTATGCATTTTCATATAGAAACGTGGCGAGCATGTAATCTTCGTATAGTGGTGTATAAATTTAACGACTTTCAAAGCCGTAATATTATGATAAATATTCGGCAAATTGTCTTGAAATTTTCACAGTATAACTGGATGTATCTGTACTTTATTTTAGGAAAAAAATCAGTCAATTGTTAAGTGTTCGATCTCGTGGAAGGAATAACTTAAAGTGGTTCTTCCTGCTGAGCGAAAAAAAATTCTACATAGAATTATTTGTTCGAAATTTTAATTAGAACAAATAATTCCAAAAGATATACGATAAAAATACTAATAAATGTATATATCTATGGTAAGGATAATCAATGTGAAATCTTCATTTAATTTCGTTGAATTTTATACGGAACTCTTCTTATATATTTAAAAAAAATGCTGCTATTGAATTTTCATCAGTAACGCACTTTATCACAATTGTCGTTGAATTCTATGTTCTAACAATAAAAAAAATTCTACTTGGAATTATTAGTACTAATTTTAATTAGAACAAATAATACCAAGTAGAATTTTTTTAAATGTTAGAATGTAGAATTGAATGACAATTGTGATAAAGCGCGTTACTGATAAAAAATCAATAGCTGCATTTTCTTAAATGCTGCTATTACAGCATTAAGATTAGTACAAATAGTTCCAAGTAGAATTTTTTTAAATGTTAGAACGTGGAATTGAATGACAATTGTGACAAAGCGTGTTTCTAATGAAAATTGAATATCAACATTTTCTTAAAATATCTAACAAGAATTCCGTATAAAAATCAACGAAATTAAATAAATATTTCACATTGAATATCCTTCTCATAGATATATACATTTATTAGTATTTTTATCGTATATCTTTTTCAGGTTCTTACATCGTTTCCCCTCTGTTCCCATTTTCATCCGATTCACTGGGACCCTCCAATTCCAACTTCGTCAGACATGCCGTGCTTCATGATTAAAATTTGTTCTACATTTGTCTATCTTTAATAGTTGAACGGTTGAAGTTTGAACTCTGACCTATTTCCGTACGGTGGACGAGATGGAACATCATTTGATATTTATCGGTTTTTAAATAACGGTATGAGAAGTCTTAAACGACGATGAGCATTTTACAGTGCTTTACCGCAACTTCTCTCGATTCCGTTTTTGGAATCTATAACATATCGTCAACTGACATATTTCTGCCTGCGGTAGTGAATGTTTGTGCACAAGTTAAACAGGGCTAAGAATATCATATACTATAACGCCATTTATCGCGGGTTCGTCGTGTGATCTCGAAATTTTCTCGGTCAATTTTTCTTCTGGCTGTAGATTTGGCCCGCTGTTGCGGATGCTGTCGAATCATATAATCGGCTGTTACTTCCGTTTTTTATCCGTCCTTCCTAAGACTTTCGATTATTTACTCGACAAAAGTGTATAGCGAATAGTCGATGTCTCCCGACGAGATTAAACAACCTCACGGACAGAATTTCACGCTCCATTCTCGATGGGAGTCGAGGCGAACTAGCGTTGTCCAAATAAGGTCTAGGCGCTAGCGCCGTTCCGGTGGAACACGACCGATCGGTAATCAAATTGCGACCTTGAGTGAAATTTATGCGAAACCTTAGGTTCAGATACGAGGAACGATCCGCTCGGTTCTGGCCGTGCCGAAGCGCTGAACGCCGTTGTCGAACGGGACAAGCCGAGGGCTCGATGGTTTCGAGCAGCGGTGTGTACTCTCGTCGCACAAGGAGTATGCCACGTCGAGGGTAAAATTTATCAGCGCCAGAATCGATAATTCGGCTACTGCGCTCCTGGTACGTTGACACGAACGACATCAAGGATAGCTCGATCCGTTATTTCAATCACGATGCTCTACCGATCGTACGTATATTTAGGCTGCTCTACACATATATACGTACGTTCCTTCAACTATAAATTATCAGGAAATTAATTCGATTATTTCTACCGAAAAGGATGACATCTGCTAAATTAGTGAAAATCAATTAACCGTCAAATCTGTCCGGTAAGATACGAATTTCATTAGTAACTTTCGGCTCCGAAGTGGGATTTTGTTCTCAAACACTCTTGAGGAATAATTTTCTGGAGGATACGGAATTCTGTCGTCGTTTCGATTGACTTGTTCCAAAGTTTTCAGACTCGCCGGCAGAAAGAAAAGCTTTTCTCGGGCAATGTTCGTGCGTAATGTGCGAGAAAAAAATTCTGTCGAAATGGCGTATCTTTCAAAAGTCTTCGCGACGCATCGAAAGAAACATAGACCCGAACGTGGATCGCGAAACTCGACGCGATATCCCACGATGAATCTACGAAAGTCTATAGCTATAGAAGTAGAATATCTATATCTCGGTATACCGACGCCTCTGTTTTCCGTTGTTACAGCGGGAACTATCGTAGAAACAATGAAGATTGTGACGTACACGAAGGAGGTATATGTATATGTATATTGTACGGTATGCTCTGTCGTCAACCAACGGGCGCGAAACTCAATTGCTAATTATTTTCCCCTCGTTTAGTCGTTTGTCAACGTCCATTCATCCTACGGTCGTCGTTTCTCTATGTCATTATTTCGTCATTGTTGCGTCAAAGGCGCGGTACATGATCAATCGGCCGGTAAAAATATCGGTAGGGTACATCCCGTTGAACAATATACTTAAGGGCTCACATATCCCTGCGCGCGCTGAAAACCGAGTAAATTCGAAAAATTATTATAACTGTTATATGGTGAAAACAAAGTAAATTGTTGATTTCACATGTTTTATTAACTTTTCAACTATAAGAAAATCATTTTAGAAACATTTTTTTTTTTCAATATTAACATTATCTAAACGCGTTTTTCTCAAAACTATGTTCTTAGACAGTATCAGCACGATAACTCAGTCAATTTTTAATATTTTTTAACTTTTTTGTTTTAATCTTGATAATTATTCTTTCTATAGTCTGATGAGAGGGTTTTTTATTTTTTTGGATGGACAATTTTTTATAAATTATCAAACACTATTTTTTTTAAATTACATACTAAAGTTTGAAATATTGTAATTTCCTTTTTTCTGAAAAAAAAAAAAAAAAAAATCGCTCCGTCAGACTATTGCTACTACATTTCTTAACTAGATGCTTCTTTATTTTTGCAGATTGGATAATTTTTGGTGAATTTATGATGTCGACAAGGAGGCGCCATGGTTTTCATCAGTAGTCCATTTATACCCGTAAAGAATAATGTTAATATTGTAAAGAAAATTTAAAAAAATTTTTTTCTTATAGTTGAAAAGTTAAGGCCTTACATACGTCGAGAATTTTCAAAAAATCGATTTTTTTTTGTTTACAGATTATTATTCCTTATAGTCTTAGGCGTATTTCTGTGTAAGCTGATTGTAAAAATTCCCCATAGTTCAAAAGTTATTGTAAATAATGTGACTGCCCGACGAAAAGACAAAGGTCTGACGCGCGCCTACCTGAGCAACAAAAGAGGCCAGAACAATTCGTCGATTAGAAAAAAATAAACAACAACAATTTTTTACTGACAAGGAAGGCGTACAATATGAAGCTGGAATGGGAGATTAGACGTAAGTTAACTAAATAAATTTAAAAAATTCATAAAGTTCTTGCTCTAACCGCGCGCGACTTCGAGCGAAACGTGCTTGAAACTTTAAACGCGTTTTTCTCAAAACTACTTTTTCTGACACGGTCGGCATGATAACTCGTATGGTTTTTAATATTTTTTGATGATTTTTTTTTTTAATATTCGGAATTGTTTTTTCTATAGTCTGTCGAGCCGGATTTTTTAAATTATAATTAGAAAATTTTATAAAAACAATTAAAGTGTGACTTTTTTGACACAAACTTAAAATTTTTTTTTAAATTACCGTAAATTGTTTAATTTTTCGAATTTCAAAATTCCGGCTCGACAGACTATAACTACTACCTTATTTTACAAGAATTTCTTTACATTTTGCAGATCCGTCAACATTCGAGGAAGAAATACTGCCAACCGTGGAGCAACTTTTTTTTTACAGTGCTTCAAGAAATGTGATTTTTCATGTTGTAATTTTTGAAAAAAAAAATTGAAATAAATTTGTTTACAAACTTAACACAGTAATAAACAATGTGTAAGAATTTGTTTATCAATTTCTATTTCTATCCCTCCTAAAAACAGTTTTTCTTTTGGTACGTTTTCGGTACCGCTGGACGTATGTAAGGCCTCAATAAAAAAATGTGAAATCAACAATTCAATTTTTTTTTCACCATATAACCTTTATAATAATTTTTCAAATTCACTCAGTTTTCAGCGCGCGCAGGGGTACGTGAGCCCTTAAGGGGGGAAATAGGGTTAGACGGTTCAAAAAATCGATTTTTTTTTTATTTCATAAATTGTTAGTAAAACTATTGAAAAATATGTTCCCAAAATTTTAAATGAAAATTCCGACTCGTTCTATTGTTATAAGCCATTAAAGTGAGTAGCTCTCCTTCAGGCCCCGAGCGCGCCACATGTATAACCGAGCGGTACTATTTTTTCAAACGCGTTTTTCTGAAAACGACTTTTTTTCAACTTCCGTACACGTTAGTTTGAAAAGTTTTTAACCAATCGTTTTGAAAATTAGCAATTACTTTCTTCATAGTATTGCGCTCTATATGAACCTAAAATGGGAATATTATCATTATTTAAAATAATTTTTTTTTTGCAAATAAAGTTGTAAAAAATGGCAAAAAATCATGCTTCTTTGTTTTGACCCCTGTAAAAAATTCAATTTTCAATTTTTTTGATAGCATTTAGGTTCATATAGAAGAGAGACATATAATAAAAGTAAATTCCAACCTCGTTTGATTTCGGATGAAAATTGCGGCTTCCAGAATGTACGCAAAATGCTGAGTCTGATTGTGACCTGCAATATGGGGTCGCTAATATCTTCGGTGTTTTTCAAGGAAATTCTTCAAAAATTTTATAGTATATACTTAAATATATGTATAAAATATTCTTAAAGTTTCAATAAATTATATTCATTTTTTATACTATAAAAAAATTCATGAAAATCATTGAGAAAACGCTGTCCTAACCCTATTTCCCTCCTTAATAGCGTGACTTTTGTTCTTTTTTTCTTTTTTTTTTACCACTCAAACAATGTAATACGAAAGACACTCGTCAACGTAGTTCCGTCCGAACAGATTTCACCAATGCAATTCTTCGGATTACGTAACGTGTCCAGAGAAACAAGATCGGGTTTAACTTGGCGGCCGATTTTGTAGGTTGGGCGGCAAATGTAGAGAGGACAAATTGGGAGAAAGATAAATTAATCTTAGAAGAGCAAACTGACGCTTGACTCTCGTCAATCTACGTCCGTTGTTGGAAATGTTATTTGGCACGTGCGAAGGCGTACCCGGGCCCGGCAGTCCGACGAGCCAATTGACTCGATAAAACCCGGTCGGGGTTTTTTTTTTTTCATTTCTCGGTTTCGAATCCTCGCGCTAGCGTCAAGTGTCGAAAAAACTATCTGGCATTGTACCAACCAGACGCCGTGGGTACCGTGGGGCCTTCGAAAGGTTCAGCCTGGCCTGGAAGAAAACACAGGAGTGTTTTTAGACACGGCGCAAAGTGCGGTATCTAATCATCGTACACTTTGCCGACGACCTCTGGCAATGCTCGATACATCGCAATATCAATTAATTAACGAGAACCGAGTGCACTAGCAAACGACTCAACGCGACGTCGTCGTCGCGTCTGACTCCGAGTCTGTTTTCAAATTTGTAGCGGCTGAATACGAGCGTGACGATGTTGTTGTTGGAAACTTGTGCGGTTTTCGGCGTTTAAACAACCGTAGTGCAACAATTTTATTCAAAGTTTCGGCACGTAGCTTCGCCGCTGACATTTTCAATGGCAAATCTAGCGGTTCGTTGGTTTGCCTATGTACAAATTTGTACGAAAAAGAAACCAATGATTCTTATTTGCACTGATAAAATTTGACGACGATAAGATATATCGGTTGCGAGCAAAATAATTTAACGTGCAACGCGAGAAAGAAAATGCCCAATGTTTGCGTAATCTTATCAAGATGTCCAGTTTTTTTTTTAACGACGCAAACGTACGTCCGGTCGAATAATTCGTCCGCCATTTAAGGTAGTAAGTCTGGTAACTTAAGCCGATTTTCATGTCTTTTTTGGAGGGCGTTTTTTTGTAGGAAAATAAAAATGAATCGTTTTGGTTATTTAGGATGTTTTTATATACATATTAAAGATTTAAAAAAAAAAAAATTTCAACAAATTTAATAGTGTATTATTATTATTATTATTGATCGAAGTTGGCACCTCGAAGTTGGCAGCCCGGGTCCTAACTTTTTTTCTACCGAACCAATTGCTTTCAAATTTTAACAGGCTACTCTATACACTTATAGTTCTCGTCGGAACTACCGAGAAATTTTTTCAGTTTTTCACCCTTTCATAAGGGTGCTTTCCGGACATAGAAAATCGTTCAACATTTTTTAGGAGTCTCTTGTAACAGGGAACAACGAATAACGATCATAAAAAATCTGACTATCTGATTTCAATCGGAAGTACGATTTTTTCAGTTTTTCACCCTCCCATAAGGGTGTTTTCCGGACATAGAAAATCGTTCCAATTTTTTTAGGAATCTCCTGTAGCGACGCAAAACGTTTAACGATCATAAAAAATCTTACTATCTTATTACAATACGGAGTACGATTTTTTCAGGTTTCACTTCCCCATAAGGGTGCTTTCCGGACATAGAAAATCGTTCAAATTCTTTTAGAGGTCTCCTGTAGAGATGAAAAACGTTTAACGATCATAAAAAATCTTACTATCTTATTTCAGTCCGAAATACGATTTTTTCAGTTTTTCACCCCCCCATAAGGGTGCTTTCCGGACATAGAAAATCGTTCAAATTTTTTTCAGGGTCTCCTGTAGAGAGGAAAAACGTTTAACGATAAAAAAAATCTTACTATCTTATTACAATACGGAGTACGATTTTTATAGTTTTCACCCCCCCATAAGGGTGCTTTCCGGACATAGAAAATCGTTCAAATTTTTTTAGAGGTCTCCTGTAGAGACGAAAAACGTTTAACGATCATAAAAAATCTTACTATCTTATTACAGTACGAAATACGATTTTTTCAGTTTTTCACCCCCCCATAAGGGTGCTTTCCGGACAGAGAAAATCATTCAAATCTTTTTCGCGGTCGCCGTTAGGGACCTGGGTCCCAAATGTTCACGAAAACTTCGAGCAATACTGAAAATTAATTTCTTTTTTTTAAACTTGATTTCGTTGCGTCGCAACGATGCAAACTTCAGCATCATACACACTTATAGTTCTGGTCGTAACTACTGAAGTTAAATTTCATGGATAAATAAAAAAATGGCGGACTTTGGAAAAAAAAAGTCCTTTTATTTTAGCAAAGAAGGGGTTGTAAAATAAAAAGTTAGGGGTGAACAAAATTTCTCGGTAGTTCCGACGAAAACTATAAGTGTGTAGAGTAGCCTGTTAAAATTTTTAAAGCCATCGGTTTGGTAGAAAAAAAGTTAGGACCCGGGCTGCCAACTTCGAGGTGCCAACTTCGATCAATAATAATAACAATAATAAACTATTAAATTTTTTCAAACAAATTTTTTTTTGTATCTTTAATATGTAAATAAAAACATCCTAAATATCCAAAACGATTCATTTTTATTTTCCTACAAAAAAACGCCCTCCAATAAAGACATGAAAATCGGCTTAAGTTACCAGACTACTACCTTAACGCGCACTTGATTCCATTTGGTTCCACCAAATTGCTTAACGTTAATTTATTACAAAGTAAATTCACGAGACGGTTTGACGAAATGATTTTCATGTAAAATACAACAGCAAAGTGTCGCGCATTTCCGCGTCAGCTCGTATTCGATGCAATATACTCGACCGAAGGTTTGTACGCTGAATCGCGGGGACCGTGGTTTTCGTAAAAACTCTTTCCGATTAATCGCGTTAATCACGCCGTGTCATTGTGTCCCTACGGATCGAGTGGGGCTCCACCGGCTCGCGCCAGTAACACCAGCCGCTGCGTAAATCCGTCTTTATACCGTATAACATAATTACCTTGCGGCTCTGGCGACGATATTCCTTGGTGTGGGCAAGATAGTACTTGTAAACGTGGCTGGGAAGCGACCGTTTGGTCTCCTCGCCGATCCAACGATGGGTCGGTTCGAGGGCCGGTGGTACGAGAGGTCTTGATGTCGCAACGAACGAGGATGACGAGGCGAGCGGTCCCGAGGCGAACGAACAATCGACGCGCGACTCATGATTATGAGAGTGATGATGATGATGACGCGATACTATCGGCGGTGAACGACTACCGGCCGAGCGTGGCGGAGGATGCGTGTGATAACGGGGATTAACGGTGCTGTTCGCCGTTGCGGATAACGAGCGCCAGTCGAAACGGTTGAACGGAGTCGGCGTTGTCTCGGCGGAGCGCGATTGCTGACGCTGTTGATGACGGTGACACGGCGTTCCCGTTGTTCCCGTTGCCGCTCCGGATCCTCCCGTCAACGACGGAGCTTGGCCGATTGAGGCTACATGGCTGTGCTGATAGGTGGAATGACGAATTAACGAGGGAGTGACCGCGCCCAATGGACACTGACGGTGCAACGTCGGCATTAGCCCCGAGCACAATCCGCAAGGCGGATACACCCGGGGATTCCACGAGTGGTAGCAGCATCCCGGCGACCTGGAGCCAAGCGGATCCCTGGTCGCAGGGTGGCTCATGACGAACCTCACATCGCATCAAACTCCCTGCCTCTCGCTTCCTCGCGGGCTCTTTGTTTTCCCAATATTTCATACGCCGTACACCATATTGTCACGATCGATTACGCGCAGCTGTTCGCGTAGTCCGATTTCTCCGCTTTGATCATCGATCTTTCTTCGGCGCACCAGTCAAATGTTATATAACACGAAGAGAATGCACACTTAGCTATCACAAAGTGCCGACCACTTAGGCGTTTTGTTGTCTACGCAACGTTTTAAACTCGATCCTATTATAAATTCCACCGATTTATCGATAAGCCTTTGTGTTTAATGGTTCTGGGTGTATTAGGCTTCTCGTTCTGACATTGTGATTCTGCACAAATTTCGAGAGATCCATACGCCGTTACGTGCCGGAAAGTTGATGATCTGCCAAGCGTCAACGGTTAGTCCGTATCTAAGAAACGAGAATATTTACCGATTCTTGCTCGCGTTAGATTTTTTCTATACGAGGGACATCAGATACGACGAAAGAGAAGTACGATTTTTAAAATGACGACGGGTGATTTATCTGCGCCCGGACAGTGATGAAAAACGGTATATAGCGCTTTTGTGATTCGTCGTTATAAGGGAGGAAATGGGGCGAAGAGGCATTTAGGAAAATAGAAGTAACGGCTGTGGAAAAACCACAATCGGGACTAGACAGAGCTTGCAGCGGAAACTTGCAGAGTAAAACGAGCCATGATCGTTCAGAGCTGTTGTATTCGTTCGACGAGTGAACCACGAGCGACAACGAGACGGGAAGATGACAAAAGCTCATCGGGGATCCGATGCGTCCTACGTTTACTCACTGGAATTTCGCGCGCGAACGTGTCGAACGAATAACGCCAATGTCTGATGCACGGTCCTGTTTATCATCGCTGAAGCGAGGGTACATAGGCGCGAGAATACGGGACGAAGGAGAGACGGAAGCACTCGCATCAGCGAGCAAATCGATTGGCTAGCCAGCGAAGAGGAGATCCGTGACTTTTGATACGAGGCCGAGGATCGATGAAACAGGTACGACGAGGCACGCCGCAACGGAACGGCGGTTATAGGTAAAATCATGGATAAATTGGCCCTTTAGAGGTGCGAGGTCCAGAGTGTGGTAACACTTTTTTACTTTAGACGGGCTGATCGTCGTGTCCGTGATTTAAGGTAGTAGTCTGGTAACTTAAGCCGATTTTCGTGTCTTTTTTGGAGGGCGTTTTTTTGTAGGAAAATAAAAATGAATCGTTTTGGATATTTAGGATGTTTTTATTTACATATTAAAGATACAAAAAAAAAATGTTTGAAAAAATTTAATAGTTTATTATTATTATTATTATTGATCGACGTTGGCACCTCGAAGTTGGCAGCCCGGGTCCTAACTTTTTTTCTACCGAACCGATTGCCTTCAAATTCGAACAGGCTACTCTACACACTTATAGTTCTCGTCGGAACTACCGAGAATTTTTTTCACCCCTAACTTTTTATTTTACAACCCCTTCTTTGCTAAAATAAAAGGACTTTTTTTTTCCAAAGTCCGCCATTTTGTTATTTATCCATGAAATTTAACTTCAGTAGTTCCGACCAGAATGACATGTCTATAGATTAAGAATTATCAAGAATTTTCGATTTCAGATATCATCAAGAGCCAAAATCACCGGGGCCACCAACGCGCTGTTTTTTCGAGGTGCCAACTTCGATCAATAATAATAATAATATGCTATAAAATTTAAAAAAAAAATATTTTTTTTGTATCTTTAATATGTACATAAAAACATCCTAAATATCCAAAACGATTCATTTTTATTTTCCTACAAAAAAACGCCCTCCAAAAAAGACATGAAAATCGGCTTAAGTTACCAGACTACAACCTTAAGAGGTGACGCCACTCGAGCGGCAGAAAAAAGGCCTAACTTTGACGATTTATTTTGGGAGTATGAAAAAAAAGAATAGAATTTCTTTTCGGAGGGTTTATTTAACACATATTGGAGTATGAAAAACATTTTTTTTATTATCACTTTGATAGAAAACGACGGCGACAGAGCCTATCTTGAAAAACGTCTTTTCGAAACTGGGAGGACGTATTACTTGAGCACCGTTGATTGGATCAATTAAAAATTTTGATAGTAGCTTCGCAATTACATTTTCTATCGGAGTACGTAGCTGTTATTTGAAATTACCTTTAATTTCAAATTAAATATAATTTCACGCCTTTGAAATTAACTTTAATTTCAAAGGCGTGCCTATTTTTTTTAAAACAATATTTTTCCAAATCCCTGTGTACTTCTCTTCAAAATATCATATTATTAACGAAAACACTCGGTATTTTTTTTCAGATCGACGTTAAAGAGAGTTCTGCTGCGTGCCGCGGAAATGACAGCACCTGACGCGAGAGTTTCCCCAGCGCCACCATGCGGCGTGAAAAATGTGAAAAAAATGTTTTTTGACACATTAATAAACAAGGAATAAAACCCAAACAAATTTTTCGAATATCTTTTTTTTTTCCACAAAAAAAAATTCTTGAAAAATGTGAAAAAAAAACAGGGGGTCACAGTGGTGTTCTCCCTTAATGGAAACCTTTATCTTATAAACAATTTACTGGTTTTTTTGGCAAAACGATTCATTTTTTCAAAAATGTACCATTTCTACAAAATTTGATTTACAAAAAAAAACCTACGTAGTCCCATAGCCAATAGTATATAGATTATAAAATTTGTTGGTTTTTCTTTGTTCCAGGTCTTATACTTTACGAGAAAACGGTCCTCCCGTGGAGGGGTTTTAAAAAAAGACGATTTTCAAGATGGGCTCTGTCGCCGCCATTTTCAAACAAAATGATAATAAAAAAATGTTTTTTCATACTTCAATATGTGTTAATTAAACCCTCCGAAAAGAAATCCCATTCCTTTTCTCGTGCTCCCAAAATAAATCGTCAAAGTTAGTCCGTTTTTTCAGCCACTAGAGTGGTGTCGTCACTTGAATTAGTGCCCGGTGAATGTCTGGCCCAATAATTTTCCCCACCCCAGCGTACACTTTCGGAGATAAAAACATTTCACACTAGCACCTATGCTACTCCGTGTTTGTACCGCAACCAAATATAGCTAAACTCGTCGAACACTACGAACGATAATCATTTACGAATAATTCACCGCCTAAATTAGTTTTTTTCAACCGAAATACGAAGACGGCAAAGGCACGGACGTTTGAACGTTGTAGGGTTGAAAAAGAATCATTCGTCTTGAAACCGAAATAAAAGTCCAGAGGCTGTGCTTTTATGCATCGTAACTATCCCGAAACTTCAACCTTTTCACGATTTTTATCTCAATTATTATTATTATTAAGTGTATTTCTCATTATAATTTTATATAAACATCAATTGCGCAGCTCCGTTCGAAGGATATCTGAGAAAACTGTGTGACACGCTCGAACGAGAAGACCGATCGCGAGTGAACGCCACTGAAGACTGATGGTCGTGAAAAGTACATGAGAGAGGAGATCGGAGGGTGCTCGAGGGAAAAAAAATAAATGTCTCGACACTAGGAAGAATCCGAGAGCGCCCGTTGCCGTCGGTCGAAACCATCGCCTTTGGCATTTGTGAATAAAAAAAAAAAACTCAACAACAACAACAACAAATAAACAAAGACGGGATGGGGTCGGAGAATGAGGAAGAAGCAAAGAGTAGTCGTCGTGTAACGAAGGGGGAAACGGGATGAGTGGAAAAAAAAAATGGAGAAAAAAAGAAAATGTACACAAAAAGAATATACAAACACAGCGGAGTACGGCAAAAGGGTTGAAGGGAACGACGAGAAAATTATCGCGATGCTAAATCAGAAAACGGGGGGCGGCGAATGAGCGACGCCGGAGGGAACCTCGCGTTGTCATCGCGCCACCGCTCGTTGTTGCATAGCTGCCGTTGGGATCGTCGTATTGCTGCAGCAGACTTAGCAAGAGAGAGAGAGAGAGAGAGAGGAACGTTTCATGCTTGAAAGTCGAACAAAGAGGCTCGATGACAAAACGCGAATGGTTTCAATGGATGCCGTAGATAGGTGGCTATAGGATATAGTATATACAGTGAGTAATATCCCGACGGCCCTGTGGATGACGCTTCGTAAAGCTTCCTCGTTTCCTACCAAGGGGGTACACCCGCCAACTCGGCTATAGCCCACGGTCCCGGGAAAGTCGCCACGCAAGATCGTTTCGTTCCTACGAGAATTGCGGCAAGAGCATACATCGTTCAAGCACATTGACGACGAACGGTTGACGACGTATGGTTATCAAGATTTATGGAATTGTTAGCTAGAAAAAATAAAATATAAAAACATTGCAGATCGAATCGTGAGTTTAGGCGTTATTTTGAATGCGCAACGCCACCGGAAGTTATACGAGGTCTGTTCAAAAAGTATCGCGAATTTTGAATTTCCGGGGGCTACGTATATTCGATTTTCGATTTTTTTTTGTGGCGTTAAGGTTGGCACTCATGTCCCTCACTTATGCTGAAAAAATCGGCCATTTTGAATGTTTAGTTAATTGTTGACAGCTGTTTTGGTTAGACGTGTTTTGGCTTGTCTTCGATTTTTGCCTTGTGCAAAAAAGCAACTTCCATTGCGATGATTGAGCTTTGGTTTCACCTCATAACCATAAACTCATGATTCGTCACCAGTTCTGAGCCTCTGGAGCAAATTTGGGTCGTCGCGGACCGAGTCCAACAGCTCCTTAGCAATGTTAACGCGACACTGTTTTTGTTCGAAATTGAGCAATTTTGGTACGAATTTCCGCGGCGACCCGTCTCATGTCCAAATCATTGGTAAACGGTGATTCGACGATTGGCCAATATTATTTTCTTCACTTCGTCAATGTTTTCGTCCGTTGTTGATGTGCTCGGGCGTCCGAAACGCATTTCGTTGTTCGCATCTTCTCGGCCCTCTGAGAAGATTTTGTACCACCGATAAACGTTGCTTTGGTACAAGGTAGCTTCACCATATGCCACAGTCAACATTCGAAATGCGTCCGCGCACTTAATTTTGTTTTTCACACAAAATTTCATACAGATTGTTTGATCCATTTTTTGGAATAGGCAAAAATCGAAGACAAGCCAAAACACCTCTAACCAAAACACCTGTCAACAATTAACTAAACATTCGAAATGGCCGATTTTTTTCAGCGTAAGTGAGGGACATGAGTACCAACCTAACGCCACAAAAAAATCGACAAACGAATATACGTAGCGCGCGGAAATTCAAAATTCGCGATACTTTTTTAACAGACTTCGTACTCGGCAATTGGGCCGAGAGACGTTTTTTTTAGAAAATACATTTCGATGAGAAGTAACGTCAGGTCGTTCATCAACGCGTTTGTAGAAATATTTTGATGATAAATAATTTCTCTACAAGGGTGTTGGAACGTGAATTGAGGGCTCACATACCCCTGCGCGCTCTGAAAACCGAGTAAATTTGAAAAATTATTATAAAGGTTATATAATGAGAAAAAAAATTAAATTGTTGATCTCACATTTTTTATTAACTTTTCAACTATACGAGGAAGAATTTAAACAAAATTTTGTTCCAATTTTAACATTATTTAAACGCGTTTTTCTTGAACCTATGATTTTAGACAGTATCAGCACGATAACTCAGTCGATTTTTAATATTTTTTAACTTTTTTTTTAAATCTTAATAATTATTTTCTCCACAGTCGGACGAGAGGTTTTTTTAATTTTTCGGTTGGAAAATTATTTATAATCTATTAAACACTAATTTTTTCTAAATTGCATGCTAAAGTTTGTAATCCGGTAATTTCTTTATTATTGAAAAATAAATAAAAATCCCTCCGTCAGACTATTACTACTACATTATTTCACTAGATTCTTTTTTATTTTTGCAGATTGGATAATTTTTGGTGAAGTTATAATGTCGACAAGAAGGCGCCATGGATTTCATCAGTAGCCATTTATACTCGTAAAAAATAATGTTAATATTTTTCAAATAAAAAATTTTTTTTTTTTCTTATATTTGAAAATTTAAGAAAAAATATGAAATCAACAATACAATTTTTTTTCCACCATATAACCTTTATAATAATTTTTCAAATTTACTCGGTTTTCAGCGCGCGCGGGGGCATGTGAGCCCTTAACGTTAGTTCGTGATATTAGGAACAGAAGCAATCGGGCATATAAAAAAATATGAATGATTAAAAAATAAAACTGAATTCTTCCAAGGAAAGATGGGGGAGACAGTGCGCGAGGCACGAACGACCTAAAATCGGCAAAATGCAATGTAAATGTGTTTTTATTGCTAAACACAGATATTGATTTGTATTCTCGTTCTTTACCCATCATGAAGAGCGCCTGTCCCTGACATCTAACGAAATAGAACGCAAAATAATTTGTTCCACCCAAAGATCAAAGAGTTATTCCATTTGGCCGAAACGTCACTATTGACCCGTATGACCCAAATCCACTGATGCATCGTCGAACGAAGAAAACCCTGGTTATTCAATTCATTGCATAAAAAAAAAACATTCACAATCCTCAACTAATACAGACACGATATCGTAATGCAACGATGTATCCATCGACATTACGTACGTTACAGGCTCGTCGTGAAAAATCATGAAAGTCATTTTGTTTATTAATCCCTCGAACGTAGCGGTGGTAAGTGTACCGCGAAATTCAATGTTCAATTACGCCAAAGAGTAAATGTTTCGTGAATTAAGTTGGCAGAAAAATGTTTCGTGAATTAAGTTGGCAGAAAAATGCCAGCATTCACGAAGAATTTTCATATGTACCGGGGCTTCATCGATTATCGGAGCAACCTCTTCGTCAAGAAGAAACATTGAATTCACCATTTCCTGATTTTCATTGCAACGGAAAGAAAAGAGCGAGAAGAGTCGGGACAAACGGTTAATAGCGGGTGGGAGACGGAGCGAACTAGAGAGAGAGAAACGTTTTTAACCTTCTTCGGTCTCGATCGTTCCGGCAAATGATTCGAACGAACGGTCTTTCTCCTCGATGGGGTCTTATAAGACCCGCGCACAACTGTTCAACATCGCTGAAAAATACAACCAGCCGCAGCGCCCAACCAGAAATACCTATATGTCGGTCGGACATTACGTATTCGAGCTTGGTAATTTATTAACCAAAGCAAAAAGCTCATTCTTCTTGCTTACGAACCAGACCAGGTGTAGTTCCGTTAATTAGTTCGAGGCCACGTCGGTTGCAACTACCCCTCCTGTACCGTACATATATACATAATATATATCGGGGGTTCCCGTGGCTCAGGAGTTTCGCGCCCTTGCGTATCACCCGCTTGTTTTGTCGCTTTCCGGTACTCGTTATTGACCGATCCACACGTCACTACCACTGACCATTCTACGAGCTAATTCCGCGGTTTACCGTCATACGCTACCGAACGTAAATTCAAAAGGGTTTCCCCGATTGAAAATCACATCTTTGACCACAAATTTATCCCCGCAGCAGCGAAAAATTCAAGCCCGGAAGACCGTTTTATTTGTTTATATTTGGAATATTTGTAACTTCCGTTCGGACAAGATTTCGGTCCTTCTACCTCGATAACATTGACGCTCAAAGGATGTTCTAAATGTCTATTCCTCGATCGTTGTACACGACGTCGGTGTCGGCAGCGGCGACGGCGGCGGCGGCGGCGGAAGTAGCTGTGAAGAAATAGGAACATAAAGGGAGGACCCCCGTGCGGTGGAAATATATTTATTAACAGTTTAATTTACACAATAGTGGCTTTTCCAACTTGATTTTTCGTGTCGCTGTCGTAATGACTCCGCGAGTAACTAATTTTCGAAAATTCAATTATTAATATTCAACGGCTCCGTTATGCCAGCGTGAAATTTTCCCACCGAACGACGAGAACGAATTCGTCCAGTTAGCGTTATACCCATAAAATTTTCTAACCAACTTTTACACTCTCGTAGCGACGCCAATGAATTATTTCGTTGTGCAGCACGGAAGTTATTCTTGAGAAATAACATTGACGATAGCGAGTGGAGAAAAATATAGACCGGGTCGAAAAGTAACGCCGAGTAAGAAAAACGAATCGTGCAAAGCGTCGGTTCGTGAAGAAAAATCGTCCGGAAATCGTGCGACGATGTGAAATGAGAAAAGGGCGGAATAAACTAACCGTTAATCGCGCCATCACTGTTATAGATACTCTTTTATACGTTTTATAATGCGAGCAGTCGCGAGGAGGGGAATCGATGTGAAAATCTAAAGAGGTCACAGGAACTCCGATAACGATGTGACTGCGCGTAATTTTCCGCATTGCCCTTCCGTTCGATCCATTCAACTTGATTGTTGAAAAAATATTTTGTTAAAGGAAAATTTTGTATGATTTCACGCTCCGATATGGAAAACACATCTTCCGAGCCGACACGGTACGTTGAGGGCTAACATAACTCTGAAATTTTCAAAAAATCGATTTTTTTCTTTGCAGGTTTTTATTCTTGATACCACCAAGAATTGAAAAAAAAACTTTTAAGAAAATCCCACTCCGTTACAAAGTTATAGCAATAAATGTGACCGGATATCGGGTTCACGTTGTACCTACAAGAAAATTTAAACGCGTTTTTCTTGAAACTATTTTTTTAAACAGCGATAGGCACGATAACTCAGTCAATTTTTAGTATTGTTACGTCGTGACGTTTTTCATGGGATTTTTCACTGTATTACCTTAAGGGCGGGGTAAGGGTTTTTACTTTCAAAAAATCGAATTTTTTTGTCTTATCTTATTGTTTAACATTTCAAGAATATCTTTAAAATTGTCTTTAAAATTTTAAACCGATCTCAGCAATATTCTTGAAGTTATTGTCTTATTAATCTCCTGGCCTTTAACGCTATACCTCTAACAGCTGCGGGCGGTCGGGCTAGCAGTGCACTTTAGACGCGTTTTTCTCAAAACTACTTTTTCAAAGTCCGTGTTCACTGCCATTTAAAAACTACTTGACCGATTCATTTCGAACTTTGTACACATTTTCTACATATAAAATACCTTCCCCCAACGTTTAGTTAAATTTTTTTTTTTTTTACATTAAGGGTGTTTCCCACTCACAAAATGGCGGAATTTTTCGTGGAAAATAACAGTTCACACTTTAGATGGCCGCCAAAAATGTTTAAATGAAAAAAAAAATTATCAGAGAACGTTGGGGGGAAGATTTGATTATAATTTGACTAAATTTTCATGGTTTTTCATTTTCAAATAATTTCCGGCCGAGTTATAGTGAACACCGCAAATTGTTTTTTTTCCAAGACGTTCTGGGGGAAGCTCTGTTACGGGCTTATGCTTCAATATTTCTGCATGAAAAAATTCCACAACATTGTCAAAAGTATGCTCAATAATGTACAAAAGGTTCGAATAAAATTGCTCAATCCCTATTTGAGAAAAAAAATCGCAAATAAAGGGTTTTTTTTACGCTGAAACCCTTATCCCTCCCTTAACTTTTCTTTTAGCCTAAGGTATAATATTTCGCGCTCACCCACAACGCAAATTCATCACTCGAGCGGATGTCGCCGCTCGAGTTTCTGCTTACTTCTTTTCAATTAAATTCATAAATTACCCGAGCTCTTCGACCGAACGATCGCAGAGCAAACAGTCATACCAAATCGTGAGAACGGCTATTAACTCTCGCATTTCTGCATACTCCACTTTTGGGCCAAACGCACAAAATACCTGAGCGTTTGTTCGTTCGCTCGAGGAGCGAACGGTCAATACCAGATTTTCGCTGATTAATTTCCGGCGCGGCGAGGCTCGAGGCTTCGCGCGATATTTCTAACTTTTGGATTTTTAGAAGTCAGCACTTTTCGGTTGCCGCTTCAGGACAACTGAATCCACCTCAAAATCTTTAGTCTTCACTCAACACTCGTAACGAAAAGTCCGCTCTTAACATCTAAGCGACTTAAGTCTTAATTCGACATTCGCGAGTGCAACAACTCTAGTAAAATCATTCCCGTTATACTTGGTACCTTCGTAACACTTAATAATCATTTGTGAAGTATACTTATACATTTATAGATTCTGTCGCGATATCTTTATTGTATCAAATGTTTTGTGTCTACGGAAAATCGAACCTTTATATTCACAATTGTCCGAATAAAAGCGATTCATTATACTCGACATCTCGATTTCAATCGTTAATCGAGAAACGAACCACTCGTCTTATTCACTCGTTCATAAATCGCACCCTATGCGTTTCCGCCATGACCTCTGAGGCGCCGCGTCCACGTTAGTCGCCTTTTTACCTCTGAGTCGCCGCGCACACGTCTCCCTTGTGAAACCCCCTGGGACGTAACAGTATTAAAGATTTTTTTTTTTCAAATCTTGATAATTATTTTCTCTATAGTCTGACGAGAGTTTAAAAAATTTTTTAATTAGACAATTTTTTATAAATCATTAAACACTATTATTTTTTTTTTAAATTGCACACTAAAATTTGAAATACTGTAATTTTTGAAAAAAAAATAATAATTCCCTCCGTCAGACTAGTACTACTACATTATTTTACTAGATTCTTTTTTATTTTTGCAGATTGAATAATTTTTGGTCAAGTTATGATGTCGACAAGGAGGCGCCATAATTTTCATCAGTACTTCATTTATACCCGTGAAAAATAATGTTAATATTAAAAAAACAAATTCTCTAATTTTTTTTCTTATAGTTGAAAAGTTAATAAAAAATATGAAATCAAAATTTTTTTTTTCTTTCACCATATAACCTTCGTAGTAATTTTTCAAATTTACTCGGTTTTCAGCGCGCGCAGCGGTACGTGAGCCCTTACGAAATTTATGCTCGGTATTCATTTTACGTTTATATGGAAAATATCCGTTACACGTATTTGCAAAATGCGCACGACAGACCGAACGGTTCGACGGAACGGCCCGATGTCTCGAATTAGAAATATAAGATATTCGCGTATCAGTGAAACAGAAAAGAATGAACAACGAGAGAATTCTTGGATGGGAGGAATCAAAAAACGGCTCTGAGTTATGAGAAAGTATATTGAGAACCCTGTACGACGGAGATTCGGCACATTAATCGCCTTTTTTTACCTCTGAGTCGCCGCGCACACGTCTCCCTTGTGAAACCCCCTGGGACGTAACAGTATTAAAAATTTTTTTTTTTCAAATCTTGATAATTATTTTCTCTATAGTCTGACGAGAGTTTAAAAATTTTTTTAATTAGACAATTTTTTATAAATTATTAAACACTATTATTTTTTTAAAAATTGCACACTAAAATTTGGAATACTGTAATTTTTGAAAAAAAAATAATAATTCCCTCCGTCAGACTAGTACTACTACATTATTTTACTAGATTCTTTTTTATTTTTGCAGATTGAATTATTTTTGGTCAAGTTATGTTGTCGACAAGGAGGCGCTACGGTTTTCATCAGTACTTCATTTATACCCGTGAAAAATAATGTTAATATTAAAAAAACAAATTTTTTAATTTTTTTTCTTATAGTTGAAAAGTTAATAAAAGATGTGAAATCAACATTTTTTTTTTTTTCAGCATATAACCTTCGTAGTAATTTTTTAAATTTACTCGGTTTTCAGCGCGCGCAGCGGTACGTGAGCCCTTACGAAATTTATGCTCGGTATTCATTTTACGTTTATATGGAAAATATCCGTTACACGTATTTGCAAAATGCGCACGACAGACCGAACGGTTCGACGGAACGGCCCAATGTCTCGAATTAGAAATATAAGATATTTGCGTATCAGTGAAACAGAAAAGAATGAACAACGAGAGAATTCTTGGATGGAAGGGATCAAAAAACGGCTCTGAGTTATGAGGAAGTATATCGAGAACCCTGTACGACGGAGATTCGGCACATAGAGTTTGCGAGCACTCTCGTGGAGTACGGGGCCAACGACCGGGAGCGCCACGGAGCACGGTATGTAAACCGTACGGTCATCGGATAAGCGCAAACGCACAGGCGCAATGAACCTCTCCCCGAGGCGAAAAAATCAGTGTGGCTACTCCGGTGAACGGACGGCCGATGTGTCAACCGGCGAAGAAGCGGGAGGTTCACCGAGAAGAGTGAGAGAGTGAAATACCACGAGATATGACACGTATAGACGCGAACTTTGATAACGAAAAAATGAGCTAACGGGGGGGGGTCGGTTTAGAGACCGACGGGAGACTGTATACTCGCGGCCGGTCTCGTCAAATCGATGCGTTGATGTTCGTCATCGTGATCGTCAATCGTATCGCAACTTCGCTCGCTGTCTCGCCGTCGCCGAAGCCGTTTCATCGACACAATTTGAACACGACGATGAATTACCGAAGAAAATGTCTTCCTCTTGAGATTCACGTTCCAGCCCGAGCTTAATTAACACCCGTCTATTCCAACGCCATTTCAAACGTAAATGAGGTAAAAACCTTGATCGCTCGGGTCGGACCGGACGGCTGTGATGCGGTGAAATTATTCGATGGATCGTGTCCATCGGAATGATTATTCCATGTCAGAAATGGTTCTCGCTCGATGTGAAACGTTGATCCTTATTATTTTTTTTTAAGAGGGGCTCTCGTTGATCCCGAACTTCCGGCCGGAAATAATTTGAATCCTCGTCGTTTCACGAGTCATCGGTGAGCATCCTGATTCGTTTAAAAAGAGCTTCTGGTTCCCCGCGCGCCACAAACGTGAGTCCACTGCGTTTTCTCACCATTTCCGGTTAACGCTCACGTTAATATCCGTGGCAATGGTTGATCAACGGACGGAAAAGCGTCCAACTGTCGAGGACCATAAATATTAAACCCGCGCACTACGGTGTTTTCATTTAGTATTTCGGGGGGGGGGGGTATAAATAGGTTAAGGGTGTATGATGTTCGTGACGAATTTAGAGCTTTCTGGCATTAACATTTTTCGTTTGTAACGGGCGTTTCGATTTCATTTTATCGTTATATTATAGTTATAGTGTATGTATCCAGTAGCCCGTGAAAAAGTAGCTTATCGTTTTCGTTCGAGTTGTGTACGCGTGAATATTTATCACGTCGGAGGTTGCGCGCGAAAATTGCGCGACGAGGCCGGCAATGGCGACGCACACGTGTCGCGGAAGAGGGGCATATCCGGTGGACGTATCAGCCGGTTCTTCCCGCCACGACACGGTAACACCGAGAGTTTCGTGGGACATTGACGGAAATGTGGATTCGAGGCTCCGAGCGACGGCGTCGGGAAGAAGCGAGAAAAGGGAGAAGAATAGCCCCGCCGGAGCTAATGGCGACGTGGTAACGACGACTAACGCCGCCAACTCTCTCGCGGCCTGCGTCACTCGCGATCTACGTTCCGCGGCGTACTAGCCAGTGTGCCTTGACGCCCGCGGCATCCCCTTCAATCCCCTTCCAACCTCTTCCAACCCCTTCCATCCTTCGTCCTCCAAACTCTCACCGCACCCTTCCGTCCCCTTCTCGTTGCTCCATTCACCGACTCCTTTCCCCGGGTCCACCCTCAACGTCGCTTCCGTCCTTCCACACACACCCACACCCTCGCGACAGCAGCCACCGTCAAACCCGAGACCCGACGATTCGCGCTCTCGAACGAGAATGTAGCTTGGGGCGCGCGTTAAAGACGCAACAAAACCATCGATGACGGCCTCGCGACGCGCCACCAACCACTCGGCGAATGGTCATTTTGTTCCATGAAAAACTCGCGGACGCGTTTTTAGTGAAAATCCGCATCCGAAGCTTTTATCCCCGCGACTCAAAGCCGATCGATTTATCATTTATCTTGAGACGATGTTGCGTTTATCTATACGCATAAGTCTCCAATTCGAGCCAATTTCAATCGCGTTGATTCGCATCAGACTGCGACGACGTGGAATAACCAGGAAAATCATTTAAACTCTTTATCGCACTTTGAGGCCAAGTGCGGGAAATACTATATCGTTTCTCCGGGTTTTACCAAAGAAATAGTTTATCCAATTTGTCATTATTACGTTGCGCAATTGGAAAAGCTCGGTTCCCGCTGAAATGAGCTCGGGCGAGTTCACTGTTTGACGAGAACAAAATTTGTGCCACCGAGAACGACGGAAGCACTTGGGCGCGGCTCGTATTTACGAAGCAAATCCTCCGCAATGATACAAACGTTCTCCTCTAAGGGTAGAACGCGTAAGAACATAAAATGACCTTTGTTCGATACTCGCGATAGTTAATAAACATAACACCGTTGTTTGTGCGTTATTTTTGCCGGTAACGAGACCAGCAAAGGTGAAAGCGTGGACAGGACGAAAATAAAAAAAAAAGGAAAAAAACTACAAATCGCTCGTCAAAGTTGCTGAGACGGAGGGTAGACGATGAGGAATCGATACCGGTGAGCGACATTCCCGTCGTGACATTGCAAACGACGTGGTGAAGCCTTCTCTGAACCGTTCTACCGACAATTACGACACAAACGTATCGCAGTTTGCACGAAAATCGCTCAGCCGCGAACACAAAGATATCCTCGCTACTATGGAACAACGAGGATGTCTCCTGTCGATTCCCTCTCACTCTTTCACTCATTCTCTCTATATAGATGCTCGATTTGCGCGTAATACCGGTGTCTACCCTCCGTTTCGGGCTTAACCGAACCGTTCAAACCACGAGACATCACGTAAACGCGTATATATATACGCGTAGACACTTTGCATCACATACTCTTTGTACGTCTGTCTGGTCCAGATACGGACGTTTCGAGTGAAACACCATTAGCGACTGCACTGCCGCTCGCGGTTCTACCGATACGGTACGCGACTAAAAGCTAGCCTTATCTAATTGGGATTCATCGAGACATTACCTACAATCGTTTGTAGTTTTCAATTCCGGAAACATTCCCATTGTACGCGATGAATCTTTTAGGATACCATTGTCGCCCCGCGTCTCTCTCCCACCCTTATCAACAACGAAACGTGGCTCGGAAATTCTCTAACGAGCGAAAAGATCAGTTACCAATACCCGAACAGCTTGTTCGCCATCGTGCCGAACAATCTGGGAAATTCGGTTCAGGCTTTCGAGATTCACAGTGTCGCCGGGTTCAAAAAAATTAACTTGAGGAAAGAATGATGTGATAAAAGAGAAAGAAGAAAAATAAAATGGAAATGAGATAAGGACGCACGAAATTGAGCGGATGTTATAAAACGAGAAACCGGATTTCGGAGCGAGATTACGTTGTTATTCGGTCTCACGCAAAATGAAAGCCTTGTGGCTTGTCCATAGGTTTTGTACGAAATAGGGACGGGATTCAATCGTCGATAATCGGTGTTGAATTTCTCGCCGATTTTCGTTGAAACGTCAAACGGTCGTGCGAAGGCGGAGCGGGTAGTCGCGTCCTTTGTAGTAGAAAAATCACGCGGCTCGCGCGAGATGCAACGAGATTAGTGTAACGACAATGCGGAAGGGTACTCTGGCTACTGCCGCTACTCATTACCGATCGTGTATCCACGCGCGAATTTAGAAATTCATGAAATCGGCGGTTCCCGTATTTACAAAAACTAGCAACAACGCGCTCGCTTCGCTCGCGCTTGAATGTTTCATATTTCGAACTTGTCCTTTAGATTAAGAATCAACTGCAAATTCTTATAGATACCTTTTCCCAAACGGCACAACGGATTTTGTCACCATACTGCAGTCGCTAAGATTATTTCGTCTCGATCGGTTGTCATTTCGTTAAATAGTACATAACTTATTATAAGGTTTTTAAATTATGAGAATTGCATTCGGCGAGAGTCAATAATCTATTGAATCTTTGATCTTATTGAATCTTTGTATACTATAGATGTTGTTTCATGGTGAACGAAATCGTGTTTGAATTACGCGCGCTTTACGACAACCAATCAGATTGACGATAAACGGGCTTCATAATTCGATATATTTATCTCGCATTTCTTTATTTTATAAAGTTTTTAAATTTTGAGAATTGCATTGGGCGAGAGTCAATGATCCATTGAATCTTTAATCTTATTGAATCTTTGTATACTATAGATGTTGTTTCATGGTGAACGAAATCGTGTTTGAATTACGCGCGCTTTACGACGACCAATCAGATTGACGATAAACGGGCTTCATAATTCGATATATTTATCACGCATTTCTTTATTATATAAGGTTTTTAAATTTTGAGAATTGCATTGGGCGAGAGTCAATGATCTATTGAATCTTTAATCTTATTAAATCTTTGTGTTTACCATAGATGTTGTTTCATAGTGAACTAAATCGTGTTTGAATTACGCGCGCTTTACGACGACCAATCAGATTGACGATAAACCGGCTTCAAAATTCGATATATTTATCTCGCATTTCGAGAGTTTCGATAATCGAGTGCCATGTCTTTTTTAAGAAAGGATATCCACGATAGTATATCCATATGTAAATTAACGGGGATGGTTCGATCGGGCTAAACGGCGGGAAGACCGAATTTCCCGACGCTACATACGAGGGGGGACCCAAAAAAAAAGGGAATTGCGCTGCGGCGGGGTGAGAGAGTGGGGGGAACCCATTGCTCGACCAGGTGTCCGTTGGGGACACGTCTTCTGAGTTAGTGTGCGAAGTTCTGTCGCCGTGAGTGCATCGGTTCGCCCGTGGGAATTTTTGTAGCGAAACAACTTTTTCCATTTCGGCGAAAACGTGATGGCCGATTGTCGAGAGCAACGCGCGGCTGTGAAATTTTGCTTAAGACTGCTTATGGAGATGCTGCCCTAAGTAAAACCAGAGTCTACGAGTGGCTTTCACGTTTTAAAAATGGAGAAATGTCAATCGAAGACCAACCCCGTTCAGGACGCCCCTCAACGTCAAGAAGTGACGAAAACGTCGACAAAATCAATGCTCTCATTCGTGAAGACCGTCGCCGAACCATTGATCAACTCTGTGAGATGTCCGGGTTATCATGGAGTTCAATTCAGAGGATTTTATCCAAAGATTTGCACATGAGCAGAGTAGCAGCCAAATTTGTCCCTCGCCTTCTCACAGACGAGCAAAAGGAGCGTCGACTTCAGGCATGTTTTCAACTTCAAAATCAGCTCGAAGAGGACCCTGAACTTTTTTCCAAGGTGATTACTGGCGAGGAATCGTGGTGCTACGGATACGACCCCGAAACAATGCAGCAATCAAGCGTTTTGCCACTGTGAAGGAGGTAAAACAAAAATCGCCGGAAGGCCTAAAGAACATGCCGATAAGTGAATGTAAAAAATGTTTTGAACATTGGAAGGATCGTTTGCAGAGGTGCGTTGTGGTCAAAGGAGAATACTTTGAAGGTGATCAAAATTTGGCGTAAAAATATTTAAAAATAAAGAAATTATGACGAAATTCCCGTTTTTTTGGGCCCCCCCTCGTATATTCCGTGTCTTCATCCTCCCCTCTTGTCTCCGAAAAGTTTCGTTATTAGGGGAATTGGGTCAGCGGCTCAGCGTCATTCCACCGACAGAATTGCGCGAACGAATATTCCACCGACGAACGAACCAATTATTCGTTCTCGACGTCCCGAGGTAAGCGAAATCCCCGTAGTGCCGAACACATTCGAGGGATTAACCAAAGACGACCGAAGATGGCGACGACAGATGAAGGGAGAAATCCCGAATAATATCGAGATATTTTTCTACTCCGAATCGTAACGGAAAAATTGACGAGTCAGTCTGTTGGGAGAGCACAGATTTAATTTTCCTAATCGATCGAGCGACGCCCGTTCCACGGCCATCTTTAATCAAGAACAGCCCACGGATCCTTCGTTCGTTCGGTGACGGTCAATAGTTTCGTTCGTTGAGAAATGTAACTAGTCGGGGAATAAGATGGAAATTCTGCGAGAAAAAAAAGGAAAAATATTGACCATTTCGAATTTTAAACACGAAGAGTGTTGATTTTCCGATAAAATATCGGTTAACTTTCCGCCTTTTTTCAAGCGAATCTAATTTTTCATCGCGTACGTGTGTTGTGCGAAAACATCCTTGAAAGAATATACTCCGTTTCAATTCGTCGCGATAACATCCTGCCGAAATTGTCGAAAACTGAATTATAAACAAACTAACTTCGAAATAAACTAACCATAATAAACTTTAAATAAACTCAATAACCTTAATAAGGTTTAATAAAAACTTTAATAAACTAACCTTGAAATGTGGTTGACTGAGAAGCTCTTGAAGTTCACGAAGATCCGCCCGATCGACGTTTCTATATGTTGATAATTCGGTCTCACGTAATACATCCTCGACCTCGCGGGCACGTTGAACGGCATCGGTTTGAGGAGCGCGCGTCGGCGTTGGCACTTTACTCGATATTCGGTCGTAAAGCTGTAAAAATAAATGAGATAGAAGGTAATTAACGCGCTCGAATCGAGATGCCGGTAATAGAAATACAAAATGTCTGACCAACCGTTGTTTCTTCGTGAGAAATGTTTGATATTTACATTTTCTACGAATTATAACGTTCGGTAAAAATCCGACGAGAGCTCGCGAATCTCGACGTGCTTGATTGAAGAAAAATGAATTGTTTTTTTTTTTTTTTAACTTTATCGCACTCACCAAAAGACCCGCGATCTCAAGAAGATCATGGGCTAGCTCGGCCTCGGCAATGAACGTGAGTTGACAAATTTGCATCTCACGCGCCACCAAAGCGGCGCGACGGATGTTTCACACGACGAACAAACACACCGGAAAGGACAATACGTTACCGGTGAACTAGTCATATATTACTCACGGAAAAAACAAAAATTACCGTTGGAGCGTGCGTGACGGATCAGGAGGGACATATATATATAGATATGTATATTTTTGTATTTTCGAGCACCGCCAACAAGCCGTGTCTCATTGGAATTCGATAGATCGTCAATTTGGCTTCTACCGAATCGTCGGTTTCTCGCGATGATTGTGTTATGTTACCGCGATATTGTTGTTTATCGGGGTGTTCCAGATTCGGACGCCATATTGAAGAAACGACGCGAAGACGCGTGCGTGACTTTGTCACCCCTCTCGCCGTCGAACGGCGGTGGCGCCGGCGGGTACAAGGGGAAAAATGCGTGGCGCCACTCGTGACGAACGAACGCAACCCTCGTGTACACTTTCGGGACGAAACGGTCGATAATCCGCCGCGTTCGCTCTCACGGACGCGTCGGTGAAAAATAAAGTATATAAGGAGGATGATTTCGAGATTTCGCGAACACAATTTCTGTAAGAACGACGACACGGTGTCTCGTCTTTGAGGAAATGCATTTTAGACTTGACCCCGAGGGCCAGAGACGCGCAAACTCCCAAAACGAACGATCGTGTAGAAACCCTCGTGGATTCCTTCGCGTCGTTCGGTGTATCCGCTACCTACACTTTCTACCTTAACTTTCTACCTTATCGGTTGCGGGCAAATACTTTGTGGGTCTTCCGGGGCACTGCAAAAAACAGATCCTAACCGAAGGGTTAAGTCCTTCTTCTTACGTTAAGTCCTTCTTTTCCGTTAAGAAGAATATAGATGAGAAGGGTTAATCTTCATACTCAATCGAGTCATTGTCGTATAAATATGTTTCAATGAGCGAAATAAATACGCGCAAAACGATACTGGTTTGCGATGTTACACTGAAATTTCCAATAACGCACGAAGCTTCGTGAAAATCTACCTAGCTGTTTTCGATTCTCGTCACGAACCGATACGTGCCCGCATCGTCTATCTCGCAAGGAAACAAAGTTTCTGAACGCTACGGAAGTCTCAAGAAGTTTACGTATTGCCCATCTCTGAAGCTGCAATCAATCTCTCTCTCTCTCTCTCTCTCTCTCTGATAAAATGACTAATGAAAGGGCGTCTTCCCGCTCGTAAATCGACCTAATTTCATTGCTGAAACTTTTGCAAATTAATCCGCGTTTATAACAAACTCCATCAGCTGTTTTTCATGCAATTACGTTAATAGCAAACGCGTAAAGAACATACTGATAAGTTTTTTTCGGGATTGTCGATAAATCGACGAAAGAAACAGTTTTCATTCGTATCACCGACGTGAACTACTCCGCGCCCGATAAAGCGCATCTCGCTTCGTTTCTCACCTCAAGAACTCCACGTAGCCGGTAATCGTCCACCGCCAAAAGTATTTCACCCCGTGTGAGTCTGCCACTTTCCTGAAGTATCTCAATGTCATCGAGGGAATCCAATATTTCGGTAACAGCACCTGCGAATGCAAAACAATTTTTATTTTATTTTTATTTAATTCTTACTCTAAACGAAGGAAAACTTTATTTGAAATCTCGTTGTCAGAATTTCGTAAACTTTAGTTAAAATCACGTTGTTAAAATCACGTGGACATGTTACGTGTAACGGACCGAATGATAACGACAGAGCGTTAGTAAAATTATGTAACGTATCTATTAGTTACGACCGGGCGTATGGTTATAGCCAACAAATTAAACTCATAGGATTAACATCAATGGCGAAAAAAGAAGAATTGCGAATCATAAATTTCGCTGAGGATGTCTCTCGAAACATCGACGGAGTCTCCGTGCATTGTTGGCCTTTTCGTTCAACCTATCCGCAATTTTCAGACGTTCTATAACAGGAACGACCTTATAATCGAACAACTGGGTCATTGTACAGAAAGAAAGACTAGCCTTTGGTGTAAACGCGCGAACGATAAGCATCGCGCGCATCGAAAAAATCACAGGCATACATTAACGGGGTGAATTACTACCCTTTCTCTTGTCTTTTGTTTTCGACGTTTCCATCACTTATTTTCCGTGTAGCAAATCAATTCAGACCGAAACATTATGTAATAACATCCAATATAACCGGGTTTTTGTTTGCACCGAAAAAAAAACACGTCGTTCATTAGCACGCAGACCCACCCGTGCTCGTGACCTCGTCGTCGCCGATATCGGAAAAACTGTCGCCATTAGCCTCCGAATAGGGTACGTGCCACTTCGACGAGGAAACGGCCGCTCTAACCGCTTCCTTCAATTTCCTTCGGGCATTAAATTTCTTCAATTCCTCTATCGTTTCACTCAGATGCACGCGCGATGCTCCCTTGTCGCGATCCTGCGAGAGAGAGAAAGAAAAAAAAAGAATGAAATTAATTGGACCACGAATACGAGATGGGTGGGTATTTAACGTAACGTTATTGACCGAAATACGCGACCTTCGTATCTCACCGGGACAAGTTTCGTTTTCCAAGCGTTCATTTTATCGGAACTACGCGAAATATCAATTTCAATGCCCTCGAATCATATCTCCGTTACTCATAAGCATGGGAGATTTATGAACGCGACCCGATCGGTAAGAAACAATCGCACGGGAGTGACGATTGTTACCGTACGATCAGTGTCACGCACCACGGCAATTCCATCGTGCATTATCGATCTACGTCCGACATTGCGAATCCGCGTATGTTGCACGAAGAAAATTAAGAGTAAATAAATAGAGAAAGAGAGGGAGAGTCGCCTCGGGAGCTCGATGGCGCTCGAGGACCGGGCAAGGTGGCCTTTCGAATCGCATCAAGCTGAAAAGGTCGTCGAGATTATAACAGGGGCGGGCGAGAGTCCCTCGAGAGATAACGCCGTTGCAAGGTCCACCACTTTTCCATCCTTATTTCTCATTGACCGAGAGAGAGAGAGAGAGAGAGAGAGAGAAGAACGAAGACCGCGACTTTGTGAAATCGCGTAGTGAAATCGATAACCCACTCGCGCGCGTACATCAACATCGACGCGATCTTCCACCGTGGATGAAGCAAACACAGCAGGTGTTCTCGCTATCTCACTCCGGCTGTAAGTCGGTGTTTGCGTCCCAGCGTTGCGTTAGTTCATCGGGCGCTAACTATCCAACAAGAACCCCTCCCGCAACAAGCTGCCGGCATGTTCGCTAATTCCCACCCCTCCCGCACCACCCTCCTCCAACCCCGCCCTCGCAAATATTACGATAATATACCCACCAACGCTGTTACGGATCGCGACGCGAAGAACTTTTATAAGGCGCAAACGCACGACGCTTCGTGGGCCACCTACTTACACGATCATAATAACGGCGGTCTTTTCTCTCGGATGATCGTTCGATACGCTCTTGACGCTCTTCTGGCTCGTTACCGAGAGACCACCCCGACCTCTCCCCTCGATCCGCCGACACTCTCTTTCTCTCTCGAACGGACACGATCTAATAATCACATTGGTACGGCATTGTCCGTAATCAATTCTTGGTCCTCGCTACTTACTCTCAGCCATTTGTGATTGAGAACCTCCTGAATGGTGATCCTGTGATTTGGCTCCGTAGTTAGCATCCTCTGAATAAGATCCTTCGCTGGCTCACCGATGTTATCCCAGTGCGATGACTCCATCTGTAAAACAACGAGAGCAATGCTAAGTTGGAACTCTTTTTTTTAATTTTTTTTTACTTATTTATTTTATTTTATTTTATTTTTATTTTTTATTTTTATTAAAATAAAAATGAATTTCAAATAGTTTATTTAAAATTATATCAATATTGCATTAATATTTTTATTAATTTTTTTTTATTATTGTGTGTTCCAACGTATACCCTTTCGGGTTTTTACGCATGACCCTTCCCAATTCCATTTTTTCCATTTTTCCCCCTATCACTCCCTACCCGCACTTCGCTGAGCTAATCTAACTTCCATTGCGTCCGCAGACGTCTTAGCTACACTGTATCGCATTTGCCATGGCCACAGGGAAACTGCGGAAAACCTGTGCCGATACAGACGGCTTTTTGTTTTGAATGAGTTTCAGTTGTATTACCATCAGAAACTCAGAAAAACTGCCTCCCGCTCAGTAGTCGGCGTACAAGCCAGTGCACGGCTAAGCGGTCACCCATCCCAGTGCTGACCGCGGCCAATATACTGCTTAAGGGCGGGGTAAGGTATTTTATATAATATTTTATATAATATTTAATTATTAATCTATTATAAGAAAATTTTATATAATATTCTTCTAATGTCATATTTTACTGTACCATTAGTTTTAATAAAGAAATTTTAACTGCGTCGTCACAAAAAAATCACAAAAATATGCCTTTTTTGTACGAATTAACCTTGCCCCCCCCCCGTTAACATGGGAGATCGCCGAAGCCGCGCATCGACCGCGCGTCCACTGCTGTCGGTCAATATTGCATTAATAGTTTTTAATTTTTTAAATGAATTGAAAATAGTTTATGCAAAATTGTATGAATATTACATTAATAATTTTTAATAATCTAAATAAAAATGTTTGTAAAATAAACCGACAGCAGTGGACGCGCGGTCGGTGCACGGCTTCGGCGATCTCCCATGTTAAGCAGTATTGGCCGCGGTCAGTACTGGGATGGGTAACCGCTTAGTCGTGAACTGGCTTGCGCGCCGACTACTGAGCGAGAGGCAGTTTTTCTGAGTTTCTGATGGTAATACAACCGAAACTCAGTCAAAATCAAAAAGCCGTCCGTATCGACACAGGTTTTTCGCAGTTTCCCTGTGTCCATGGCAAATGCGATACGGTGTAGCTGAGACGTCTGCGGACGCAATGGAAGTTACGTTAGCTTAGCGAAGTGCGAGGAGTGATAGGAGAGAAATCGGAAAAAATGTTATTGGGTAAGGTCATACGTGAAGACCCAAAAGGGCATACGTTGGAACACAAACAATAATAATATTTGGAAAATAATTAAATTACATAATTATATTTAAGTTGGTATTTAATTTATACTAAAATAAAAATGTTCAAGTTAGAAATTAATTTAATTTAAAAAATAGTAAATAGTAATAATCCTTCTTTTTATTTTTTCAATTGTCTCGATCGACTCTTTCATTTTACGATCAGAAAACAAGGCTGCGGACAAGGAGTGATAGGAGAGAAATCGGACAAAATGTTATTGGGTAAGGTCATACGTGAAAACCCAAAAGGGCATACGTTGGAACACACACAATAATAATATTTGGAAAATAATTAAATTACATAATTATATTTAAGTTGGTATTTAATTTATACTAAAATAAAAATGTTCAAGTTAGAAATTAATTTAATTTAAAAAATAGTAAATAGTAATAATCCTTCTTTTTATTTTTTCAATTGTCTCGATCGACTCTTTCATTTTACGATCAGAAAACAAGGCTGCGGACAAGGAGTGATAGGAGAGAAATCGGACAAAATGTTATTGGGTAAGGTCATACGTGAAAACCCAAAAGGGCATACGTTGGAACACAAACAATAATAATATTTGGAAAATAATTAAATTACATAATTATATTTAAGTTGGTATTTAATTTATACTAAAATAAAAATGTTCAAGTTAGAAATTAATTTAATTTAAAAAATAGTAAATAGTAATAATCCTTCTTTTTATTTTTTCAATTGTCTCGATCGACTCTTTCATTTTACGATCAGAAAACAAGGCTGCGGACAAGGAGTGATAGGAGAGAAATCGGAAAAAATGTTATTGGGTAAGGTCATACGTGAAAACCCAAAAGAGCATACGTTGGAACACAAACAATAATAATATTTGGAAAATAATTAAATTACATAATTATATTTAAGTTGGTATTTAATTTATACTAAAATAAAAATGTTCAAGTTAGAAATTAATTTAATTTAAAAAATAGTAAATAGTAATAATCCTTCTTTTTATTTTTTCAATTGTCTCGATCGACTCTTTCATTTTACGATCAGAAAACAAGGCTGCGGACAAGGAGTGATAGGAGAGAAATCGGACAAAATGTTATTGGGTAAGGTCATACGTGAAAACCCAAAAGGGCATACGTTGGAACACAAACAATAATAATATTTGGAAAATAATTAAATTACATAATTATATTTAAGTTGGTATTTAATTTATACTAAAATAAAAATGTTCAAGTTAGAAATTAATTTAATTTAAAAAATAGTAAATAGTAATAATCCTTCTTTTTATTTTTTCAATTGTCTCGATCGACTCTTTCATTTTACGATCAGAAAACAAGGCTGCGGACAAGGAGTGATAGGAGAGAAATCGGAAAAAATGTTATTGGGTAAGGTCATACGTGAAAACCCAAAAGAGCATACGTTGGAACACAAACAATAATAATATTTGGAAAATAATTAAATTACATAATTATATTTAAGTTGGTATTTAATTTATACTAAAATAAAAATGTTCAAGTTAGAAATTAATTTAATTTAAAAAATAGTAAATAGTAATAATCCTTCTTTTTATTTTTTCAATTGTCTCGATCGACTCTTTCATTTTACGATCAGAAAACAAGGCTGCGGACAAGGAGTGATAGGAGAGAAATCGGAAAAAATGTTATTGGGTAAGGTCATACGTGAAAACCCAAAAGAGCATACGTTGGAACACAAACAATAATAATATTTGGAAAATAATTAAATTACATAATTATATTTAAGTTGGTATTTAATTTATACTAAAATAAAAATGTTCAAGTTAGAAATTAATTTAATTTAAAAAATAGTAAATAGTAATAATCCTTCTTTTTATTTTTTCAATTGTCTCGATCGGCTCTTTCATTTTACGATCAGAAAACAAGGCTGCGGACAAGGAGTGATAGGAGAGAAATCGGAAAAAATGTTATTGGGTAAGGTCATACGTGAAAACCCAAAAGGGCATACGTTGGAACACAAACAATAATAATATTTGGAAAATAATTAAATTACATAATTATATTTAAGTTGGTATTTAATTTATACTAAAATAAAAATGTTCAAGTTAGAAATTAATTTAATTTTAAAAATAGTAAATAGTAATAATCCTTCTTTTTATTTTTTCAATTGTCTCGATCGACTCTTTCATTTTACGATCAGAAAACAAGGCTGATCGTGGGGTGGGGTGGTTATAACGAATTGCACGATAAGGGTCTTGCATACCGGGATTCTCGTATTATTACCTGAACACGCCCTCTGCATATCGCATCGCGAAGACGCTCGCCGGATCCAACGAAAGGTAGAGTACCGGTGAGAAGTGCGTGAAGTAAAACGCCCGCCGACCAAACGTCACCGGGTTTTCCATATTGTCGTCGTTGAATAACTTCCGGTGCCATCAAGTGCGGACAGCCGACCCTCCCTGCTCGCGCGACGTCGAAACAGAAATTCACGTTAAGGTTACAAATATGGTATGTTCCACAACGGACAGATTGATAATAATTTTGTTTATCCAATATCGACGGCGCTTCCGCTAGTGGGGCCCTATCGTTCGAACGTGAATTCACGATAGCGTCGATTCACGTTCAAACATTGTCTTGACCCATTGAGCATGACCCCGAAGAGGAGGAGGACTGTTTTTGACTGTTTTTTTTTATTCGATGACTCGAAATTTTCAAAAAAGAAAACTTTCACATGTTCACAGCTTTGGCATTAGGAACCTAAATGTTTATGTTTGGAATGGAAATTTTTTGGGTTTTTAAAAAATCATTTTTCCCTATATTTATATATTTTTTTATATTTTTGATATTTTTGTATTTTTTTTGATATTTTTTTATATTTTATTCAATTTATATATTTATATGTCTATAATGGGTCAAATCGATCGTGCTATAATGCAATAAGAAAAGGTGTGGTATATTTACTGATTATTATGGACGACACGGTGTACACAGTCCGCCGGATATATTGCCCGTGTCGGGGGGGGGGGGGGGGGGGGGGGCTATATCAACGGGCGGCTGAGTGCACAGAAATGACGAGACTTACGTCTCATATATCGTACGATTAGTATACGTTGAAACTATTATATGAAGAGACGTTGGACAATAATTGTGCTAATAATGCTGGCGGAACTACACACAAATGCAATAAACAACAGAGAGAACGAGCGAGTAAAATCGCGTGCTTGCCGCGAATCATAAATATAATTGCGTTTCCCCCCGTCGACAGCGAGATGATTGGTGATTGGAGGGAGAAAAAAAAATCATCCAACGATAGATGTAACATTGATGATTTCATGATCTACGCGAAGTGCCAATTGGATAGACGAATAATGCTCAAAGCTGCAAATAAAAATAGCCATTACCAGAGACAAACGACCGTAAACGACGGAGTTGGGAAGGGAAATGGATGAATGACCGAACGACAAAGGTCGAAAGAATTAGGTAGAAAACGAGGAATCGTCTCGTCGTTCAATGGTTCGCTTACGAGAAAGAGTTTATTGGCTTGACGAGTCGTTGATCCGTGGATTCGCGGCTCATTTCGACCATAATGGCTAGTGATCGCGTTGCCAACCGTCGGTAACTTATCGTCCCGCTACTGGCATCAAGAATAACGATAAAAATGAAGAATCAATCGTCGCAAGATTCTATTTTCGAATTGCGTTATTTCCTGGAAATTATCAAACCATATATCATCGCTCGAAATTGAAATGTGCAACTTTAATCATCGTAATATCGACGCACGGAACGTGCCTTGATTTTGCACCAATAACTTCCCCAGAAATAATGAATGATGATCGAGGATGACATATCGGATAATATCGCATACGGAAAATAGCGGGCACACGATTCATCACCGGGCATAGTTCTTTTTTTTGTTTCCATCGAGGCCATTTAAACAAAATATTTCTACCCGGGATACGGTTTTTTTTTCGTTAATCAAATTCTTCCGAATCGTTACCCCCAGCATTGTCATTGCGCCAACGATATTAGGGTATAATGAACAAAAAAAAAAAAGTGTCTCCACCGATTATCGTGATTGCGCGCTCTTATGTGCTCCTGATACCGACGATAGATCGCTTCCTGCGATCGTATCCGTTAAGGGCGGGGTAAGGGTTTTCACTTTCGAAAAATCGAATTTTTTTTCTGTCTTATCTTATTGTTTAACATTTCAAGAATATGTCCTTAAAATTTTAAACCGATCTAAGCAATATTCTTGAAGTTATTGTCTTATTAATCTCCTGGCCTTTAACGCTATACCTCTAACAGCTGCGGGCGGTCGGGCTACTAGCAGTGCACTTTAGATGCGTTTTTCTCAAAACTACTTTTTCAAAGTCCGTGTTCACTGCCATTTAAAAACTACTTGACCGATTCATTTCAAACTTTGTACACACTTTCTACATATAAAATACCTCCCCCCAACGTTTAATTAAAATTTTTTTTTTTTTACATTAAGGGTGTTTCCCACCCACAAAATGGCGGAATTTTTCGTGGAAAATAACAGTCCACACTTTGGATGGCCGCCAAAAATTGTTAAATGAAAAAAAACAATTATCAGAGAACGTTGGGGGGAAGATTTGATTATAATTTGACTAAATTTTCATGGTTTTTCATCTTCAGATAATTTCCGGCCGAGTTATAGTGAACACCGCAAATTGTTTTTTTTTTCCAAGACGTTCTGGGGGAAGCTCTGTTACGGGCTTATGCTTCAATATTTCTGCATGAAAAAATTACACAACATTGTCAAAAGTATGCTCAATAATGTACAAAAGGTTCGAATAAAATTGCTCGATCCATATTTGAGAAAAAAAATCGCAAAAAAAGTGTTTTTTTTTAACGCTGAAACCCTTACCCCTCCCTTAATCAAATTTTTCCGTATCGTTACCCCAGCATTTTCATTGCGCCAACGATATTAGGGTGTAATGATCAAAAAACAAAAAGTGTCTCCACCGATTATCGTGATTGCGCGCTCTTATGTGCTCCTGATACCGACGATAGATCGCTTCCTGCGATCGTATCCGTTAAACGGGTTTTTTTTTTTTCGGATTGTTTCACCGCGTCGTCTCGAGTAGCGTTATATTTGCGAGGAAGGCACGAATAGTGATGGTGATGCGTTTATAAACAGTGATTTATAGCAGCAGCAGCAGCAGCGGCGAACAGACGGACAGACGCACATGGGTGCAAATGCCTAGCCTACGAACTAACACATTAGCGCGACAAAGGTATGACAGAAATCAAGCTCAGGCTGATAGAGAAAAACGTGATCGACTATGAAACAACAAGTGATGCGATGACTCAAATTGGACGACAATTAAAAAAAAAACGAGCGCGCTCTCTCGCTCATGCGAATAGTCAGCGTCCCGAAGCTAACTGCACGGGGTTCGGGACAGATTTATACCGAAGCTGACCTCACCACGACGAAACTACCGTGCGAGGATTCAATGAATTGGTCACTCGCAATGACAACTGCCAGCGAACAAAAGAGCGCAATCAACACTTTTTGCAGTTTTTTTTTTGTGGGTACTCCCCGATTAGAGGGGGCGAATTATCTGCAATACTCGTTTCCGCCATCGTAAAAGCACAATGGAGATAGTAACTTGCGTCACTAAAACTGGAAAATATCTTGATAATCCTGTGACATCTCTGTAACAAAGTTTATCGTATAAGTATCTAAAGATTTTGTGGGTTACGCACTTTTGTTCGCTACCGCCAGGGACTTTGCTACATCTTCCTCTTATTTTTGCTTCGCAATCTCATTATATACGAAGTGGATATTTGGCTATATCGGCGACCATCACGATGTCCTCCGTGTCGCTCGCTAGCGAGTCCTCGGCATCGGTGAGATCGTCGAAAGGAAAATCGCAGCTCGGGGACGACGGTCCTATCGAACGAAGAAACAATCAAGGAAATCGAAAAGTTTCAGAGAATCGCTCCTTTTCATTGAAAAGCAAAAAAAAACGTTTTGTTTTTTTCCATGAATTTCGTTAATTCCTTTGCCAATCGCCACGCGTTGACGAGAAATCCGTCCACGCACGTCCGTCGACCGTATTTATACTTTACAGTTGCTGTCCCATTTCGTGTAATATTTTTTTACTTAAGGGGCGGGTAGGGTTTTAAAATTATTTTTTTGCATTTTTTTTTTAATTTTTTTTGAATGAACCATATGTCGAGAATATTGTGTATAAATTTTAAGTCAATCGGAGTAAAACTAACGGAGTTACAGCGTTTCATACGACCGGCCGTGATACGTGATACGTGAAAACTTTAAATCGATTTTCCCGAAAACGTCATTTTTTGAAGTTTGTGAACATTAGAACTCAAAATCTACTGAACCGATCCTTTTGAAAATTTAAACATCACTTCTTCACATAAATCAACAAGTAATCAGGAGGAGTTTTTTTTTTTTTCAATTTTTTAATAACAAATTAAGCGCGATTTTTTGAGCTAAAATTTCGTTTTTCACTTCCAAGTGCTGCAAAAAATAGAAAAAAAAAAAAAAAAAAACTCTTCCCGATTACCTCGAGAAATACATCACCTTTAAAATGCATATCAATTTTTTTGTTTCGGATGATCCGGTAACGAGTTATAATGTTCACCGCAAAACCACTTTTTTTCAAGGCGCCTCTGGAGATTCAACGTCACCGGCTCATTTATCAATATTTTTCATTGAAAATTTTTTCCGAGATACTTCAATAGTTGTACAATAACATGTAATTCTATTTAATAAAATTATATTACTCATGTCGCCGCAAAAAAATCATAAACATGTTTTTTTTTTCGCCTTTAAAACCCTATCCCCCCCGCCCCTTAATTTATTCTTTCTGCTTTTAATCGTATTGAGGGAAATACATAAGTCCGCCGAGGGGGATGATTCCGAGGATGCCGTTCCGAGGCCGCGATTCACGCTTTTACCGACCAACGGGATTTACCGTCCCGAAATGGGAAAACTACCTCCCTTCCTGAAACACACCGCGCGACTGACTCGACGTTTCGATCTAGTTAAGAGACGCGAGAGCATTCTTTTTATCATCGTCGTTTTATCAGATTGAAGGGGAAAGTGACGCGGTACAAAGTGTTTTTATCTCGTCTCATAGAGGGTGACGATTAGAGGGATGTACCAGCCGGAGCCAGGGTGTTTTTATCTCCTCTGTAGAGGGCAATAACGGATCTTTTGACAAAAATTTCGGTTCAAGGATTTTCATATCTTTTTCATATCTCGGTGCATACGCGTGAATCGGGTGTCGCTTCGACAATTATATTTGCACAAGTTTTCAAAAGACGAAAGTAACGTTATAATGGCGGTGGATTTTGAACGAAGATCATCCAAATAATGCTTTTATAAACAGCCTTCATCTTGATTTACATCGGTCTACTTTGATAGTCGTTACATTGAGAAAAAGGAAAAATGGGTGAGAAGTTAATTTTCGAACCAACGCAGGCGTACGTTAAGGACATAGGACTTTTCTATGTGCTTTTTTCCGTCATTTCCGCTGATTCGAAATCCGCCTAAAATCGTACGGGTCCCATTCTCTCATCGTTCGACTCTGATCCCTCATCAGATTGCAATTAAAAGCGTAATACAGAACAGACGTGGAAAACGTTTGGTACAGGATATACCGGCGTCAATCACGAGTGACGCCGGTAGTCGTACTCGGCACGACGAAACCCACAAATCACATCGAGTTAAAGAAGAAAGATCGGATTAAATAAGGGGATAAGAATAATGTACGTTTGATACAAGTGCTCGTTTCATTCGCCTTTTGTATTCTCCTGATAGCCTAAATTATTTTTCTTATAAGTAAAATAATTATAGCGGAAACGATGCATTTATTCTTGTAGCACCTTACGTTTAACCAAACATTCTTCTCGATGATACAAATCGTTTTTCAAGGCTCACCGGTAAAATGACAGGATGCCCAATGCCGCCTAATGAATCGTCAACAAAAATGTAATAATTACTCCTTCCTCTCGGGGGATGACCTGAACAATTTCTTATTCTCGCAGATATCGTCTTCACAGCCAATCCCGATCGATACGTAAATAATGTAACAGAACCGTGGGGCCGTGTCGCGGAAACCTCAATAATTCCACACTGGCAATACCGGATCTCTGGGAAAAGATATACGTAGCCCGAGGCTTTTCACCTACGAGCTTGACCCCTCCTGCACGAAATTTTGCAGTGATTCTTGAATGAATAACGAGCCTCGTGTATATATGCTCGAAGAAACTGCTTCGTGCCGTGAGAACGGACCAAATCGAAGTGTGAGGGAAAAAAAAATGGCAAACGAGCAGTACGAGAAAAACTATTGAACCAAACACACTCGTTCGAAATTATTGAAACGTGGCTGGACGTGGTTCATCGTTATATATATGCATATTAACAATCTAATTTACGGGACGAATGGACATTGAGGAATAACAGAGATATAAACATCGAAGTATCAACACAAAGTGAGAAACGTTGGAAGATGTGAAAAACATCAAATATATATATATATCTCAGATTAATAAACGTATTTTATAGTAAATAAAAGTTGAATTCACAGTAAGGTGAATTTTCCGACAACGTTCAGCCCGAAGAAGAACATTGACCGTTCTCTTTTGCTCTGTGGTAAATGTAACTAGAATATTTCGCAACAATATTCAGTATATATATTAGGGCGATTTTTTTTTTTCGACTATTTTTTTTTTTCAGTCCCCACCCGAAATTTTGTTGGATATGTCGAAAAAGAAATTCCCTGAAAGTTACAGCCCGTAATATTAATTCTAAGTACTTTCCCTTAACGTGAGAAGATTTTCCATCTAAAATACACGTAAATCGATTTTTTTTTTCTTCAAATGTCTATAACTCAGCCGCATTTTATGCTATCATATTGTTCTTGGTTTTGATTTACTCGGAATAAAACAATCTAAAAAAGTGCCTTTTGCGGCGAAAATGTAAATTGTACTGGTGAGTTGGTACGGGTCACTGAAGTTGATTTTTACCCAAAATTCTCGTTTTTTTGCTGTTATCTCCGAAACAATTAACTTTACAAAAAAAATGTAAATGAAAAATTTGTTGGAAATTTAATTTCCTACAAAAAAGGTCCTATCGACCCAATTGCTTAGATAAATATTTCTTAAGATATTGAAGTTTAACTTATGAGTAGTTTAAAATTTATAAAATATGAAATATTAAATAATTAAAAATTTTTTTTTAAATAAACTTCAATATCTCAAGAAATATTAATCTAAGCAATTGGGTCGATAGGACCTTTTTTGTAGGAAATTAAATTTCCAACAAATTTTTCATTTACATTTCTTTCGTAAAGTTGATTGTTTCGGAGATAACAGCAAAAAAAAACGAGAATTTTGGGTAAAAATCAACTTCAGTGATCCGTACCAACTCACCAGTACAATTTACACTTTCGCCGCAATAGGCACTTTTCTAGATTGTTTTATTCTGAGTAAATCGAAACCAAGAACAATATGATAGCATAAAATGCAGCTGAGTTATAGAATTTTGAAAGAAAAAAAAATTCGATTTACGTGTATTTTAGATGGAAAGCCTCTTCACGCTAAGGGGAAGTACTTGGAATTAATATTAAGGGCTGTAACTTTCAGGGAATTTGTTTTTCGACATATCCAACAAAATTTCAGGTGGGGACTGAGAAAAAAAAATAGTCGAAAAAAAAAATCGCCATAATATATATACATTTTTCCGATATTTTTTTTTTTCATCATATCGCATCAATTAATAAGAGTGAATTTAATAATTATCATGGACAAATTTTTCGGAAACGCGAGACTGAAGGATTATCAATCTTTTATATTCATTACAAGAATAACTTTGGAGCACTTGTTAAAATTATGATAATTAAATTCAAGTTCTATTGGGATCAATGTGATTTTTCATTATTATTATTATTTAGTTTTTAAGTCTCTCGCGGATCCAACGATACTAGAAACGAAGTGCAACAAAAATAAACGTCTCGGCACTGTTTACTTCAAAGTTTTGTAAAATCTACAAAATAATTAATACCGATTTATTTTCCGTTCCTGATTTTCATGTTATATCGAGAAAAAAAAAAAGGAAAAAAAAAAACCTTCCACACAAGCCGTTAAACCCACACTCACGAAAATAACAGAAAAAAAAACGCGAAAGTAGGCGTTGGTGTCGTTAAATTATTCCCAAGAGCGTTGTCGGATAATTCCCTTCGGAATGACGGCGTGTACCTACGTGTCAGAACGATCGATTAAAAAAAAACACATGTTAATTTAATCGTGAGTATATTATTATCCATCCATATGGGTGACCGTGATTGAATGAAAATTACGATAAAGGCGTTAAGCAATCAGGCAAGCGGGACAGCTCCTATATTAATAATTATATTGTCACGATAATAATAATGAAAAAGTGATAAGAGTGTAATAAATACGTAATTGGAAACATGGAGCGAGCTTTCAATTGGCGGTGAAAGTGAGGTGAAAATTGTGTATATCGTACGAAACTAATTGTTTTTCGTGATTTTGGTGGGACGAAAAAATAAATAAACAATAGAATAATATTGCGTTTGGCTCAGTGATGCATACATGGATCCTGCGAAATTGGTGATTAAACGTTTAGAGGTCAGGCTTACCCTCGCTGTCGGCCTTCAAGTAGAGCTGCCCCTTTGGGCTCAGACACTGACGATACTCGGTCGCGTAACACTCTGCATTCATTGAAATCAAATTGCAGGTCATTAATCTGCACCGTACTCGTACGTTTATTTGTATATTTATTTTTCGATTGCCGCGTTTCAGAAAAATAATTAACTCGCGCCTTATTATTTTGTCACCCTCGTTAATTGTATGTATATGACCGTTGAATGACGTTAGATATTTTGTAACAAATCGAGCCACGTAATAATGTAATAATAATTAATAACACGCTAAATGGCGCCAAAATTTAATCTCATATTTTTATGACTGTTCATTTGAAGGATCATGCAATCTTTATAACCACAAGTTTTGCTCTACCGTCATGTTTATATTTTATTAAAAAACTTTGTTGACAATATTTTATAATTATTAATCTCCGAGATAATGCTCGTTTTTTTTTTTCGATATCGAGAGAAAAAAAAAGTGCCCTCCATCAAGTTTGCGGAACGAAGCACGAAACATCGTATTAGAAAGTTATTAACAAATAAAGTTAATAATTCATATAGCTATTTTCCTTATAGCAGCCAGTCCCAATCATCTTGTCCTTCACATGTTTTGTTAAGAATACCCCCCTGAGTAACATACCAAAAGTTTTATCCGTCCTCATTGTTCGTTAAAAAGTTATTAACAAAAGAAAATTCATAAATAGAATATAAAATACTTGCATAGTGGCCAGTACACGTATGACCGGAGGGGCTGCGACCCCCCTGCCCCCGCCGCATACCAGCCCATAGACAAACCAAAAACAACCCAAAACAACCCCAGTAACCTAAAGAAACAAACAGACAAACCCAATAAACAAACAAACCCAAAACAAACCCAAACCAAAAACCCAAACCAAAATCCCAAACCCAATAAACAAACAAATTCAAAACAAACCCAAACCCAATAACCAAACAAAACAAAAACAAACCCAAACCAAAAACCCAAACCCAATAAACAAACAAATCCAAAACAAACCCAAACCAAAAAACCTAAACCCAATAAACAAACAAGACCAAAACAAACCCAGCCCATAGACAAACCAAAAACAACTCAATACAACCCCAGTAACCTAAAGAAACAAACAGACAAACCCAACAAACAAACAAACCCAAAACCCAAACGAACAAACCCAACAAACAAATCCAAAACAAACCCAAACCAAAAAACCCAAACCCGATAAACAAACAAATCCAAAACTGTCGACCAGCGTATCGACAGTTTCTTCGACATTATAAGTACCATGTATCCGCTCCATAATATAAATAATGAATAAAACAGATAATTGTTTGTTTATATGTTTGTTTTCGTTGTTTTTGAGTTGTTTTTGGTTTGTCTTTGGACTGGTGAGTGGAGGATTGCAGGGGGCGCAGCGCCCCCTCTCACGCGTGTGCTGTTCACCATACACTAGAACAAGTAGTTCATATTTGATTTATGAAAATTTTTGTTAATAACTTTTTAACAAACAATGAGCGACGGATAAAACTTTTTGTATGCTACTCAGGGGTGTATTCGTAACAACAAATGTGAAGGACAAGATGATTAGGACTGGCTGGTATAAGGAAAATAGCTATATGAATTATTAACTTTATTTGTTAATAACTTTTTAATAAATAACGACACCCAATTGTGTCAGAGGAAAAAGTTGTTCAGGAAGGGTCCCTACACAACATATATTAAAGGCAAGTCAATCGGAAGTGGGTCCCCTTTGCTCCATATTTACCATTTTTTATTAATTCGAATTTGTGGAAAAATAAAGACTCGATCGTTCAATATCGCGAAAAAAATCTCTATATTAAGGAGATTATCGAAACAAATGAAGGCGTCATTCGTACATCATTAAATCATTTTTTTGAACTAAAGCGGTTGGATAATAAACGAATCTTACTGGTACACGTCGGCTTTCATTATCAAATTATTAGAATTGAAAAAAAAAAGGGAGCAGAAGCACGTAGTACGTAATTTAGCGAGGAAAGCATATGCATCCACGCGCGTAATACGCACGCGCACGAACATAAACAAAAAAAGAATTTGGAATAATCACGGTAAAACAGTTGAATTGACCCCAAATAGATTTTTGTGCGCAAAATTCGCGATGATCAATGACGGCCACGAGGCACCCCGGGGAATGACGGGTAACCTTTTTAAATCTCGCGTTTATCTTTCTTCTTTCCGGCCGACATTTGCGAGTAAATCGTGGTCGACGAAGGGCGTCGAGATTCACTTTTCCAGGCCACGGGTGTATGTGCACGAGAGAAAAACGCGCGGGTGCTCCGGGCAAACATCGGGTTAATGAGTTTCGTCAACGAACCGCTCTTGGCGGCCCACGGCGTTAATAATTTTTAATTTAACCCCCAAGAAGAAAAACTTGTTTGGCCAGGTCGGCTGAATCATTTAAGACGCGTCGTCACCGAGGTCACACGCGAGTTTTCTCCTGTGAATACTCGCGTGGTAGACCGGGGCAAAACGATTCCCTCCCTCAAAAATTTCTCCGTTTCTCCAAATTCCGGTTTCTCGGAAATCGCTGATAACGGCGCCTTACGACCGAACATTCGAACATTGTCCACGAAAGGAAGTGGGGGAGAGCGTGTATCTAATTTTTTATCTGCGGTAACTTCAAATTTTCGCGAAATAGAAAAGTTTCAATGACCGGAGCTTTGCCGTTGGGATCCTAATTGTTTATCTTTACGCTCATTATAATTACAATTCTTTGGTTGAAAAAATATTGCATTTAAACAAATTTGAACCAATCCATACAAATTGGTTCACCCAGTGAACAATGCGTTATATCAGCGTTATTACAATGTTTATTTTATAACAGGCAACATAACGAGACAACATTTTTCTACGTCAATTTATGAAAAAATTGTCAAGATCGATGTATAAAAAGTACCGCGTCTGGACCCGATTCACCCGAAAAGAGTGTTCGCGGATTTTAATTGCGGAGCCGCGAATTTTAAGCGCGAATCAATCGAGCTTACTGTATTCATTAGGGTGGTCCTTATTTGGGGTACTTTCGAAATTTTTCTCACGATAGTCATGCATTGGTCCTACATGAATAAAAAAAAATTCATGCCAAATTTTACCTTTCCATATTAATTTCAACCCGTGACCCCCAACGGTCGGAGTTTTAAACGGACAATACATGTATTGTCCACAGTCATTTGCTTGTCTATTCTTTTGACATGGCAGGAGTTGATATAAAAAATTGAATGTTAGGATAAACTTTCCTTATACTATAAGGTGTAATCGCTGTTGCATATTAGTTGTTTTTTGTTCCCAAATTTTACTGAAATAGCTTACTCGAATACGAAGTAAATAACAAGAAATAAGAAAATATAAGAAGAAATAAGAAGGAACAAAATTCACTTGCAATTTATTAGTTTTAAGTTTCAGTTTTTTTATTTGAGTATTCATCATTTTCGAGGCTAATAATTATGGATACAACAATTTTTTTTGTCAACCGAATATCTATTCATGTATTTTTAAGCGAAGTACAAAAATTTACAACTGATAAGTATAAGGTACATTCATTATTTCAAATTTGTTCTCTTTAAGGGTGAACACCACTGTGACACCCTGTTTTTTTTCACATTTTTCAAGAATTTTTTTTTGTGGGAAAAAAAAGAGATATTCGAAAAATTTTTTTGGGTTTTGTTCCTTGTTTATTAATGTATCAAAAAACATTTTTTCACATTTTTCACGCCACATAGTGGCGCTGGGGAAGCTCTCGCGTCAGGTGCTGTCATCTCCGCGGCACGCAGCAGAACTCTCTTCACCGTCGATCTGAAAAAAAATACCGAGTGTGTTCGTTAATAATATGATATTTTGAAGAGAAGTACATAGGGATTTGGAAAAATATTGTTTTAAAAAAAATAGGCACGCCTTTGAAATTAAAGTTATTTTCAAAGGCGTGCCTATTTTTTTTAAAACAATATTTTTCCAAATCCCTATGTACTTCTCTTCAAAATATCATATTATTAACGAAAACACTCGGTATTTTTTTTCAGATCGACGTTAAAGAGAGTTCTGCTGCGTGCCGCGGAGATGACAGCACCTGACGCGAGAGCTTCCCCAGCGTCACCATGCGGCATGAAAAATGTGAAAAAAATGTTTTTTGATACATTAATGAACAAGGAACAAAACCCAAACAAATTTTTCGTATATCTCTTTTTTTTCCCACAAAAAAAAATTCTTGAAAAATGTGAAAAAAAACAGGGGGTCACAATGGTGTTATCCTTTACGCCAACTGTCCAATAAGAAAGTATTTATTCGAACTCGATCAGTTGGAGTTACAGATGGCGTTACCTTTGATTTTTGGCACTTTTTTGGACTTGAATTCGGGGTTAATGAAAGTCATAAGTCGAAAACGTTTACATACGAAAAACAAAATTTGAAGAAACTATGTGTAAAAATGGGTTATGAACCGATATTCTTGAATTAATTGAATCTAAGTTTAAAAAAAGGGGCCAATTGAACGTTGGCCCCTTTGGCTGTGAACAAAAAAAACTAATATATAACAGCAACTACACCTTATACTACAAAGCGAATTTAGGCCATCTTTCAATTTTTTATATCAACTCTTACTAGATAAAAAAAATAAGAACAGCAGTTGATTGTGGAAAATACACGTATTTTCCGTTTAAAACTCCGATCGCTGGGGGGCACGGGTTAAAATTGAGATAGAAAGCTAAAATTTGGCACGGATTTTTTTTTTATTCATGTAGAACCAATGCATGACTATCGTGAAAAAAAAAATCGAAAGTGCCCAAAATAAGGACCACCCTAGTATTCATACAGCGATCGGTATTACCACCGATTGGGTGAATCATAGAAATAGATTTTTCGTTGACTCACGTTTTTCCATGCGTTTTCCAATGTTTCCGCGTATACTCGGGTACCGCCGGTGACACGACTTACTTTTGTTCCACGACTCAGAGTCGATAAAAACGGAGCCCGATGGGCGAGGATGAAACTTTTGTTTCTCCGGCTATCAGCGGGAGCAAATAGCGATCTTCGCGTTCATTGTATATAATCCTATACGTACGAGACGCCAATGACGGTACGTAAGCTTAAATCTAAAATATTACGAGAGTAATATTTTCGGATTATTGATCAATTACGAAAATTGCGGTGATATCGTAAACAATGAATATTTTTATCAATGTCGTGAAAATCGAACCAACATTACACCCTATTCGACTCGTAAAAGAATCGAAAGTGTCTTTCTGGCTAATTATCATAAATTAACGGGCATTTCGTTTTTTACTATTACGCGCGAACATTCGTTGACCGATTCCCGACTTATCGGTATACACTAGAAAATACAGTGCTGGGCATTTGAAGTGGTATGCGGATATATTCGCCGATTTACGCGAAAATTTGACGAATATTAAAATTTCAAAAAAGTACATTCAAGGAAATTTGATAATCTTTCGAACTAAGTCGGTCCCATTGTGATTGGTCAAAAATTGCGCATGCGCGCAACGAAAATGTGAGGGGGTGGAAAATCGGATGATCCGTCGACGTCGTAATTCAATGATTGCGGACGCGATGGAGGGTAAATATGGTATTCAACTAAAGGGTTACGAACAGGAATGATAACTACTCCAGGAGCAATTGGATGCGCGACCCCTCGGTGGCAGGAGAGAGGGTTAAAGTGGGAAATCTTTTGTTGGGTCTAGGGCGAAAACTGTCGGACCGATTGAGCTCATTTTTATCATGGATGTATTACTCACGAAGGCCCGCGACGTCGTGAAAAAAAAATTGGCGTTATCGTTCACCGGAAACGACGAGGAGGTGCATCGTCGAAATGCCATATTCTCAAGTTCGTCAAATTTTCGCCGAAAATATCCGCATTCCACTTCAAACGGCCAGCACTGTATGAATAAACAATTTTTCAATGTTCGGCCATTAATTGACCCGTGTCAACCATTAAAATCCGATTAATCCCTTTTAATCCGCGAATACTATTTTCAGATTATATCGTACAGTCGTTTTTGGAGCAGAATTAACTCGGCGAGTTTCGCCGCTGATGGTTGGTTTACCATTACGATGTGTCGTTGCCAAAAAATATGTATATACAATATATATATGCAGAGTATTTTGTGCGAGCACGTATATAGTTTCGAAAAGCGATAAACTCGAACGCCCGTATGCTCAACGATTTGCCCGGCTTTTGTTAATTCGTATCAACGCTGTTAGTCGAGGACAGAGAATGAATGAATGATTAAACGTACCAACACCGTTTGTCTGAGACGAAGGAAGTTGAACGGCAACGCCAAAGCCGCGAAGCTTTACCGGTGCGGAATTCTCCTTTCCGGCGAGGAGCGCGCACTGCGGCTTGAGATCCCGATGTATTATGTCGTTCTCGTGACAGTAGCGCAAAGCCTCCAGGATCTGTCTCATGTAATGACTGGAAATAGAATGAAATGCAATTTTTCCCGTTAAGGCACCAGACCACGGTAAAATGTGTTTTTTTTTTTTTTTTTTCATTCTCTGAAAGATGCATTTGTTAAACGAGACCATGATGAATCGTTCAGCGTTATCTCGATTTAATTGGGTTCATGACTTTCATTCTCACCTGGCAACCGCTTCGCTATAGACAAATCCCGCGGTTGCTCGTCTTACTACCTCGAAACACAAATCCGATCCGTCCATGCTGAAAAAATAACAATAATAATAATAATAACCAGAGATTCGTTCATTTATTGTTTTTGATTCGATGATATGCGTAAATTTATTGTTTCGAAGGGATACATCTCTCTATATTATATAAATATATCGCCGCCGCCGTGTACAAGAGTTGAGGAGGTGGGTTAGGTCAGGTTAGGTTAGGTTGGCTCAGGTGAGGTTGGGCCAGATTAGATGAGATGAGGCGACGAGATAATGGCGAAATGAAACGATCGTAAAATGAATTCCGACGGGGATCCCAGACTGGATCTCTGACTTTGTCCAATTGCGTGATTCCCCGAGTGAGACGAACGATCGTGATACTACAAGAGTTCGTCCCACTCGGGGAATCAGCCTGCTGACCGTCATTTGTCCAAAAAGTGATTTTTTTTCGATTTTTGCGTTTTTCTCATTGATCTTTTGAGTTTTCGACGAAAGCTCCGTGTTATTCGTAATCAGCGGACAATTTCCGATCGACAAGCGTATGGAACCGTTGAAATAAAAGAAAAAAAATGTTGCCCATTTTTTCAGAAACCTATAAATGTTGAAATTTCAAATGACCATAACATGGCTCCCGTTTCATCGATTTTGCGCTTTGAGGGGGTTTTTCAAAACGTCTCGATGAGACTTAGAAAATACCGTTTGATTCATCCCGAAAACTCAATTATTGTGACCGTAAGAGCAAGTTGAAAATTGGCAAAAAAAATGAGGCGGGGCGTGTATGGAGAAATTTGCAAAAATCGATGGCCCAACTTAAAAAATCGGTGAAAAATTGAAAAAAAAATCGCAGCTCAATAAATAAAACGGTATTTTAAAGGTTGAATGTTTACGAAAAGTATGCGCATAGAGTGGAGTTCCAACTCCATCGGGATGCAACGTTACAGCGATTTTAGTGCAGCCACTTCTTTTTGGCCGAAATGCAAACAAATTTCGAATTTTTAAATTTTCTTTTAGGGCGCTATTTCGATGTATTCTGACTCGCTGATCAAAAACTTAGTAGCTATTTCATTGGGAAACTCGAAATTTCATTGAAAATCGTGCAAAAAGTGATTTTGAAAAGTTGAAATTTGGCAAAAAAAATGAGGCGGGGCGTGTATGGAGAAATTTGCAAAAATCGATGGCCCAACTTAAAAAATCGGTGAAAAATTGAAAAAAAAATCGCAGCTCAATAAATAAAGCGGTATTTTAAAGGTTGAATGTTTACGAAAAGTATGCGCACAGAGTGGATTTCCAACTCCATCGGGATGCAACGTTACAGCGATTTTAGTGCAGCCACTTCTTTCTGGCCGAAATGCAAACAAATTTCGAATTTTTAAATTTTCTTCTAGGGCGCTATTTCGATGTATTCTGGCTCGCTGATCAAAAACTTAGTAGCTATTTCATTGGGAAACTCGAAATTTCATTAAAAATCGTGCAAAAAGTGATTTTGTCGATTTTCGCGTTTTTCCCATTGATTTCATGAATTTTCGACAAAAACTCGGTGTCCTTCGTAATCGGCAACATAGACATATATATTGTGCGGATACTCACTACTCGAAGACCATGTAGAGCATGCCCTCGGAACTGTACGTCTCGAGGAGTTCGACGATGTGCGGATGCTTCAACATATGGCATATCGTCGCTTCCCGCTTCAAATCTGGAAGATACGGTAGAAAAACGCCGATTTCCATCATACCACACTAACGATAAATTTTTTGTTAACGACCGTACAACGGAAATATCACGAAACACCGATCGTTCCCGTTCTACCGTGTACAAACGTCGTCGCTTTACGGGATATTATAATATGCGGTAGTACATATACGTCCGTAAACCAAACTGTCATCGCGACGTCCATAACTGCGAGATTTTATTTTTTTTGTATTTCGCAGGACTCACGATGGACGATGTGAAAAAATACTCACCGGCCGTGCTGAGCCCCGGACTCGAGGTGAATTTTGCTACGTCGACGATTTTTACGGCAAACGTCTGACCCGTTTGCCGATGAATGCACTTCCTTACGACGCTGAATGGACCCCTGAAACACAATGAAGGGTATACACATCGCGCGCAAGCAAACACACACACACACACAGCCAGAGAAAGAGATATATATTGTTAAGAGCACCGAACAATTGAAACAACCGGAAGCGGATTGAGTATACATTGATTACCGTCGTGAAAACGATCCAAAATTGCATTAAATCTGCTCGCAATGAAAAATGTAATTGAGCGTGATTAATAAGTTAATTGAAATGTTATTAATCGCATATAATGATCGTAGATGCAAAACCGTCAATCTTTCTCAAAAAAATATAGGCCAGTAAAAAAGCAAGAATGTAGCAAGAAGGTTTTTAGCCCCAAATCCGCAAACTTGATGTGAGGGTAATTCGATGACGTTGAATCGAATGGTGGTAATTTTTTTGCAATCAACCCCCGAGAACATTGCGAAAAAGGCGATCAAAGGGTTAAAAAATCGTTTAATTCAGAATCTAATAACTTTAGCGAAAAAAGTTTCAAACAAAAGTTGTTGGGACAAAAAAATACATAAAAAATGATTTTATGTAATTTTTTGTATCTCCGCAAATAAGAGAGAAAAAGACATATTTTTGCAAGAAAAAATTGAAGCACCACTGAGATAGTAGAGGAGGGAAGGTATATGTGTCTCTCTCGCACTCGTTGCAATGCTTTTTGCGCATGCGTGTCAATAAGTGTGACAGAGACAGAGAGAAAATAAGGGAGACAGAGCGGCAGCACGTGAACCTTCCGTACGTAGACCCGAGGCTTGATTCTGTACTTGGCGCAATGAAGCGACGCCACCAAGCGACGCAACGCGGAGTGACGCTTGCGAGTAAGACCGCTAGTCAAAAATGCGATTCTGTAGCGCTTGCTATTTTGCGTCAGGCGTTACAACGGAGCATTTTCGCCGACGCAATTATTGCGTCTGAACCGTGAGCTGAACCTCCCCCACCTATGAACAGGCCGTGAACTTAGTCTTACCGCGTGCGATAATTTGACACCGTCTTTTCAAATTTACCAAACATAAAAGTCTTACGAAGAGTGCGTCCACCTATTTAATTTGATTAAATTCATTTGAGAAATCCCATTGGAATGCTAGGATCAGAGATGAAGTAAGTATAATGGAATAAAATATATGGAAATCTATCCATGGAAATATATAGGAAGATAAAACGAAAAAACTAACCTAAGAAACTTTAAAGTTAAAGTACAAATAACTTACTAATTTAAAAATATTGTCAAATTTTTATGTAGTGTATGCATATGAGGGGGTGGTGATTCGGTGCTGGTTGTGGTACGAAAAGACGGATTTATCATAAGAGTAATGCACAGTATTTATTCATAACCAATTACAAAATTAATTAGTAAAAATTAGTTTGGCGCGGTGAACGAGTTTGTGACTTGACAGAGAGTCGGTTGAGTTGTTGTCGCGGCGCTTGTTCGTTAGGAACTCCCCTATCAACAAGAGAATTCCTGATAGTCTGCTTGTTGACGGAGAGAAAATATCGAAGAGAGGGTAGGAAAGTTTTTACGAGAAACCAAAGGTTTAGAAAATGCAAGAGCGCGTGTGGGCCCTTTTGGCCGCCAGAAGAGACTCCCCGTAAAACAGCCTCGTCTCGGGAGAGACTCGACTGGGACCCGTAAGCACTCGAGTTTTATGACAGGGAAAACTGAGACACGGTTGTTCTATTTTGTAGACGACGAAATGAAAGGAGTCAAAGAAGTAAACGCGTGAGAAAGAATCGAGTCCTTACAAAGGAATGACTGTATAGAAGAAAATGCATATTGGAAATGAAATAAAATGAAATAAAATAAATGCGTGTTTATATGCGACCAGAGAGTGGTGGCGACGCCGTCACCACACATATTATCGAAATTTATATTTTAAAAATGATTGCTCTAAAGTGGTGTTCAAATTTTCGTTATAGCGTGTAATATCATAAGGTTGGGCCAATGCATGAGATGATTACGGCAGGTTTTCTGGAAATGTTGCATTATCGCAAGCATGTATTTCTTGGAGTCTTAATGGAGCAGCAAAACGTGTTCATAAACACAATAACGATCAAAAGAAGTATTTGATTGATTATATGCATAATTATCAAGAGTTTGCAGCAGGGCGGCTTATTGGTGTTCGAGGAAAAGAGAACAGAGAATATCTATGGAACGAGTTTACAAAAGAACTAAACTGTCGAGGGTGCATGAAGACTAAAATACAGTGGCAAAAAGCGAGTGCAATAAAATCTTACATTATTTATTGAGAACAATTTAGAGGACAATTTTGACGGCATTTTGTAGGTTTGGAAGGATTTAAAGGCGAGAGTGAAGGGCAAAGCCGTAGGCCTGAAAAATGCCCGCTTGAAAACTGAACATTTTCCTTCCATTTCTTTTCACAAGTAATTTAATAATCGTCAAATGCCACATTTGCCTCACTTTACATCGGAATCACAGACGCAATAACGATTGCCCGGGGTTAGGCGGTGGCGCAATGTTCTGACGCTATGTACCGTCACCGACGCAAAAATTGCGCTACTTTGAGGTGTTTCAGAATCGCTCTGAACGCAATTTATAACGCTCCCGACGCTATTTCGATATTGCGTCGAACGCTATGCTGTTGCGCCAAGTACAGAATCAAGCCTCTGAGGGGCGATTCTGAATCAGACGCAATATCATAGCGTCTGACGCAAAACCGAAATAGCCTATGAGAGTCGCGCCTTTCCGCTGGAATCTTTCTTGCAATTGGCTTTTTCGGTTTTACGTCAGACGCAAAACTGCGGCAGCCAATTCCAAGGAAGATTCCAGCGGAAAGGCGCGACTCTCATAGGCTATTTCGGTTTTGCGTCAGACGCAATGATATTGCGTCAAGTACAGGATCGTACCTCTGTAACGGTTTTCGGGTATTCATTGTATATTGAACGATTTGACGCTTGGCCTCGGATGATTCTGATAATGATGAGGAAATTCATGGAAATGAGAACGAAGATTAAGATATGGAAATCGAATACGATTTCCAGAATATCTAAACAAACAAAGAGATTTTGTATCCTATAAAATACCTCGTCTCACCTTTTTTGCCAAATTCAATCCAACCCTTCATAATTCATCATTTATAATTGTAATAATCATGATAATATTTCATCGAAAAAAAAAACAGCACGATAGTATCAAACTTGGAAGAAATTAAACAATTCGATTCATAAAATTTTTTTTTTAAATCTACATTCTTTAATATTTAAACTCTTTTCGTACTAACTTTACCTCTACAATTTTCTATATCAAACAAAAAAATATATATATAAATAAATAAACAAATGACATTAAAAAAATACATGCGCAAATTTACAAATAATACAGCAGTTTGACGATTTTATCGCACCCATACAGCATGACTGCTTTGTATATGTCAAAAATACTTCATATAGATAAAGACAATTATGGGACGTATTTGTGATGTCGATAAGACAATCATGCTGTATGGTCATCTGTGCGAACGGGAACCTTGTAGTGCAGTCATTGTATATGAAAAAACGGCCGAGAATTGCAAATGAACCGAGAAAGATGATTTTTGGAAATGAAAACGGACCGCCATTTTACGACCCAAAAAAATTTATTTGCAAAATAAATTTCATGCGTATTATTCATACGTATCTGCTGCTCTATTTATTTATATTGTACTTGAATAATATCCTATACAACCCTAAATTCGTCACAATATAATATCTATACAACCTCGCCAGCTATGAAATCGAACCTTCACGTGATTTTCCAACTTTACGGGACGCTACAAGTCGTGATGTTTGTCCTAGGAAGAAAATTAAAATACTAAATTGTACAACGAGAAAGGAGGAAACAGCAAAAAACCAAATTTCAACTTCTTAATTTTTTGCTCCCTAATTCGGTATATCAAAAACAATCAACGATAGGTGAAAAGTTTATAGGACCTTAATTGTGGAGAGGGAAATAAGTAACGAAAAAGTATATAAGCACAATTTCCGTATCATGACGGAGAACCGCGTTATCGCGAAGAAACTGAAGATCGCTAAAAAACCGAAATCGATCGTACGCGAGGATTTGTCAACTTTACGGGGCGCTACAAGTCGTAATTTTTGTCCTTAAAAAAAAAAAAAAAAAAAGAAATTGTAGGTTTTAATATGCTCTACAAGTTTTATATGACTATTTTTTTTACATCTATAACGATAAAGGAGGAAATGGCAAAAAATAAGTTAAGATCTCTCAACTTTCTACTTTCTAGTTCAATATCTCAAAAACGATCAACGATAGAGGAAAAGTTTAAAGGATCTTAATTGTAGAGCGGTAAAAGAGGAACAAAAAAGTATGTATGTACAATTGGCGTATCATGGCGTATAACCGAGCTATGGCGGAAAAACTAAATTAACCCGTCTTTTCAAGATAGCGGCGAAAGCTCATAAGAAATCTTGGTCGAAAATTTGAACTTAAGCTTTTCTAAGCCTCCCCAACATCATATCAAAAAGTCAACTTTTTCGGTTGATTTGCATTTCCAAATGTATATGACGACTGAACTATTGTGGCTCAAATAGTTCTCGAGTAGCCGTTTCCATTTTTCAGTACCAGAAATAACCCACACACACACACACACACACACACGTGCGCGCATGGATGCTACACACTCATGCTTCACGCTGACGGAATATCGACGCATGCGTGGAACGATAGAGAGAATTTCCTATACCTCCTATGAGTGCGTACGGCATAGCCATATGTACGTCTCTTTCTAACAGAGTTTCTCAACTCGTATTTTGTTAATATTCAATCATAATTTTCTGATAGTTATACAACGAATGAAAAAAAAAAATTTCTTTGGAAAGTTAGATTAACTCTTACTAAAGAATATGTAGCAAAAAAATTTAAGATATATACCAGTTAAATATATTTTTTTAAATTTCAAACTTGGGGGTTTTCGCCCTTTAATGCAAGATTTCTTCGCATTATTCTCTCTTATTTTCGAAAATACGAAAAATAACATACAATTCTTTTTTATGTATTTTTTTGTCCCCAACAACTTTTGTTTGAAACTTTTTTCGCTAAAGTTATTAGATTCTGAATTAAACGGTTTTTTTACCCTTTAATCGCCTTTTTCGCAATGTTCTCGGGGGTTGATTGCAAAAAAATTACCACCATTCGATTCAGCGTCATCGAATTACCCTTACATCAAGTTTGCGGATTTGGGACTAAAAAGTGCTACCTTTCTTGCTTTTTTAATGGGCTAATAGATGATTTTCGATATAAACACAATCTAGCATATGGTGTATGTAATGTAAACATTTTGGAAGAATTTTTACGACCAGTTGTAATTTATAAGATGAAATGTAATAATGTAATAATAAGAGGAAAAAAAATTAGAAACACGGTTTTTTGTCCCTCTAGGGTGGCATGAGCCGAGACAATGTACGAACATTGATCGACGTTACTGCAAATTCATATTCGAACGAAAGACCACCATTCGCGGACGATCCGTCGATATTGGAAAAATGGATGAATTTTATGGGTGTGTAGACCACTTTGCCCCGGTCAATGTTTGTTTTCCGCACGCGATGTGGGACCGACGAAAATTTAATTTTTGGGTGACGAGCAATAAAATTGCTCGTCAACTTTGTATTTAGACGTTTTTTCAGCGGTTCGAAGCGTACACATTCGTTGAATACAATCTTCAACCCCTCCTCGCGATATTCTTATACGAGGTCTCTTAAAAAAGTATCACGAATTTTGAATTTCCGCGGGCTACGTATATTCGATTTTTGATTTTTTTGTGGCGTTAGGTTGGTACTCATGTCCCTCACTTATGCTGAAAAAATCGGCCATTTTGAATGTTTAGTTAATTGTTGACAGCTGTTTTGGTTAGACGTGTTTTGGCTTGTCTTCGATTTTGGCCTATTCCAAAAAAGCAGCTTCCATTGCAATGATTGAGCTTTGGTTTCCACGTCATAACCATAAACCCATGATTCGTACACCAGTTATGACCCTCTGGAGCAAATTTGGGTCGTCGGGGACCGAATCCAACAGCTCCTTAGCAATGTTAACGCGACACTGTTTACCTTCGTAATTGAGCAATTTTGGCACGAATTTCGCGGCGACCCGTCTCATGCCCAAATCATTGGTAAAAATCGAATAGCACGAGCCAATCGATGTGTTTAGTTCCTCAGCAACTTCTCTAACGGTGATTGGACGATTGGCCAATATTATTTTCTTCATTTCATCTGTTGTTGATGTGCTCGGGCGTCCGGAACGCATTTCGTTGTTCGCATCTTCTCGGCCCTCTGAGAACATTTTGTACCACCGATAAACGTTGCTCTGGTCCAAGGTAGCTTCACCATATGCCACAGTCAACATTCGGAATGCGTCCGCGCACTTAATTTTGTTTTTCACACAAAATTTGATACGGATTCTTTGATCCATTTTTTGGAATAGGCAATAATCGAAGGCAAGCCAAAACACTTCTAACCAAAACAGCTGTCAACAATTAACTAAACATTCAAAATGGCCCATTATTTCAGCATAAGTGAGGGACATGAGTACCAACCTAACGCCACAAAAAAATCGAGAATCGATTATACGTAGCCCGCGGAAATTCAAAATTCGTGATACTTTTTGAACAGACCTTGTATATATTGAAATACGTTTTAAGCGTTGCATATATTGTAATATATACAACGCTTGAATGTTTTTTTAAGTTTTATATATATATATATCATAAATAAACACAGGTTCAATATCAGAGCTTACGTTTGTTTGCCGTTATTCAACACAGCGGAAAATTCTCCGCGGTGCATAAAAAAAGACTCGACAAACACGGGAGTCTTTCGTACATATGTGTATATATACAAATATGTATCTGATATTTTACGTCCACTTGGGCACTTTTTTCCCGAACGATACTTCGATGTACCTCGTATATAATCTGCTCGCTTTAAAATACTATTTGTTTTATTTTATTTTTTTTCTCACTACGTACTACTTGAAATTCCCATTTTTTAATAGGTTTGTCTTTCATTTTTCAATTCAGCCCTGTCGTAATACCATTTGGTTTAAATACCAAAATTTTTCCTTCACATTCAACAAAACATTCTTTCATCTTTAGTAAAATATCCTCCCAGTGCAGGTCCGATAATGGCGGATATAAGCCTTCCACACGCCTCGATGCAACGCTACGGGTATTTTTGTGAATCGGTTAACCGATCGGTGATTCTTTATCGATGATTCCGTTGGCGGAATTAAAATAGAAACAAGTTTCGTTACCAATGTATCACTCGGAATTTCGATTCCAAGTGATATATACTTATATACCACACTGTGTTCGTTTCAAAAACGTATTGTTTCCGAAAGAGATTAGTTTCCAGGTTGAAAATGTTCCGAACAAAAAAGAGCCAAGTGATTACCGGTATTTTAAGTACAATGGCGTCTGTACCTTATCGAGCGATGAGAACGATGAGAAGATTAGCGAGAATGGATATTTCGATTATCGAAATATCCATTCTCGCTAACGCTCCGCGATCATGGCAATCGGGAATTTATCGCGATATAGATTAACGGAAAGAGTATCGAGGAATTTTCTTTTGAATATTCGTTAAAATTTATCTTTCAACGTGGAGCAACTTTTAACCCCATTGTGACTTTTCTAAAATTAAAGACGAACAAGGCATACCAGTTTCACGGCGTTATCGTCCTCGCACAACGGCAAAACCATTCGTCATTACGTTAATTCGGAGCAGAAAAAAAACTTATTCTTTCGCATACTCCGTTTATGGTGAGAAAGTAAAAAGCAATTTTATTTCTCCGAAGCCTCGAAAGGGACGTACAAAAAAATGCAATTCGATTGAGGATACAATTATCACTAGGAAAAAACGAATAATCTTTCATGGAGATGGGAAAGAATTAGCTAAAGCTAAAGCTAAAGTTGTACACGTAACGTCTTATCGCGTGAGTAAACAAAAGACAGTCGCGGATAAAAGAAAAAATTTTGTTACGTGGAGATATATATATATATATATATATATATTCTATATATATACAGTGCTGGGCATTTGAAGTGGAATGCGGATATCTTCGCCGGTTTTCACGAAAATATGACGATTTTGAAAATTACAAAAAAGTACATTGAAGGAAATTTAATAATCTTCCGAACGTAACGTGTTCCATTGGGTTTGGTCAACAATTGCGCAATGCGCGCAACGAAAATGTGGGGGGGGGGGGGGAAATCGGGTAAACCGTCGAACTCGTGATTTAAGGTAGTAGTCTGGTAACTTAAGCCGATTTTCATGTCTTTTTTGGAGGGCGTTTTTTTGTAGGAAAATAAAAATGAATCGTTTTGGGTATTTAGGATGTTTTTATTTACATATTAAATATACAAAAAAAAAAAATTTTCAAAAAATTTAATAGTTTATTGTTATTATTATTATTGATCGAAGTTGGCACCTCGAAAAAAAAAGCGCGTGGGTGGCCCCGGTGATTTTAGCTCTTGATGTTATCTGAAATAAAAAATTCTTATTAATAATAATAATTCTTGATAATTCTTAATCTATAGACATGTCATTCTGGTCGGAACTACTGAAGTTAAATTTCATGGATAAATAACAAAATGGCGGACTTTGGAAAAAAAAGTCCTTTTATTTTGCCCGCCATTTTGTTATTTATCCATGAAATTTAACTTCAGTAGTTCCGATCAGAATGACATGTCTATAGATTAAGAATTATCAAGAATTTTTTATTTCAGATAAAATCAAGAGACAAAATCACCGGGGCCACCCACGCGCTTTTTTTTCGAGGTGCCAACTTCGATCAATAATAATAATAATAATAAACTATTAAATTTTTTCAAACAAATTTTTTTTGTATCTTTAATATGTAAATAAAAACATCCTAAATATCCATAACGATTCATTTTTATTTTCCTACAAAAAAACGCCCTCCAAAAAAGACATGAACATCGGCTTAAGTTACCAGACTACTACCTTAAGAGTTGCGGATGGGACAGAGGATGAATATGGTTATCCAACTGAAGGCTTACGAACAGGAATGAAAACTACTCCAGGAGCAATTGGATGCGCAACCTTCCGGTGGCAGGGGAGGGGGTGAAAGTGAAAATCTTTTGTCGGGGCTAACGCGAAAACTGCTGGGCCGATTGGGCTCATTTTTATCGTGGGTGTATTATTCGCGAGGGCCTATGACGCGAAAAGAAATTGGCGTTATCGTTCCCCGGAAACGGTGGGGAAATGCATCGTCGAAGTACAATTTTCACAATTCCACGTCAAATACCCAGCACTGTACGAGATTTGCTGAAAAAAAGGTGACTTTTTTAATTTTGCGGGCTACGTAGATTCGATTTTCGAATTTTTGTTTTGGTTATGTTGGTACACATTAGGGTGGTTCTTAATGGAACTTTGTCCAATAATTCTAACCCACCCCACCGAGCTGTCGAATTTTTATATGAAAAAATGCATGCATTCAAAATTTTGTTAAGAAAATTGTTTATTTTTTCAAAACTATTTATGATAAAAGAATTTTATATAACGTTTTTGTAGGAAATATAATGCTTTACAAAAAAGGTATCTTGTGAAATTCTCGTGAATCTAATATTTATCACGTAATTAGCAAAAAAAACTGTCATCATTTATTCCAAAAGTCGATCATTATGGTCAAAACACGAGTTTGACGTCGAATAGCTGCAATTTATTTTTCGTATGTATATAAGATTATGAAGAAATACGTAGCGCACTCAACAATGAAATGTAAACAATATTCAAATTTTCAATTTTATCAATTTTATTGTGAATTATAATGAATGATGTCGTATATTTTAAAAATCAACTTACAATAATGAATTACATCGGTTGGAGCAAAGTTGCTTTGTTAATATCAGGATATTTTTTTTTATATTCTTCAATTATTTGTACAATGAATTGTTTCTGATCTTCATCATAACTGAGACGATCATTGTAATCTGTAATAAGTTTCACTCCTCTTTCTGCAACATCGTTAACCACTTTAATTCCTTTAACTATTTTTAAGCCTTGTAAATAATTTTCCATTAGAAATCCACTCGCTCACATCGATATCAAAAAATGAGGAGTTGATTTCAAATCTTTCGAAAAAAGCCATGGATTTGGAACTGATAAAGAAATCAATGTCCTTATCGGTCAAAGAAGAAAAATTTATCATGAATGATAATAAAATTGATAAAATTGAAAATTTAAATATCGTTCACATACTGTTATTAAGTGCACTACGTATCTCTTCATATTTCTAATTGCATATGAAGAATACATTGCAGTTTTTCGACGTCAAACTCCTGTTTTGGCCATAATGATGGACTTTTGGAATAAATGACGACAGTTTTTTGCTAATAACGTGATAAATATTAGATTCACAAGAATTTTACAGGATACCTTTTTTGTAGAGCATTAAATTTCCTATAAAAACACATTATAAAATGTTTGTATCATGAATAGTTTTGAAATAATAAACAATTTTCTTAACAAAATTTTGAATGCATGCATTTTTTCATATAAAAATTCCACAGCTCGGTGGGGTGGGTTAGAATTATTGGACAAAGTTCCGCTTGCCCCCAATCTTTTTTCTGGATATGTTGATTACTTTCAAGGAACAATACCAAAGAATTTCCAACATCACCAAATTAAGAACCACCCTAGTACACATGCCCCCAACATATGTTGACATAAGCAGCCATTTTGCATTTTTAGTATGTTTTTGACAGATATAAAGGTTAGACGTGTTTTGCTGTGCTTGGCGATTTTTTGCTATCGAAAAAAATGGATCAAAGAATCTGTATTAAATTTTGTGTGAAAAATAAAATTAAGTGCTCCAACGCACTTGAAATGTTGACTGTGGCATTTGGCGAGTCTACTTTGAGCAAAAAAAATGTTTGTAAGTGGTACAAGCTCTTCACAGAATGCCGGGAACATTTTAATGACGATTGCTCGCCCCGGATGCCCCAGCACTTTAACAACCGATAAAAACGTTGAAGCAATGAAGAAAATTGTTATGGAGAATCGTCGAATCACTATTGGTGAAGTTGTTGAGGATGTCAACATATCGGTTGACTTATACCATACAATTTTTTCGGATGGTTTGGGCATGAAACGAATGGCAGCAAAGTTTATTCCGAAATTGCTAAATTTTGACCAAAAGAACAGTCGCATGAGCGTCGCTCAGCAGCTGTTGAATGATGTCAACGACGATCCAGATTTGCTCAAAAGAGTGATAACTGGTAACAAATGATGGGTATATGGTTATGACGTCGAAACAAAAGCGCAATCATCCCAATGAAAGAGGCCAGAAGAGCCAAGACCGAAAAAAAGCACGCCAAGTTCGGTCAGATGTGAAGGTTTTGCTCACTGTTTTCTTCGATTACAGCGGTGTGGTGCATCGTGAGTTCTTGACAGAAGGTTGTACGGTCAATAAGGAATATTACCTCCAAGTTATGCGCCGTTTGCGTGAAGCAATACGAAAAAAAATGTCCGGAATTGTGGAACAACCAATCATGGACATTGCACCACGATAATGCGCCAGCTCACACGTCATTGTTGGTTCGTGATATTTGGCCAAAAACACCCTAAGCATGCCTCAGCCACCGTATTCACCGGACGTGGCCCCCTGCGATTTTTTCCTGTTCCCAAAACTGAAAAGATCCATGAAAGGAAGGAGACTTGCCACGATTGAGGAGATAAAGACCAGCATCGCTGGAAGAGCTCGAGGTCATACCAAAAAGCGCATATTAAAAGTGCTTCGACGATTGGAAAAAGCGCTGACACAAGTGTGTTATATCTGAGGAGAATTACTTTGAAGGGGACAAAATAGATATTGATGAATAAATAAATATTTTTCGAGAAAAATAAAAAGTCACCTTTGTTTTGAACAAACCTCGTATACATAAACTTTTCAACGATCGCGTCTATGTACGTTTTAGGGTAAAATAAAACAAAGGTGAATAAAAATTAGATAAATATATAGATGATGACCATACAAATTCATTATCGGATTGTAAAATATTATTTCATTGCCGAATGGTAAAGCGGGGAAAGAGATAACGGTAATGTGAAAAAACAAACATGTGGGCGTAGTCCAGTGAGCTCGCGCTCTCCCGTTATCCACGAACAATGCCGTCCCGTGCATATCACGCGAGTATCGAAACGATATCGGTCGACATCATCTTGTTCTCTCGCACGTGCACATATTTCCACGACTTATCCGTTCCCTATCTTTCGTTGCCTATAAAATCAAATCGTACAAAGTGGTCACGGTAGTTCGAGCAACCGGTAGACTTCAAGGGACAATGAGCGTATTCCAAGTCAGCATCTTTGCGCTAATTGCATTGGCAGCAAACGGCGTCGTCGAATCCTTGGTTACTTCAGGCAAGTTGTCGAATAAATATCGAGTTAGTTTGAATTTTTTATCTTAAGGGGATTTTACCGTCGTCATAGAGAGACCGGTCGGGCAGAAAAATTGAAGGAAAGAACAAAAATGTTGGCGCCAATTTAAATATCAACAAATCCGCGGGAAGAGTCGCGAATGGAATTTAACGGCCGACAAATTACGAGATCGAAAAACTTCCATACACGTTCGGTGTCATCGATGAAATTATCTTTGTTTGCTTTTTTTTTTAATCAATTTTTGTTTAATTCTTTTTACTTTTTAATCCGCAACGAAGAAAAATCCTGTCGATATTGAGTTTTGTGATTTTTGTCTTCGCGCAAATGGGGGTTTGTATCAAGAATCTGATACTAGGATTCCTTCGAACTTATTATCATCCGATATTTATAAAATCGATGAGATTAAACGGAACGGATTTCGAATCGCATAGATTTGACATCCGGTCGTTCGGACCTGTTCCGCGATGGAAATCTTACTACTATCTTACTACTATAATAAAGCTGAAGAGTTTGTTTGTTTGTTTGTTTATTTGTTCGAACGCGCTAATCTCAGGAAATACTAATTCGATTTAAAAAATACTTTTTTCATTAAATAGCCCGTTTATTCAGGAAGGCTCTAGGCCATATAACTTTATGCTATGACCCTAATCTTACTATTTTACTACTATATTATTACATCTATACTAAACTATAATAAAGCTAAAGAGTTTGTTTGTTTAAACGCGCTAACCTCAGGAAATAATTATCCGATTTGAAAAGTTCTTTGTGCATTAGATAGCCCGTTTATTCAGGAAGGCTTTACGCCATATAATTTTATGTTATGACCATGAGAAGCGGTGGCAGCGCATTGAATCGAGGGACGGAAATTTAACGCGGGTGAAACCGCGGGGCACAGCTAGTTTATTACAAAAACGATTTTTTCGAGTCTCACGCGATTCCCAACAACGACATTGCACGAAAGCTTCGTCAAATATTGATGAAAAATTAATAGGAAAGAAAAATAGCTTATCAGGACGAAATAAACGTCCCGATAAGTGGATAGTATATTTGATTAAGCTAGAGAGTTTGTTTGTTTGTTCGTTTATTTGTTCGAACGCGCTAATCTCAGGAAATACTAATTCGATTTAAAAAATACTTTTTGCATTAGATAGCCCGTTTATTTAGGAAGGCTCTAGGCCATATAACTTTATGCTATGACCCTAATCTTACTATTTTACTCCTATATTATTACATCTATACTAAACTATAATAAAGCTAAAGATTTTGTTTGTTTGAACGCGCTAACCTCAGGAAATAATTATCCGATTTGAAAAGTTCTTTGTGCATTAGATAGCCCGTTTATTCACGAAGGCTTTACGCCATATAATTTTATGTTATGACCATAAGAAGCGGTGGCAGCGCATTGAATCGAGGGACGGAAATTCAACGCGGGTGAAACCGCGGGGCACAGCTAGTTTATTACAAAAACGTTTTTTTTCGAGTCTCACGCGATTCCCAACAACGACAATGCACGAAAGCTTAGTCAAATATTGATAATAAATTAATAGGAAAGAAAAATAGGCTTATCAGGACGGAATAAACGTCCCGATAAGTGGATAGTATATGTGATTAAGCGCGCAACATATTATTTTTTCACGATCGCCGATCGATATGTATTGCCGCGAAAAAAAATCATCGAGTCAATTGCAATTCGAACGTTAACGAGCTACCGACTCGGCAATATTATTAACGCCGTTTATTGTTTTGTTAAAAAACATACGCGATAAATACGCGCGAGAAATTCTCAACCGATTACGTATTATGTTAATTAAACAATGCTGAATAAACATTCCGGAGTTTGTTGGCGTCGCTCGTTCGCGTCATCGGTTCGAAAAATACGATAAAACGAAGAGTTTACAGAAAATTGCGCGACCATATCGATTTATTGGTGTGTTTAATTATATCATTTGATAATTAAAATATATTAAAATTGATGCGTTGGTCGATCAGTCGCGATAGAGAGGAATTTAAGTCGTACAGACACGCCGACGCACGTACAAACCGGCCATCTTTACTCCGAATATTATTTTTTAAAGTCATTGACATTTTTAAGACATTTACGTTCGATAAATATCGGGCCATTTTTATTTCATTCGGCCAACGAGTTGATTTAAGGAAATCCGAAATTGTCACCGTAATTTCATCAACTTTTCATTGACATTTTTAAGATATCTGTGTTCGATAATTATCGGGCCATTTTTATTTCATTCGGCCAACGAGTTCATTTAAGGAAATCCGAAATTGTCATCGTAATTTCATCAACTTTTCATTGACATTTTTAGGATATTTATGTACGATAATTATCGGGCCATTTTTATTTCATTCGGCCAACCAGTTCATTTAAGGAAATCCGAAATTGTCATCGTAATTTCATCAACTTTTCATTGACATTTTTAAGATATTTATGTACGATAATTATCGGGCCATTTTTATTTCATTCGGCCAACCAGTTCATTTAAGGAAATCCGAAATTGTCATCGTAATTTCATCAACTTTTCATTGACATTTTTAAGATATTTATGTACGATAATTATCGGGCCATTTTTATTTCATTCGGCCAACCAGTTCATTTAAGGAAATCCGAAATTGTCATCGTAATTTCATCAACTTTTCATTGACATTTTTAAGATATCTATGTACGATAATTATCGGGCCATTTTTATTTCATTCGGCCAACCAGTTCATTTAAGGAAATCCGAAATTGTCATCGTAATTTCATCAACTTTTTATTGACATTTTTAAGATATTAATGTTCGATAATTATCGGACCATTTTTATCTTATTCCGCCAACGAGTTGATTTAAGGAAATCCGAAATTCTCACTGTAATTGCATCAACTTTTGATTGACATTTTTAAGATATTTATGTTCGATCATTATCGGGCCATTTTTATTTCATTCGGCCAACGAGTTCTTTTAAGGAAATCCGAAATTGTCATCGTAATTTCATCAACATTTCATTGACATTTTTAAGATATTTATGTACGATAATTATCGGGCCATTTTTATTTCATTCGGCCAACCAGTTCATTTAAGGAAATCCGAAATTGTCACTGTAATTTCATCAACTTTTCATTGACATTTTTAAGATATTTATGTACGATAATTATCGGACCATTTTTATTTCATTCGGCCAACGAGTTCATTTAAGGAAATCCGAAATTGTCATCGTAATTTCATCAACTTTTCATTGACATTTTTAAGATATTTATGTACGATAATTATCGGGCCATTTTTATTTCATTCGGCCAACCAGTTCATTTAAGGAAATCCGAAATTGTCATCGTAATTTCATCAACTTTTCATTGACATTTTTAAGATATCTATGTACGATAATTATCGGGCCATTTTTATTTCATTCGGCCAACCAGTTCATTTAAGGAAATCCGAAATTGTCATCGTAATTTCATCAACTTTTCATTGACATTTTTAAGATATTAATGTTCGATAATTATCGGACCATTTTTATCTTATTCCGCCAACGAGTTGATTTAAGGAAATCCGAAATTCTCACAGTAATTGCATCAACTTTTGATTGACATTTTTAAGATATTTATGTTCGATCATTATCGGGCCATTTTTATTTCATTCGGCCAACGAGTTCTTTTAAGGAAATCCGAAATTGTCATCGTAATTTCATCAACATTTCATTGACATTTTTAAGATATTTATGTACGATAATTATAGGGCCATTTTTATTTCATTCGGCCAACCAGTTCATTTAAGGAAATCCGAAATTGTCACTGTAATTTCATCAACTTTTCATTGACATTTTTAAGATATTTATGTACGATAATTATCGGACCATTTTTATTTCATTCGGCCAACGAGTTCATTTAAGGAAATCCGAAATTGTCATCGTAATTTCATCAACTTTTCATTGACATTTTTAAGATATTTATGTACGATAATTATCGGGCCATTTTTATTTCATTCGGCCAACCAGGTCATTTAAGGAAATCCGAAATTGTCATCGTAATTTCATTAACTTTTCATTGACATTTTTAAGATATTTATGTACGATAATTATCGGGCCATTTTTATTTCATTCGGCCAACGAGTTCATTTAAGGAAATCCGAAATTGTCATCGTAATTTCATCAACTTTTCATTGACATTTTTAAGATATTTATGTACGATAATTATCGGGCCATTTTTATTTCATTCGGCCAACCAGGTTATTTAAGGAAATCCGAAATTGTCATCGTAATTTCATCAACTTTTCATTGACATTTTTAAGATATTTATGTACGATAATTATCGGACCATTTTTATCTTATTCCGCCAACGAGTTGATTTAAGGAAATCCGAAATTCTCACTGTAATTGCATCAACTTTTGATTGACATTTTTAAGATATTTATGTTCGATCATTATCGGGCCATTTTTATTTCATTCGGCCAACGAGTTCATTTAAGGAAATCCGAAATTGTCACCGTAATTTCATCAACTTTTCATTGACATTTTTAAGATATTTATGTACGATAATTATCGGGCCATTTTTATTTCATTCGGCCAACCAGTTCATTTAAGGAAATCCGAAATTGTCATCGTAATTTCATCAATTTTTCATTGACATTTTTAAGATATTTATGTACGATAATTATCGGGCCATTTTTATTTCATTCGGCCAACCAGTTCATTTAAGGAAATCCGAAATTGTCATCGTAATTTCATCAACTTTTCATTGACATTTTTAAGATATTTATGTACGATAATTATCGGGCCATTTTTATTTCATTCGGCCAACCAGTTCATTTAAGGAAATCCGAAATTGTCATCGTAATTTCATCAACTTTTCATTGACATTTTTAAGATATTTATGTACGATAATTATCGGGCCATTTTTATTTCATTCGGCCAACCAGTTCATTTAAGGAAATCCGAAATTGTCATCGTAATTTCATCAACTTTTCATTGACATTTTTAAGATATTTATGTACGATAATTATCGGGCCATTTTTATTTCATTCGGCCAACCAGTTCATTTAAGGAAATCCGAAATTGTCATCGTAATTTCATCAACTTTTCATTGACATTTTTAAGATATCTATGTACGATAATTATCGGGCCATTTTTATTTCATTCGGCCAACCAGTTCATTTAAGGAAATCCGAAATTGTCATCGTAATTTCATCAACTTTTCATTGACATTTTTAAGATATTAATGTTCGATAATTATCGGACCATTTTTATCTTATTCCGCCAACGAGTTGATTTAAGGAAATCCGAAATTCTCACTGTAATTGCATCAACTTTTGATTGACATTTTTAAGATATTTATGTTCGATCATTATCGGGCCATTTTTATTTCATTCGGCCAACGAGTTCTTTTAAGGAAATCCGAAATTGTCATCGTAATTTCATCAACTTTTCATTGACATTTTTAAGATATTTATGTACGATAATTATCGGGCCATTTTTATTTCATTCGGCCAACCAGGTCATTTAAGGAAATCCGAAATTGTCATCGTAATTTCATTAACTTTTCATTGACATTTTTAAGATATTTATGTACGATAATTATCGGGCCATTTTTATTTCATTCGGCCAACGAGTTCATTTAAGGAAATCCGAAATTGTCATCGTAATTTCATCAACTTTTCATTGACATTTTTAAGATATTTATGTACGATAATTATCGGGCCATTTTTATTTCATTCGGCCAACCAGGTTATTTAAGGAAATCCGAAATTGTCATCGTAATTTCATCAACTTTTCATTGACATTTTTAAGATATTTATGTACGATAATTATCGGACCATTTTTATCTTATTCCGCCAACGAGTTGATTTAAGGAAATCCGAAATTCTCACTGTAATTGCATCAACTTTTGATTGACATTTTTAAGATATTTATGTTCGATCATTATCGGGCCATTTTTATTTCATTCGGCCAACGAGTTCATTTAAGGAAATCCGAAATTGTCACCGTAATTTCATCAACTTTTCATTGACATTTTTAAGATATTTATGTACGATAATTATCGGGCCATTTTTATTTCATTCGGCCAACCAGTTCATTTAAGGAAATCCGAAATTGTCATCGTAATTTCATCAATTTTTCATTGACATTTTTAAGATATTTATGTACGATAATTATCGGGCCATTTTTATTTCATTCGGCCAACCAGTTCATTTAAGGAAATCCGAAATTGTCATCGTAATTTCATCAACTTTTCATTGACATTTTTAAGATATCTATGTACGATAATTATCGGGCCATTTTTATTTCATTCGGCCAACCAGTTCATTTAAGGAAATCCGAAATTGTCATCGTAATTTCATCAACTTTTCATTGACATTTTTAAGATATTAATGTTCGATAATTATCGGACCATTTTTATCTTATTCCGCCAACGAGTTGATTTAAGGAAATCCGAAATTCTCACTGTAATTGCATCAACTTTTGATTGACATTTTTAAGATATTTATGTTCGATCATTATCGGGCCATTTTTATTTCATTCGGCCAACGAGTTCTTTTAAGGAAATCCGAAATTGTCATCGTAATTTCATCAACATTTCATTGACATTTTTAAGATATTTATGTACGATAATTATAGGGCCATTTTTATTTCATTCGGCCAACCAGTTCATTTAAGGAAATCCGAAATTGTCACTGTAATTTCATCAACTTTTCATTGACATTTTTAAGATATTTATGTACGATAATTATCGGACCATTTTTATTTCATTCGGCCAACGAGTTCATTTAAGGAAATCCGAAATTGTCATCGTAATTTCATCAACTTTTCATTGACATTTTTAAGATATTTATGTACGATAATTATCGGGCCATTTTTATTTCATTCGGCCAACCAGGTCATTTAAGGAAATCCGAAATTGTCATCGTAATTTCATTAACTTTTCATTGACATTTTTAAGATATTTATGTACGATAATTATCGGGCCATTTTTATTTCATTCGGCCAACGAGTTCATTTAAGGAAATCCGAAATTGTCATCGTAATTTCATCAACTTTTCATTGACATTTTTAAGATATTTATGTACGATAATTATCGGGCCATTTTTATTTCATTCGGCCAACCAGGTTATTTAAGGAAATCCGAAATTGTCATCGTAATTTCATCAACTTTTCATTGACATTTTTAAGATATTTATGTACGATAATTATCGGACCATTTTTATCTTATTCCGCCAACGAGTTGATTTAAGGAAATCCGAAATTCTCACTGTAATTGCATCAACTTTTGATTGACATTTTTAAGATATTTATGTTCGATCATTATCGGGCCATTTTTATTTCATTCGGCCAACGAGTTCATTTAAGGAAATCCGAAATTGTCACCGTAATTTCATCAACTTTTCATTGACATTTTTAAGATATTTATGTACGATAATTATCGGGCCATTTTTATTTCATTCGGCCAACCAGTTCATTTAAGGAAATCCGAAATTGTCATCGTAATTTCATCAATTTTTCATTGACATTTTTAAGATATTTATGTACGATAATTATCGGGCCATTTTTATTTCATTCGGCCAACCAGTTCATTTAAGGAAATCCGAAATTGTCATCGTAATTTCATCAACTTTTCATTGACATTTTTAAGATATTTATGTACGATAATTATCGGGCCATTTTTATTTCATTCGGCCAACCAGTTCATTTAAGGAAATCCGAAATTGTCATCGTAATTTCATCAACTTTTCATTGACATTTTTAAGATATTTATGTACGATAATTATCGGGCCATTTTTATTTCATTCGGCCAACCAGTTCATTTAAGGAAATCCGAAATTGTCATCGTAATTTCATCAACTTTTCATTGACATTTTTAAGATATTTATGTACGATAATTATCGGGCCATTTTTATTTCATTCGGCCAACCAGTTCATTTAAGGAAATCCGAAATTGTCATCGTAATTTCATCAACTTTTCATTGACATTTTTAAGATATCTATGTACGATAATTATCGGGCCATTTTTATTTCATTCGGCCAACCAGTTCATTTAAGGAAATCCGAAATTGTCATCGTAATTTCATCAACTTTTCATTGACATTTTTAAGATATTAATGTTCGATAATTATCGGACCATTTTTATCTTATTCCGCCAACGAGTTGATTTAAGGAAATCCGAAATTCTCACTGTAATTGCATCAACTTTTGATTGACATTTTTAAGATATTTATGTTCGATCATTATCGGGCCATTTTTATTTCATTCGGCCAACGAGTTCTTTTAAGGAAATCCGAAATTGTCATCGTAATTTCATCAACATTTCATTGACATTTTTAAGATATTTATGTACGATAATTATCGGGCCATTTTTATTTCATTCGGCCAACCAGTTCATTTAAGGAAATCCGAAATTGTCACTGTAATTTCATCAACTTTTCATTGACATTTTTAAGATATTTATGTACGATAATTATCGGACCATTTTTATTTCATTCGGCCAACGAGTTCATTTAAGGAAATCCGAAATTGTCATCGTAATTTCATCAACTTTTCATTGACATTTTTAAGATATTTATGTACGATAATTATCGGGCCATTTTTATTTCATTCGGCCAACCAGTTCATTTAAGGAAATCCGAAATTGTCATCGTAATTTCATCAACTTTTCATTGACATTTTTAAGATATCTATGTACGATAATTATCGGGCCATTTTTATTCCATTCGGCCAACCAGTTCATTTAAGGAAATCCGAAATTGTCATCGTAATTTCATCAACTTTTCATTGACATTTTTAAGATATTAATGTTCGATAATTATCGGACCATTTTTATCTTATTCCGCCAACGAGTTGATTTAAGGAAATCCGAAATTCTCACTGTAATTGCATCAACTTTTGATTGACATTTTTAAGATATTTATGTTCGATCATTATCGGGCCATTTTTATTTCATTCGGCCAACGAGTTCTTTTAAGGAAATCCGAAATTGTCATCGTAATTTCATCAACATTTCATTGACATTTTTAAGATATTTATGTACGATAATTATCGGGCCATTTTTATTTCATTCGGCCAACCAGTTCATTTAAGGAAATCCGAAATTGTCACTGTAATTTCATCAACTTTTCATTGACATTTTTAAGATATTTATGTACGATAATTATCGGACCATTTTTATTTCATTCGGCCAACGAGTTCATTTAAGGAAATCCGAAATTGTCATCGTAATTTCATCAACTTTTCATTGACATTTTTAAGATATTTATGTACGATAATTATCGGGCCATTTTTATTTCATTCGGCCAACCAGTTCATTTAAGGAAATCCGAAATTGTCATCGTAATTTCATCAACTTTTCATTGACATTTTTAAGATATCTATGTACGATAATTATCGGGCCATTTTTATTTCATTCGGCCAACCAGGTTATTTAAGGAAATCCGAAATTGTCATCGTAATTTCATCAACTTTTCATTGACATTTTTAAGATATTTATGTACGATAATTATCGGACCATTTTTATCTTATTCCGCCAACGAGTTGATTTAAGGAAATCCGAAATTCTCACTGTAATTGCATCAACTTTTGATTGACATTTTTAAGATATTTATGTTCGATCATTATCGGGCCATTTTTATTTCATTCGGCCAACGAGTTCATTTAAGGAAATCCGAAATTGTCACCGTAATTTCATCAACTTTTCATTGACATTTTTAAGATATTTATGTACGATAATTATCGGGCCATTTTTATTTCATTCGGCCAACCAGTTCATTTAAGGAAATCCGAAATTGTCATCGTAATTTCATCAATTTTTCATTGACATTTTTAAGATATTTATGTACGATAATTATCGGGCCATTTTTATTTCATTCGGCCAACCAGTTCATTTAAGGAAATCCGAAATTGTCATCGTAATTTCATCAACTTTTCATTGACATTTTTAAGATATTTATGTACGATAATTATCGGGCCATTTTTATTTCATTCGGCCAACCAGTTCATTTAAGGAAATCCGAAATTGTCATCGTAATTTCATCAACTTTTCATTGACATTTTTAAGATATTTATGTACGATAATTATCGGGCCATTTTTATTTCATTCGGCCAACCAGTTCATTTAAGGAAATCCGAAATTGTCATCGTAATTTCATCAACTTTTCATTGACATTTTTAAGATATTTATGTACGATAATTATCGGGCCATTTTTATTTCATTCGGCCAACCAGTTCATTTAAGGAAATCCGAAATTGTCATCGTAATTTCATCAACTTTTCATTGACATTTTTAAGATATCTATGTACGATAATTATCGGGCCATTTTTATTTCATTCGGCCAACCAGTTCATTTAAGGAAATCCGAAATTGTCATCGTAATTTCATCAACTTTTCATTGACATTTTTAAGATATTAATGTTCGATAATTATCGGACCATTTTTATCTTATTCCGCCAACGAGTTGATTTAAGGAAATCCGAAATTCTCACTGTAATTGCATCAACTTTTGATTGACATTTTTAAGATATTTATGTTCGATCATTATCGGGCCATTTTTATTTCATTCGGCCAACGAGTTCTTTTAAGGAAATCCGAAATTGTCATCGTAATTTCATCAACTTTTCATTGACATTTTTAAGATATTTATGTACGATAATTATCGGGCCATTTTTATTTCATTCGGCCAACCAGGTCATTTAAGGAAATCCGAAATTGTCATCGTAATTTCATTAACTTTTCATTGACATTTTTAAGATATTTATGTACGATAATTATCGGGCCATTTTTATTTCATTCGGCCAACGAGTTCATTTAAGGAAATCCGAAATTGTCATCGTAATTTCATCAACTTTTCATTGACATTTTTAAGATATTTATGTACGATAATTATCGGGCCATTTTTATTTCATTCGGCCAACCAGGTTATTTAAGGAAATCCGAAATTGTCATCGTAATTTCATCAACTTTTCATTGACATTTTTAAGATATTTATGTACGATAATTATCGGACCATTTTTATCTTATTCCGCCAACGAGTTGATTTAAGGAAATCCGAAATTCTCACTGTAATTGCATCAACTTTTGATTGACATTTTTAAGATATTTATGTTCGATCATTATCGGGCCATTTTTATTTCATTCGGCCAACGAGTTCATTTAAGGAAATCCGAAATTGTCACCGTAATTTCATCAACTTTTCATTGACATTTTTAAGATATTTATGTACGATAATTATCGGGCCATTTTTATTTCATTCGGCCAACCAGTTCATTTAAGGAAATCCGAAATTGTCATCGTAATTTCATCAATTTTTCATTGACATTTTTAAGATATTTATGTACGATAATTATCGGGCCATTTTTATTTCATTCGGCCAACCAGTTCATTTAAGGAAATCCGAAATTGTCATCGTAATTTCATCAACTTTTCATTGACATTTTTAAGATATTTATGTACGATAATTATCGGGCCATTTTTATTTCATTCGGCCAACCAGTTCATTTAAGGAAATCCGAAATTGTCATCGTAATTTCATCAACTTTTCATTGACATTTTTAAGATATTTATGTACGATAATTATCGGGCCATTTTTATTTCATTCGGCCAACCAGTTCATTTAAGGAAATCCGAAATTGTCATCGTAATTTCATCAACTTTTCATTGACATTTTTAAGATATTTATGTACGATAATTATCGGGCCATTTTTATTTCATTCGGCCAACCAGTTCATTTAAGGAAATCCGAAATTGTCATCGTAATTTCATCAACTTTTCATTGACATTTTTAAGATATCTATGTACGATAATTATCGGGCCATTTTTATTTCATTCGGCCAACCAGTTCATTTAAGGAAATCCGAAATTGTCATCGTAATTTCATCAACTTTTCATTGACATTTTTAAGATATTAATGTTCGATAATTATCGGACCATTTTTATCTTATTCCGCCAACGAGTTGATTTAAGGAAATCCGAAATTCTCACTGTAATTGCATCAACTTTTGATTGACATTTTTAAGATATTTATGTTCGATCATTATCGGGCCATTTTTATTTCATTCGGCCAACGAGTTCTTTTAAGGAAATCCGAAATTGTCATCGTAATTTCATCAACATTTCATTGACATTTTTAAGATATTTATGTACGATAATTATCGGGCCATTTTTATTTCATTCGGCCAACCAGTTCATTTAAGGAAATCCGAAATTGTCACTGTAATTTCATCAACTTTTCATTGACATTTTTAAGATATTTATGTACGATAATTATCGGACCATTTTTATTTCATTCGGCCAACGAGTTCATTTAAGGAAATCCGAAATTGTCATCGTAATTTCATCAACTTTTCATTGACATTTTTAAGATATTTATGTACGATAATTATCGGGCCATTTTTATTTCATTCGGCCAACCAGTTCATTTAAGGAAATCCGAAATTGTCATCGTAATTTCATCAACTTTTCATTGACATTTTTAAGATATCTATGTACGATAATTATCGGGCCATTTTTATTCCATTCGGCCAACCAGTTCATTTAAGGAAATCCGAAAATGTCATCGTAATTTCATCAACTTTTCATTGACATTTTTAAGATATTAATGTTCGATAATTATCGGACCATTTTTATCTTATTCCGCCAACGAGTTGATTTAAGGAAATCCGAAATTCTCACTGTAATTGCATCAACTTTTGATTGACATTTTTAAGATATTTATGTTCGATCATTATCGGGCCATTTTTATTTCATTCGGCCAACGAGTTCTTTTAAGGAAATCCGAAATTGTCATCGTAATTTCATCAACATTTCATTGACATTTTTAAGATATTTATGTACGATAATTATAGGGCCATTTTTATTTCATTCGGCCAACCAGTTCATTTAAGGAAATCCGAAATTGTCACTGTAATTTCATCAACTTTTCATTGACATTTTTAAGATATTTATGTACGATAATTATCGGACCATTTTTATTTCATTCGGCCAACGAGTTCATTTAAGGAAATCCGAAATTGTCATCGTAATTTCATCAACTTTTCATTGACATTTTTAAGATATTTATGTACGATAATTATCGGGCCATTTTTATTTCATTCGGCCAACCAGGTCATTTAAGGAAATCCGAAATTGTCATCGTAATTTCATTAACTTTTCATTGACATTTTTAAGATATTTATGTACGATAATTATCGGGCCATTTTTATTTCATTCGGCCAACGAGTTCATTTAAGGAAATCCGAAATTGTCATCGTAATTTCATCAACTTTTCATTGACATTTTTAAGATATTTATGTACGATAATTATCGGGCCATTTTTATTTCATTCGGCCAACCAGGTTATTTAAGGAAATCCGAAATTGTCATCGTAATTTCATCAACTTTTCATTGACATTTTTAAGATATTTATGTACGATAATTATCGGACCATTTTTATCTTATTCCGCCAACGAGTTGATTTAAGGAAATCCGAAATTCTCACTGTAATTGCATCAACTTTTGATTGACATTTTTAAGATATTTATGTTCGATCATTATCGGGCCATTTTTATTTCATTCGGCCAACGAGTTCATTTAAGGAAATCCGAAATTGTCACCGTAATTTCATCAACTTTTCATTGACATTTTTAAGATATTTATGTACGATAATTATCGGGCCATTTTTATTTCATTCGGCCAACCAGTTCATTTAAGGAAATCCGAAATTGTCATCGTAATTTCATCAATTTTTCATTGACATTTTTAAGATATTTATGTACGATAATTATCGGGCCATTTTTATTTCATTCGGCCAACCAGTTCATTTAAGGAAATCCGAAATTGTCATCGTAATTTCATCAACTTTTCATTGACATTTTTAAGATATTTATGTACGATAATTATCGGGCCATTTTTATTTCATTCGGCCAACCAGTTCATTTAAGGAAATCCGAAATTGTCATCGTAATTTCATCAACTTTTCATTGACATTTTTAAGATATTTATGTACGATAATTATCGGGCCATTTTTATTTCATTCGGCCAACCAGTTCATTTAAGGAAATCCGAAATTGTCATCGTAATTTCATCAACTTTTCATTGACATTTTTAAGATATTTATGTACGATAATTATCGGGCCATTTTTATTTCATTCGGCCAACCAGTTCATTTAAGGAAATCCGAAATTGTCATCGTAATTTCATCAACTTTTCATTGACATTTTTAAGATATCTATGTACGATAATTATCGGGCCATTTTTATTTCATTCGGCCAACCAGTTCATTTAAGGAAATCCGAAATTGTCATCGTAATTTCATCAACTTTTCATTGACATTTTTAAGATATTAATGTTCGATAATTATCGGACCATTTTTATCTTATTCCGCCAACGAGTTGATTTAAGGAAATCCGAAATTCTCACTGTAATTGCATCAACTTTTGATTGACATTTTTAAGATATTTATGTTCGATCATTATCGGGCCATTTTTATTTCATTCGGCCAACGAGTTCTTTTAAGGAAATCCGAAATTGTCATCGTAATTTCATCAACTTTTCATTGACATTTTTAAGATATTTATGTACGATAATTATCGGGCCATTTTTATTTCATTCGGCCAACCAGGTCATTTAAGGAAATCCGAAATTGTCATCGTAATTTCATTAACTTTTCATTGACATTTTTAAGATATTTATGTACGATAATTATCGGGCCATTTTTATTTCATTCGGCCAACGAGTTCATTTAAGGAAATCCGAAATTGTCATCGTAATTTCATCAACTTTTCATTGACATTTTTAAGATATTTATGTACGATAATTATCGGGCCATTTTTATTTCATTCGGCCAACCAGGTTATTTAAGGAAATCCGAAATTGTCATCGTAATTTCATCAACTTTTCATTGACATTTTTAAGATATTTATGTACGATAATTATCGGACCATTTTTATCTTATTCCGCCAACGAGTTGATTTAAGGAAATCCGAAATTCTCACTGTAATTGCATCAACTTTTGATTGACATTTTTAAGATATTTATGTTCGATCATTATCGGGCCATTTTTATTTCATTCGGCCAACGAGTTCATTTAAGGAAATCCGAAATTGTCACCGTAATTTCATCAACTTTTCATTGACATTTTTAAGATATTTATGTACGATAATTATCGGGCCATTTTTATTTCATTCGGCCAACCAGTTCATTTAAGGAAATCCGAAATTGTCATCGTAATTTCATCAATTTTTCATTGACATTTTTAAGATATTTATGTACGATAATTATCGGGCCATTTTTATTTCATTCGGCCAACCAGTTCATTTAAGGAAATCCGAAATTGTCATCGTAATTTCATCAACTTTTCATTGACATTTTTAAGATATTTATGTACGATAATTATCGGGCCATTTTTATTTCATTCGGCCAACCAGTTCATTTAAGGAAATCCGAAATTGTCATCGTAATTTCATCAACTTTTCATTGACATTTTTAAGATATTTATGTACGATAATTATCGGGCCATTTTTATTTCATTCGGCCAACCAGTTCATTTAAGGAAATCCGAAATTGTCATCGTAATTTCATCAACTTTTCATTGACATTTTTAAGATATTTATGTACGATAATTATCGGGCCATTTTTATTTCATTCGGCCAACCAGTTCATTTAAGGAAATCCGAAATTGTCATCGTAATTTCATCAACTTTTCATTGACATTTTTAAGATATCTATGTACGATAATTATCGGGCCATTTTTATTTCATTCGGCCAACCAGTTCATTTAAGGAAATCCGAAATTGTCATCGTAATTTCATCAACTTTTCATTGACATTTTTAAGATATTAATGTTCGATAATTATCGGACCATTTTTATCTTATTCCGCCAACGAGTTGATTTAAGGAAATCCGAAATTCTCACTGTAATTGCATCAACTTTTGATTGACATTTTTAAGATATTTATGTTCGATCATTATCGGGCCATTTTTATTTCATTCGGCCAACGAGTTCTTTTAAGGAAATCCGAAATTGTCATCGTAATTTCATCAACTTTTCATTGACATTTTTAAGATATTTATGTACGATAATTATCGGGCCATTTTTATTTCATTCGGCCAACCAGGTCATTTAAGGAAATCCGAAATTGTCATCGTAATTTCATTAACTTTTCATTGACATTTTTAAGATATTTATGTACGATAATTATCGGGCCATTTTTATTTCATTCGGCCAACGAGTTCATTTAAGGAAATCCGAAATTGTCATCGTAATTTCATCAACTTTTCATTGACATTTTTAAGATATTTATGTACGATAATTATCGGGCCATTTTTATTTCATTCGGCCAACCAGGTTATTTAAGGAAATCCGAAATTGTCATCGTAATTTCATCAACTTTTCATTGACATTTTTAAGATATTTATGTACGATAATTATCGGACCATTTTTATCTTATTCCGCCAACGAGTTGATTTAAGGAAATCCGAAATTCTCACTGTAATTGCATCAACTTTTGATTGACATTTTTAAGATATTTATGTTCGATCATTATCGGGCCATTTTTATTTCATTCGGCCAACGAGTTCATTTAAGGAAATCCGAAATTGTCACCGTAATTTCATCAACTTTTCATTGGCATTTTTAAGATATTTATGTACGATAATTATCGGGCCATTTTTATTTCATTCGGCCAACCAGTTCATTTAAGGAAATCCGAAATTGTCATCGTAATTTCATCAATTTTTCATTGACATTTTTAAGATATTTATGTACGATAATTATCGGGCCATTTTTATTTCATTCGGCCAACCAGTTCATTTAAGGAAATCCGAAATTGTCATCGTAATTTCATCAACTTTTCATTGACATTTTTAAGATATTTATGTACGATAATTATCGGGCCATTTTTATTTCATTCGGCCAACCAGTTCATTTACGGAAATCCGAAATTGTCATCGTAATTTCATCAACTTTTCATTGACATTTTTAAGATATTTATGTACGATAATTATCGGGCCATTTTTATTTCATTCGGCCAACCAGTTCATTTAAGGAAATCCGAAATTGTCATCGTAATTTCATCAACTTTTCATTGACATTTTTAAGATATTTATGTACGATAATTATCGGGCCATTTTTATTTCATTCGGCCAACCAGTTCATTTAAGGAAATCCGAAATTGTCATCGTAATTTCATCAACTTTTCATTGACATTTTTAAGATATCTATGTACGATAATTATCGGGCCATTTTTATTTCATTCGGCCAACCAGTTCATTTAAGGAAATCCGAAATTGTCATCGTAATTTCATCAACTTTTCATTGACATTTTTAAGATATTAATGTTCGATAATTATCGGACCATTTTTATCTTATTCCGCCAACGAGTTGATTTAAGGAAATCCGAAATTCTCACTGTAATTGCATCAACTTTTGATTGACATTTTTAAGATATTTATGTTCGATCATTATCGGGCCATTTTTATTTCATTCGGCCAACGAGTTGATTTAAGGAAATCCGAAATTGTCACCGTAATTTCATCAACTTTTCATTGACATTTTTAAGATATCTGTGTTCGATAATTATCGGGCCATTTTTATTTCATTCGGCCAACGAGTTCATTTAAGGAAATCCGAAATTGTCATCGTAATTTCATCAACTTTTCATTGACATTTTTAAGATATTTATGTACGATAATTATCGGGCCATTTTTATTTCATTCGGCCAACCAGTTCATTTAAGGAAATCCGAAATTGTCATCGTAATTTCATCAACTTTTCATTGACATTTTTAAGATATTTATGTACGATAATTATCGGGCCATTTTTATTTCATTCGGCCAACCAGTTCATTTAAGGAAATCCGAAATTGTCATCGTAATTTCATCAACTTTTCATTGACATTTTTAAGATATTTATGTACGATAATTATCGGGCCATTTTTATTTCATTCGGCCAACCAGTTCATTTAAGGAAATCCGAAATTGTCATCGTAATTTCATCAACTTTTCATTGACATTTTTAAGATATCTATGTACGATAATTATCGGGCCATTTTTATTTCATTCGGCCAACCAGTTCATTTAAGGAAATCCGAAATTGTCATCGTAATTTCATCAACTTTTCATTGACATTTTTAAGATATTAATGTTCGATAATTATCGGACCATTTTTATCTTATTCCGCCAACGAGTTGATTTAAGGAAATCCGAAATTCTCACTGTAATTGCATCAACTTTTGATTGACATTTTTAAGATATTTATGTTCGATCATTATCGGGCCATTTTTATTTCATTCGGCCAACGAGTTCTTTTAAGGAAATCCGAAATTGTCATCGTAATTTCATCAACTTTTCATTGACATTTTTAAGATATTTATATACGATAATTATCGGGCCATTTTTATTTCATTCGGCCAACCAGGTCATTTAAGGAAATCCGAAATTGTCATCGTAATTTCATTAACTTTTCATTGACATTTTTAAGATATTTATGTACGATAATTATCGGGCCATTTTTATTTCATTCGGCCAACGAGTTCATTTAAGGAAATCCGAAATTGTCATCGTAATTTCATCAACTTTTCATTGACATTTTTAAGATATTTATGTACGATAATTATCGGGCCATTTTTATTTCATTCGGCCAACCAGGTTATTTGAGGAAATCCGAAATTGTCATCGTAATTTCATCAACTTTTCATTGACATTTTTAAGATATTTATGTACGATAATTATCGGACCATTTTTATCTTATTCCGCCAACGAGTTGATTTAAGGAAATCCGAAATTCTCACTGTAATTGCATCAACTTTTGATTGACATTTTTAAGATATTTATGTTCGATCATTATCGGGCCATTTTTATTTCATTCGGCCAACGAGTTCATTTAAGGAAATCCGAAATTGTCACCGTAATTTCATCAACTTTTCATTGACATTTTTAAGATATTTATGTACGATAATTATCGGGCCATTTTTATTTCATTCGGCCAACCAGTTCATTTGAGGAAATCCGAAATTGTCATCGTAATTTCATCAATTTTTCATTGACATTTTTAAGATATTTATGTACGATAATTATCGGGCCATTTTTATTTCATTCGGCCAACCAGTTCATTTAAGGAAATCCGAAATTGTCATCGTAATTTCATCAACTTTTCATTGACATTTTTAAGATATTTATGTACGATAATTATCGGGCCATTTTTATTTCATTCGGCCAACCAGTTCATTTAAGGAAATCCGAAATTGTCATCGTAATTTCATCAACTTTTCATTGACATTTTTAAGATATTTATGTACGATAATTATCGGGCCATTTTTATTTCATTCGGCCAACCAGTTCATTTAAGGAAATCCGAAATTGTCATCGTAATTTCATCAACTTTTCATTGACATTTTTAAGATATTTATGTACGATAATTATCGGGCCATTTTTATTTCATTCGGCCAACCAGTTCATTTAAGGAAATCCGAAATTGTCATCGTAATTTCATCAACTTTTCATTGACATTTTTAAGATATCTATGTACGATAATTATCGGGCCATTTTTATTTCATTCGGCCAACCAGTTCATTTAAGGAAATCCGAAATTGTCATCGTAATTTCATCAACTTTTCATTGACATTTTTAAGATATTAATGTTCGATAATTATCGGACCATTTTTATCTTATTCCGCCAACGAGTTGATTTAAGGAAATCCGAAATTCTCACTGTAATTGCATCAACTTTTGATTGACATTTTTAAGATATTTATGTTCGATCATTATCGGGCCATTTTTATTTCATTCGGCCAACGAGTTGATTTAAGGAAATCCGAAATTGTCACCGTAATTTCATCAACTTTTCATTGACATTTTTAAGATATCTGTGTTCGATAATTATCGGGCCATTTTTATTTCATTCGGCCAACGAGTTCATTTAAGGAAATCCGAAATTGTCACTGTAATTTCATCAACTTTTCATTGACATTTTTAAGATATTTATGTACGATAATTATCGGACCATTTTTATTTCATTCGGCCAACGAGTTCATTTAAGGAAATCCGAAATTGTCATCGTAATTTCATCAACTTTTCATTGACATTATTAAGATATTTATGTACGATAATTATCGGGCCATTTCTATTTCATTCGGCCAACCAGTTCATTTAAGGAAATCCGAAATTGTCATCGTAATTTCATCAACTTTTCATTGACATTTTTAAGATATCTATGTACGATAATTATCGGGCCATTTTTATTTCATTCGGCCAACCAGTTCATTTAAGGAAATCCGAAATTGTCATCGTAATTTCATCAACTTTTCATTGACATTTTCAAGATATTAATGTTCGATAATTATCGGACCATTTTTATCTTATTCCGCCAACGAGTTGATTTAAGGAAATCCGAAATTCTCACGGTAATTGCATCAACTTTTGATTGACATTTTTAAGATATTTATGTTCGATCATTATCGGGCCATTTTTATTTCATTCGGCCAACGAGTTCTTTTAAGGAAATCCGAAATTGTCATCGTAATTTCATCAACATTTCATTGACATTTTTAAGATATTTATGTACGATAATTATCGGGCCATTTTTATTTCATTCGGCCAACCAGTTCATTTAAGGAAATCCGAAATTGTCACTGTAATTTCATCAACTTTTCATTGACATTTTTAAGATATTTATGTACGATAATTATCGGACCATTTTTATTTCATTCGGCCAACGAGTTCATTTAAGGAAATCCGAAATTGTCATCGTAATTTCATCAACTTTTCATTGACATTTTTAAGATATTTATGTACGATAATTATCGGGCCATTTTTATTTCATTCGGCCAACCAGTTCATTTAAGGAAATCCGAAATTGTCATCGTAATTTCATCAACTTTTCATTGACATTTTTAAGATATTTATGTACGATAATTATCGGGCCATTTTTATTTCATTCGGCCAACCAGTTCATTTAAGGAAATCCGAAATTGTCATCGTAATTTCATCAACTTTTCATTGACATTTTTAAGATATCTATGTACGATAATTATCGGGCCATTTTTATTTCATTCGGCCAACCAGTTCATTTAAGGAAATCCGAAATTGTCATCGTAATTTCATCAACTTTTCATTGACATTTTTAAGATATTAATGTTCGATAATTATCGGACCATTTTTATCTTATTCCGCCAACGAGTTGATTTAAGGAAATCCGAAATTCTCACTGTAATTGCATCAACTTTTGATTGACATTTTTAAGATATTTATGTTCGATCATTATCGGGCCATTTTTATTTCATTCGGCCAACGAGTTCTTTTAAGGAAATCCGAAATTGTCATCGTAATTTCATCAACTTTTCATTGACATTTTTAAGATATTTATGTACGATAATTATCGGGCCATTTTTATTTCATTCGGCCAACCAGGTCATTTAAGGAAATCCGAAATTGTCATCGTAATTTCATTAACTTTTCATTGACATTTTTAAGATATTTATGTACGATAATTATCGGGCCATTTTTATTTCATTCGGCCAACGAGTTCATTTAAGGAAATCCGAAATTGTCATCGTAATTTCATCAACTTTTCATTGACATTTTTAAGATATTTATGTACGATAATTATCGGACCATTTTTATCTTATTCCGCCAACGAGTTGATTTAAGGAAATCCGAAATTCTCACTGTAATTGCATCAACTTTTGATTGACATTTTTAAGATATTTATGTTCGATCATTATCGGGCCATTTTTATTTCATTCGGCCAACGAGTTGATTTAAGGAAATCCGAAATTGTCACCGTAATTTCATCAACTTTTCATTGACATTTTTAAGATATCTGTGTTCGATAATTATCGGGCCATTTTTATTTCATTCGGCCAACGAGTTCATTTAAGGAAATCCGAAATTGTCACTGTAATTTCATCAACTTTTCATTGACATTTTTAAGATATTTATGTACGATAATTATCGGACCATTTTTATTTCATTCGGCCAACGAGTTCATTTAAGGAAATCCGAAATTGTCATCGTAATTTCATCAACTTTTCATTGACATTATTAAGATATTTATGTACGATAATTATCGGGCCATTTCTATTTCATTCGGCCAACCAGTTCATTTAAGGAAATCCGAAATTGTCATCGTAATTTCATCAACTTTTCATTGACATTTTTAAGATATCTATGTACGATAATTATCGGGCCATTTTTATTTCATTCGGCCAACCAGTTCATTTAAGGAAATCCGAAATTGTCATCGTAATTTCATCAACTTTTCATTGACATTTTCAAGATATTAATGTTCGATAATTATCGGACCATTTTTATCTTATTCCGCCAACGAGTTGATTTAAGGAAATCCGAAATTCTCACGGTAATTGCATCAACTTTTGATTGACATTTTTAAGATATTTATGTTCGATCATTATCGGGCCATTTTTATTTCATTCGGCCAACGAGTTCTTTTAAGGAAATCCGAAATTGTCATCGTAATTTCATCAACATTTCATTGACATTTTTAAGATATTTATGTACGATAATTATCGGGCCATTTTTATTTCATTCGGCCAACCAGTTCATTTAAGGAAATCCGAAATTGTCACTGTAATTTCATCAACTTTTCATTGACATTTTTAAGATATTTATGTACGATAATTATCGGACCATTTTTATTTCATTCGGCCAACGAGTTCATTTAAGGAAATCCGAAATTGTCATCGTAATTTCATCAACTTTTCATTGACATTTTTAAGATATTTATGTACGATAATTATCGGGCCATTTTTATTTCATTCGGCCAACCAGGTCATTTAAGGAAATCCGAAATTGTCATCGTAATTTCATTAACTTTTCATTGACATTTTTAAGATATTTATGTACGATAATTATCGGGCCATTTTTATTTCATTCGGCCAACGAGTTCATTTAAGGAAATCCGAAATTGTCATCGTAATTTCATCAACTTTTCATTGACATTTTTAAGATATTTATGTACGATAATTATCGGGCCATTTTTATTTCATTCGGCCAACCAGGTCATTTAAGGAAATCCGAAATTGTCACCGTAATTTCATCAACTTATCATTGACATTTTTAAGATATTTATGTTTGATAATTATCGGACCATTTTTATTTTATTCCGCCAACAAGTTGATTTAAGGGAATCCGAAATTGTCACTGTAATTTCATTAACTTTTGATTGGCATTTTTAAGATATTTATGTTCGATAATTATCGGACCATTTTTATCTTATGCCGCCAACGAGTTGATTTAAGGAAATCCGAAATTCTCACTGTAATTTCATCAACTTTTTATTGACATTTTTAAGATATCTATGTTCGATAATTATCGGGCCATTTTTATTTCATTCGGCCAACGAGTTCATTTAAGGAAATCCGAAATTGTCACCGTAATTTTATCAACTTATCATTGACATCTTTAAGATATTTATGTTTGATAATTATCGGACCATTTTTATTTTATTCCGCCAACAAGTTGATTTAAGGGAATCCGAAATTGTCACTGTAATTTCATTAACTTTTGATTGGCATTTTTAAGATATTTATGTTCGATAATTATCGGACCATTTTTATTTTATTCCGCCAACGAGTTGATTTAAGGGAATCCGAAATTGTCACTGTAATTTCATTAACTTTTGATTGACAGTTTTAAGATATTTATGTTCGATAATTATCGGACCATTTTTATCTTATTCCGCCAACGAGTTGATTTAAGGAAATCCGAAATTCTCACTGTAATTTCATCAACTTTTCATTGACATTTTTAAGATATTAATGTTCGATAATTATCGGACCATTTTTATCTTATTCCGCCAACGAGTTGATTTAAGGAAATCCGAAATTCTCACTGTAATTGCATCAACTTTTGATTGACATTTTTAAGATATTTATGTTCGATCATTATCGGGCCATTTTTATTTCATTCGGCCAACGAGTTCTTTTAAGGAAATCCGAAATTGTCATCGTAATTTCATCAACATTTCATTGACATTTTTAAGATATTTATGTACGATAATTATCGGGCCATTTTTATTTCATTCGGCCAACCAGTTCATTTAAGGAAATCCGAAATTGTCACTGTAATTTCATCAACTTTTCATTGACATTTTTAAGATATTTATGTACGATAATTATCGGACCATTTTTATTTCATTCGGCCAACGAGTTCATTTAAGGAAATCCGAAATTGTCATCGTAATTTCATCAACTTTTCATTGACATTTTTAAGATATTTATGTACGATAATTATCGGGCCATTTTTATTTCATTCGGCCAACCAGGTCATTTAAGGAAATCCGAAATTGTCATCGTAATTTCATTAACTTTTCATTGACTTTTTTAAGATATTTATGTACGATAATTATCGGGCCATTTTTATTTCATTCGGCCAACGAGTTCATTTAAGGAAATCCGAAATTGTCATCGTAATTTCATCAACTTTTCATTGACGTTTTTAAGATATTTATGTACGATAATTATCGGGCCATTTTTATTTCATTCGGCCAACCAGGTCATTTAAGGAAATCCGAAATTGTCACCGTAATTTCATCAACTTATCATTGACATTTTTAAGATATTTATGTTTGATAATTATCGGACCATTTTTATTTTATTCCGCCAACAAGTTGATTTAAGGGAATCCGAAATTGTCACCGTAATTTCATTAACTTTTGATTGGCATTTTTAAGATATTTATGTTCGATAATTATCGGACCATTTTTATCTTATGCCGCCAACGAGTTGATTTAAGGAAATCCGAAATTCTCACTGTAATTTCATTAACTTTTTATTGACATTTTTAAGATATCTATGTTCGATAATTATCGGGCCATTTTTATTTCATTCGGCCAACGAGTTCATTTAAGGAAATCCGAAATTGTCACCGTAATTTTATCAACTTATCATTGACATCTTTAAGATATTTATGTTTGATAATTATCGGACCATTTTTATTTTATTCCGCCAACAAGTTGATTTAAGGGAATCCGAAATTGTCACTGTAATTTCATTAACTTTTGATTGGCATTTTTAAGATATTTATGTTCGATAATTATCGGACCATTTTTATTTTATTCCGCCAACGAGTTGATTTAAGGGAATCCGAAATTGTCACTGTAATTTCATTAACTTTTGATTGACATTTTTAAGATATTTATGTTTGATAATTATCGGACCATTTTTATTTTATTCCGCCAACAAGTTGATTTAAGGGAATCCGAAATTGTCACTGTAATTTCATTAACTTTTGATTGGCATTTTTAAGATATTTATGTTCGATAATTATCGGACCATTTTTATCTTATGCCGCCAACGAGTTGATTTAAGGAAATCCGAAATTCTCACTGTAATTTCATCAACTTTTGATTGACATTTTTAAGATATCTATGTTCGATAATTATCGGGCCATTTTTATTTCATTCGGCCAACGAGTTCATTTAAGGAAATCCGAAATTGTCACCGTAATTTTATCAACTTATCATTGACATCTTTAAGATATTTATGTTTGATAATTATCGGACCATTTTTATTTTATTCCGCCAACAAGTTGATTTAAGGGAATCCGAAATTGTCACTGTAATTTCATTAACTTTTGATTGGCATTTTTAAGATATTTATGTTCGATAATTATCGGACCATTTTTATTTTATTCCGCCAACGAGTTGATTTAAGGGAATCCGAAATTGTCACTGTAATTTCATTAACTTTTGATTGACAGTTTTAAGATATTTATGTTCGATAATTATCGGACCATTTTTATCTTATTCCGCCAACGAGTTGATTTAAGGAAATCCGAAATTCTCACTGTAATTTCATCAACTTTTGACTGACATTTTTAAGATATTTATGTTCGATCATTATCGGGCCATTTTTATTTTATTCAGCCAACGAGTTGATTTAAGGAAATCCGAAATTGTCACCGTAATTTCATCAACTTTTCATTGTCGCTAATTGTTTCGTAAAAAAAAATTCAACAACGTACTTCCAGACAATAATTAAATATACAACTGTATTAGCGCCCGTGCGATTATAAAATTAAGTACGACAGTTAAAAATATGTGATGACTGATGTAACAAATACAACTGAAACTCGGTTAAAACAAAAAGCCGTCCATATCGACACGGGTTTCCCGAAATTTGCCCATGTCCATGGCGAATGCGATAAAGCGCAACTAATACGTTTGCGAGCCCAATGAAATGGGTTTTTACGTCATACGTAAGAACCCGAAAAGAAGAAAATACTAAAAGATAATACGAAAAGTCGAGAAAAAGAAAACAATTGCTATAAAGAAAAAAAAAACAAAAGTTTCTCGTTTCGTTGGGGTATTATTGAATGATGAATTTTTTCAAACGTCTTTCTGTATTTATTTTCCGCAGGCAATGATTGCACAGTGTCGATAAACTTTTCGAACGGCGACCTGAAGGAACCACAACCTTTGATACTCGAGCATGGAAAGAACGGCACGACCTTTCTTTATCCGATCGACGAGCGAGGTACCGTGAAGGTTAAAAACGGTGGAAAAATGCTGGTCGCTTGTCCCGGTCGTGGGAATTACATCCAGGGTATCTGGAACCGAAAGAATGCCAATGAAATCGAGACCTATTGCGTCGGTGGCAAAATATTTGGCTCGGGCTCGGATCGTTTTGATTTCTCAAGTTTAACCTGCAAATTTCTACCGGTTCACGTGGCACGTCGTACGAAGAATCGTTGTTACGGCAATGCCGCGCACGTGGAAATTGGATTCGCCCTCAGTAACAACAAGTTTGTCCGTACGCTCGAGATATGTCGGGACGACAATACGATGATGACACACTGGTCAAAGTATCGTTTGACCTCGAGGATCGCTGCTTTTCAATCGGGTTTCAAAAGACCCGGCAAATGGCAAGCCGGTGATTATTACGGAAATTACAACATCGACGAGCATTACAAGCCGAACAATCAGATTGACACGATAGCGAAACAAGTTGGCTCGAAACAACTCGCGATCAAGTATATCAATATCAGGAAGAATCTTTTCTTGGCACGCGGTCATTTGACCGCAAAAGCCGATTTTGTTTATGGCTCGGCGCAATCATCGACCTTTTGGTATATGAACGCGGCACCGCAGTGGCAAACTTTTAATGCCGGTAACTGGAACACATTGGAATCGAACGTGAGGCAATACGCCGGTAAAACGACTAGGGATTTCGATGTTTACACGGGAACGCACGGACACACGAGTCTCACGGACGTTAATGGGAAAAAAGTACCGATTTATCTGTACGTCAATGGTACGACGAGGGCCTTTCCCGTGCCAAAGTTTTACTGGAAAATCATTCACGATCCCGTCGCTAAGAGAGCAACGTCGTTCATAGGATTGAACGATCCTTGGACGGAGAGAATCACGGACGATATATTCATCTGCGCTAACGTAGCCGACAAAATAAAATGGCTGACGTGGCAATGGAACAACATCGCTAAGGGTGTATCGTACGCCTGTGGTGTTGATGATCTTAGAAAATCGGTACCACACGCTCCTCGCCTCAGCGTAAACGATATCTTGGCTTGATATCCTCGTTATGCTCGTTCAATCTTACTACTATAATAAAGCTGGACACTTTGTATGTTTGTTCGAACGTGCTGAACTCAGGAAATACTAGTGCGATTTGAAAAATTCTTTTTGCATTAGATAGCCCGTTTAGTCGGGAAGGCTCTAGACCATATAACTTCATGCTATGACCCTACTCTTACTATCTTACTACTGTATACTGTACGTATATACGATAATAAAGTTGGAGAGTTTGTTTGTTTGAACGAGCTAATCTCAGGAAATACTAATCCGATTTGAAATATTCTTTTTGCACTAGATAGCCCGTTTGGTCAGGATGGCTCTGGGCCATAAAAACTTCATACTATGACCCTACTGTTATTATCTTACTAATATATCTATACTATATGTAAATACGATAATAAAGCTGGAGAGTTTGTTTGAACGCGCTAATCTCAGGAAATACTAATCCGATTTGGAAAATTCTTTTTCCATTAGATAGCCCGTTTATTGGGGAAGGCTCTAAGCTATATAACTTCATGTTATAACCCTACTCATACTTGTCACTACTAAAAAAAAAAATTAGACATTTTATTTGACCCACCCTAATAGATATATTAGGGTGGGTCAAATAAAATGTCTAATTTTTTTTTTCCTTGATATAATGAAACATGTATTGTTTGGCATCTCAAAAAAATCCTCTGCAAGTATGAGCCCTTAATATTTAAATTAAGAGGTCCCTCATCGCGAATTTTCATTTCCCATTTAAATAGCATGGAAACATTTTTTTTTTAACTTTGGAATTTTATTAGACTTAATTCGTTGATGTTTGGAGAGTCTTTTAGCATATTTTTGTAGAACATTTGATGCTCTACAAAAAAGCTCTCTTGTGTCTAATCGATAAAAGTAACCGTACAAAAAATAATCGGTGATAATTAGTTCTGGATTCTACTTATCTCGTTTATTAGTAAATAAATTTAAAATAAAAAAAAATTTTAGTTATCAATATGAATAAATATGCTACTAATATATTACTAATATACTAATACACTACTAATATATTACTAATTGTTTTCAAACAAATATGAGAGAATCCAGAGCTAATTATCACCGATTATTTTTTGTACGGTTATTTTTATCGATTAGACACAAGACAGCTTTTTTGTAGAGCACCAAATGTTCTACAAAAATGTGCTGAAAGACATCCTAACATCCTAACATCAACGGTTTAAGTCTAATAAAATTCCAAAGTTAAAAAACAAATGTTCCATGTTATTTGAATGGGAAATGAAAATTCGCGATAAGGGACCTCTTAATTTAAATATGAAGGGCTCATACTTGCAGAGGGTTTTTTTGAGATGCCAAATAATACATTTTTCATTGTATTGAGGGAAAAAAAAATTGGTAATTTTATTTGACCCACCCTAATATCTATACTATATGTATATTAAGCTGTATCGTTTTTGGGCGTTTTTTTTCTTTCTTAATAGATTGTATACTCTCAAAAAAGGAAAAAAAGAAGTCGATCTGTCAAAATTTTAGCCTTCAATATTAATATTCAGATGTCGCTCATCACGATCTCCCATTTCCCATCTAAATAACATGGGAAAATTTTCTATGATATTGAAGTTTGCATCGTTGGAACGGAACGCAAATAAGTTTTGAAATTTTCATTTTCAGCATTGCTCTTACTTCTTCGTGCCCATTTAGGCCCAGGTCCTTGAAGGACACCCCAATAAAACGTTTTAACGATTTTTGTCATTGATAATCCAATCCTTAGGGAGATTAATGGTGTAAAAAATCTATTTTCGTTGCATTCCAATGATGCAAACTTCAACATCATATTTTCTTTATATCTGCAACATTGATGAGCGACCTCTGAATATTAATATTAAGGGCTAGAATTTTAACAGACTTCTTTTTTTTCCTTTTCGAGGGTATACAATTTGTTAGGGAAGAAGATGAAAAAAACTTGCCCGAAAATGATACAGTCTAATGTATACGAGGTATGTTCAAAAAGTATCGCGAATTTTGAATTTCCGCGAGCTACGTATATTCGAATTTCTATTTTTTTGTGGCGTTAGCTTGGTACTCATGTCCCTCACTTATGCTGAAAAAATCGGCCATTTTGAATGTTTAGTTAATTGTTGAAAGCTGTTTTGGTTAGACGTGTTTTGGCTTGTCTTCGATTTTTGCCTATTCCAAAAAATGGATCAAAGAATCTATCAAATTTTGTGTGAAAAACAAAATTAAGTGCGCGGACGCATTTCGAATGTTGACTGTGGCATATGGTGAAGCTACCTTGGACCAAAGCAACGTTTATCGGTGGTACAAAATGTTCTCAGAGGGCCGAGAAGATGCGAACAACGAAATGCGTTCCGGACGCCCGAGCACATCAACAAAAGACGAAAACATTGACGAAGCGAAGAAAATAATATTGGCCAATCGTCGAATCACCGTTAGAAAAATTGCTGAGGAACTAAACATATCGATTGGCTCGTGCTATTCGATTTTTACCAATGATTTGGGCATGAGACTGGTCGCCGCGAAATTCGTGCCAAAATTGCTCAATTTCGAACAAAAAACAGTGTCGCGTTAACATTGCTGAGGAGCCGTTGGACTCGGTCCGGGACGACCCAAATTTGCTCCAGAGGGTCATAACTGGTGACGAATCATGGGTTTATGGTTGTGACGTGGAAACCAAAGCTCAATCATCGCAATGGAAGCTGCTTTTTGGGAATAGGCAAAAATCGAAGAAAAGCCAAAATACGTCTAACCAAAACAGTTGTCAACGATTAACTAAACATTCAAAATGGCCGATTTTTTCAGCATAAGTGAGGGACATGAGTGCCAACCTAACGCCACAAAAAAAATTGAAAATCGAATATACTAGCCCGCGGAAATTCAAAATTCGCGATACTTTTTGAACAGACCTCGTATACTATAATAAAACTGGAGAGTTTGTTTGAACGCGCTAATCTCAGGGAATGCTAATGCGATTTGAAAAATTCTTTTTGCAGTAGATAGCCCGTTTATCCAGAAAGGCTGTAGGCCATATAACTCCATGCAATGACCCTAAAAAGTGGCGGTGGCGCCGGTTTATTTTTTAACGATTGGTCCTTTTATTTGTCCACATAATTTCCGGATGATATTTATCGTTAATGAGATGGCACTTGGCTATATACTCATAATGCGTATGAAACAGCTACATAATCGAAATATAACGCGGGGCACAGTTAATAATAAATATGTGTGACACGACGGATACATGATTATCGCTCGATCTCGATGAATCGTTCGATATGATATTTACGCGCCTGTGTATACGTATATCGAACGTTATCGCTTATCGTTCTTTTTTTTTATTAATATTCAATCATCATTTCCGAAAGATATCGTTTTATCGGGCCAAAAGTTTCTTGTACTTTGCTCCGTTGCGCCGCGGCGGGAGTTTTCGGATCGCGCGACAAAGAGAAAAATTATCATCGAAAAGGCGCGGGCGTAATGGATTCGTAGATCGGTACGGAAAAAATGGCCTCCCGCTCGGTGATGATTTCGAACCAACAAAAATATCCCGAACGCTGGTCGCGGTACATTCAGTCGTCTGTTTTCTTCTAATCACATCCGACTGTTTAACGACGCGTAGTGACGCGATGGCTTTTGTAAAATGGCCGTGAGCTTTTGATGTTTGCGTTAGCGCGCCAAAGTACACCGTGAAAGCTCGATCCTTCAACCATCAAAAGAAAAACCGTCTCTTTGCCCACCTCTTTCGCTATCTCTCGCTTCGGACTCGCCGGTTTTTTTCCCCTCCTTTTTCTCCGTTCACGTTACGCCTCAGCCTTTTCAATTATTCGCTCCCTTTTACGCCGTTGCCTCTCGAAGAAACACGGAGTCGGACAGAGAAAAACAGTTACCGTGTACACGTAGTGCGATTAGTTGCGCGCGAATACGTTATAATTATTCCGTGATACAATTGACAAAACTCGAAAGACGCTAATAAGATATTTGGCGAGAGCCCAAGCTCGCGTTTGCAAAGGCATCTAGCCGGCGTTCACACCGGTAATGTATATACAATATAGACGATGTTGGAGTTTCCATCGTTGGAACGCAACGAAAATAAGTTTTTTAAATTTTCATTTTCAGTATTGCTCACGCTTCTCTTGCCGGTTTAGGCTCGGGTCATTAAAGGAAACCCCAAAAAACGTTTTAACGATTTTTGGGTTTGAAAATCCAGCCTTAGGGGGTTGAATGGTATGAAAAATTTATTTTCGTTGCATTCCAACGATGCAAACTTCAGCATCGTCAATATAGGCCAGTTCGATTCAACAATGTCTAGAGAATGGATAACTCCTTTTTCTCATTCGAGTACATTTTCACAGCAAAACGACTCGAGAACAAAGAACGAAAAAGCTAAAACGATAATTAAAGCATTAAGGGAAGGTGGTACCCGTCCAAAGACCCTAAAAATACCTCAATTTTTATCAATACAAAATAAATTATTCTGCGAAAATTTTGTTGTGGGTTTTATTTGTATATAAAAGAAGTATTGTACTGAGTTTTTTCACAATGAAATAATTCAAAATGGCGGCTCCAGCTCCCGCCAAAGAAGGCGCTGAGTGATGTGCGCGGTACCTTCTACAGCCTCACCGAGTGGTCTGAAATAAAAAGACCAAAAAGATTCTTGAAATAGATGAAATTTGTGGGGCCCTATCGGTTTCCGATTTTTAAAAAAGCCCTTTTAAAGAAAATGGCGGCCGTTTTAAAAAAAACTCCTTTTTTCATGCTTGCCATTTTTGCCATTGGCGACCATTTTGTTATAAAGGGCTTTTTTAAAAATCGGCAACCGATAGGGCTCCACAGATTTCATCTAATTCAAAAATCTTTTTGGTTTTTTGATTTCAGACCACTTGGTGAGGCTGTAGAAGGTACCGCGCACATGGTAAGCCTCCATCTCCCCTAAACGCATATACCCCAAAGTCATATTCCCCAAAGTGCATATCCCTCAAATGCACATTCCCCAAAATGCATATCCCCCAAATGCACATACCCCAAAATGCATATCCCCCAAATGCATATACCCCAAAAGCATAATCCCCAAATGCATATACCCCAAATGCATATACCCCAAAAGCATATCCCCCAAATGCATATACCCCAAAAGCACAACCCCCAAATGCATAAACCCCAAAAGCATAACCCCCAAATGCATATTTCCCAAAATACATATCTCACAAATGTGTATTCCGCAAAATGGATATGGGGCATTCCATGCCAACTGGCACAACTTGTTTCGTTTTGCAATGGCTTCTTCTTCTTCAATTATAGCACCCCTACAGTGGGAGCCGAAAATTTTCTTCTAAATGTGATTTTCTGGAACGTTCCTGGCATATTATAAAATGAGAACGGAAAGAAAAAAAAATTGAACAAAAGCACAGATGGTCTCTTCAGTATTAAAAACAATATAAAAAAATCGGGGGAAAAATCAAAGCAGGTCGGTCCCAAAGTTGTGCCAGTTGGCATGGAATGCCCCATATCCATTTTGCGGAATACACATTTGTGAGATATGTATTTTGGGGAATATGCATTTGGGGGATATGCTTTTGGGGTATATGCATTTAGGGTATATGCATTTGGGGGATATGCTTTTAGGGAATATGCTTTTGGGGTATATGCATTTGGGGATTGTGCTTTTGGGGTATATGCATTTGGGGGATATGCATTTTAGGGAATATGCATTTGGGGGATATGCATTTGGGGGATATGCATTTTGGGGAATATGCATTTAGGGGATATGCACTTTGAAGAATATGCATTTGGGGAATATGACTTTGGGGTATATGCGTTTAGGGGAGATGGAGGCTTACCATGCATATTCCCCAAAGTGCATATCCCCCAAATGCATATTCCCCAAAGTGCATATCCCCTAAATGCATATTCCCCAAAATGCATATCCCCCAAATGCATATTACCCAAACGCATATCCCCCAAATGCATATACCCCAAAAGCATAATCCCCAAATGCATATACCCCAAAAGCATATTCCCCAAATGCATATACCCCAAAAGCACAACCCCCAAATGCATATACCCTGAAAGCATATCCCCCAAATGCATATTCCCCAAAATTCATATCTCACAAATGTGTATTCCGCAAACTGGATATGGGGCATTCTATGCCAGCTGGCACAACTTTGGGACCGACCTACTTTGATGTTTCCCCTGATTTTTTTATATAGTTATTAATACTGAAGAGACCATCTGTGCTTTTGTTCAATTTTTTTTTCTTTCCGTTCTAACTTTATAAATTACTAGAATCGGTGTCCGCGCTTTGTGCGCTGATTTGTAGGTTAAGTTCGTCGTCTACGATCGTGCGATCAGAAGTTCGCACCGAACTCCGAGCATGACAAAATTAATAGCCAATGAAAATAACAAGTTTTTTATAGGGGGTAACGAATACTTACGAGATTGAATACGAAATCTAACCCCATGGAATAAAATAATGTCGAGAAAAACGACCGAATAATTTTTTTCGTTTTGCAATGGCTTCTCCTTCTTCAATTATAGCTCCCCTACACTGGGAGCCGAAAATTTTCTTCTAAATGTGATTTTCTGGAACGTTCCTGGCATGACATCTCCGAATAATTTTTTTTCATGACACCGAAGCTTCCATATGGAAGAAAAAAACCCAATACACTGAAGAAACTTTTCGGCATCATAAACTGAATATTTATTGATAACAATAGTAATACTTTTGCGAAACATACAATTCAATTTATATTTTTGTGTAGCATTGCAGATAAAGATTTTTAATTTTGTTTTTCTTCGTTTCCGAAAAGTTTGGATTTTTCATCGACAACTCGTACACTGAAAATGAAGAATTTATGTAAAATTGCATAATCATCTGCTCTATACAGCATACATTTTTGAAATAATTATTGGATCGGCATATTTTTCAAACCACCAATTAGCATCGTGTCACGTGACGGAATTTATTATTAATGAAAAAGGAATACATCGCAGGATAATTGGTGAACTGAAGCCAAAAATACTCACGCTTGGCGATTGTCTTCTTGTAGAAGAAGAAGCCATTGCAAAACGAAAAAAATTATTCGGTCGTTTTTCTCGACATTATTTTATTTCATGGGGTTAGATTTCGTATTCAATCTCGTAAGTATTCATTACCCCCTATAAAAAAAACTTGTCATTTTCATTTGCTATTGATTTTGTCATGCTCGGAGTTCGTTAACCTACAAATCAGCGCACAAAGCGTGGACACCGATTCTAGTAATTTATAAAATGAGAACGGAAAGAAAAAAAATTGAACAAAAGCACAGATGGTCTCTTCAGTATTAAAAACAATATAAAAAAAATCAGGGGAAAAATCAAAGTAGGTCGGTCCCAAAGTTGTGCCAGTTGGCATGGAATGCCCCATATCCATTTTGCGGAATACACATTTGTCAGATATGTATTTTGGGGAATATGCATTTGGGGGATATGCTTTTGGGGTATATGCATTTGGGGGTTGTGCTTTTGGGGTATATGCATTTGGGAGATATGCTTTTGGGGTATATGCATTTGGAGATTACGCTTTTGGGGTATATGCATTTGGGGGATATGCTTTTGGGTAATATGCATTTGGGGGATATGTATTTTGGGGAATATGCATTTGGGGGATATGCATTTTGGGAAATATGCATTTGGGGGATATTCACTTTGGGGAATATGCATTTGGGAAATATGACTTTGGGGTATATGCGTTTATGGGAGATGGAGGCTTACCGCGCACATCACTTCGCGCCTTCTTTGGCGGGAGCTGGAGCCGCCATTTTGAATTATTATATTGTGAAAAAACTCAGTACAATGCTTCTTTTATATACAAATAGAACCCACAACAAAATTTTCGCAGAATAATTTATTTTGTATTGAAAAAAAATTGAGGTATTTTTGGGGTCTTTGGACGGGAACCTTCCCTCAAGGGATTAGGCCACTGTACAGGCCGAAAAAATAGGCTTTGTTGGGGATTTTTTTTTCAGAAAAACTACAAAATAAATCGAGATTACAAAATAGGGTGTTTATCATACATATCCGTGCCTGTATACAATAATTTTTTTTAAGCGATTAGTTTCAAAATGGCGGCTGTGCAGCATTTTGCGATGACGTCTCCGTTTTTATCGGCCGGAAACATAACTCAGACAATTTTCAACCGATTAACTTGAAATTTTGAATATATCTTTAAAAAGACATTGTCTATGAAAGTGCGTAGGATTTTTTCGATATATTGATTTTTGGCCAAATGGCGCATTTCTAAAGTGAAAAGTGAAAAATTTGCTTAAAAAATCGTCAGAAAATTGTTAATAACAAATGAACTATGCGAGATAATAAATAAATTCTACGCACTTCCATAGACAATGTATTTTTAAAGATATATTCGAAATTTCAATTGAATCGGTTGAAAATTGTCTGAGTTATGTTTCCGGGTAACAAAAACGGAGACGCAGCGCAAAAACGCTACACAGCCGCCATTTTGAAATTAATCGCTTCAAAAAAATTATTGTAAACCGTCACTGATATGCATGATAAACACCCTATTTTGTAATCTCGATTTATTTTGTAGTTTTTCTGAAAAAAAATCCTCAAAAAAACCTATTTTTCGGCCTCTAGAGACGCCTAACCCGTTTTAACGTCCGTGCAATTTTGGTTACTGTATTCTTTCGGTCATGCGAATGTCCTGCTATTTCTAACCCCCCGAACGCTTCACTTTGAAATCTATCCTCACTGTCCCCGGATAAACTTTACAATTTCTCTTAAGGTAGTAGTCTGGTAACTTAAGCCGATTTTCATGTTTTTTTTGGAGGGCGTTTTTTTGTAGGAAAATAAAAATGAATCGTTTTGGATATTTAGGATGTTTTTATTTACATATTAAAGATACAAAAAAAAAAAAATGTTAATTTTAAAATAATTAAAAAAAAAAAAATAATTTAATTTAATTTAATTTAATTTATTTTTAATTTGAATTTTAATTTTTTTTTTTTTTTTTTTTTTTTTTGATTAAGAATTATCCAGAATTTTTGATTTCAGATAACATCAAGAGCCAAAATCACCGGGGCCACCCACGCGCTTTTTTTTCGAGGTGCCAACTTCGATCAATAATAACAATAATAAACTATTAAATTTGTTCAACAAATTTTTTTTTTGTATCTTTAATATGTAAATAAAAACATCCTAAATATCCAAAACAATTCATTTTTATATTCCTACAAAAAAACGCCCTCTAAAAAAGACATGAAAATCGGCTCAAGTTACCAGACTACTACCTTAACCCTCGAGCTCTTCAACATCGAATCCATTCTCGCAACCCCAACCCCCACTATTCAGCCTCGTGCAGCACTATCGCCCGCTGAACCTTGCCGCCGCTACCGTATTCCAAATTACCCCGGGCTCCTTGGAAGTCACGAATTGCACAACGCTCTCTCTCTATACAAACACGCATAGACACACACATGCCCATTTCGCGTTCTCTCTCGTCCCAGTCGCAAGCATGCACGCATACACACACACAAACATACACCGACGGGCTCGTTATGCTCCCACCGTCGTTCGCATCTGCGTCGAATGTGCTGCGCGTTCGTACTCACTTGCCGATTATCTCGCAGAGCTCGTAAACATCGTCGAAGAGAACCTCGTCGTCCGCCATGGTGCGATGATCGACGCGGTCCAGTCACGATCCTCCGAGAGCCCACGGAAGGAACGAACAGCGACGAAAACAACCGTTAGAACGGTAGAAGTAGAAACAAATGATAGTTTGGCTTGCTATAACAGCGTTAGAGGGTAAAAAGATTCGTTCGCGTAGATTGACGCCAGGGGCCGCCGGCCGACTGACTCGATTATCAATCAGACGCGAGTAGCGAACGACGGCTGTTTGGTACAGTTAGCCCGCGTACACTTCGGTAGTTACGCGAGACGTCGCTGTAGGCGCGGAGCTCGCGCGACAACGGTAACGTAGAGACCGCACGGCGTGATCGCAGATCAGCCCCGATGTGTTCGTGTCACGAACGCGAGTTAACCTTCGCCACGGACGAGGAGAACACTGACACGGTCTCACGGTTATTCTCTAATAACTTTCGGCCTCGTCCGATCGCTTCGACAATCCGACAGGTTCGTATCGCACTCGTCACTGCTTCGCTGTCACATTCAACGCGAGTGTGTTCGCGCGCGCCCGTCTTACGTTTGTTTGTACGTGTCCCGAGCACTTTGCAGGACCGTGGTAAATTATCTACTGCACCGGACACCGCACCCGTCACACTATCACGGCAGACGAGCCACTCGAAATCGTGTTACCACTTGAAATTTGATGCATAGTATAGCCGGTCGAGTCTCAACAATGACGGTGACACTTGGTCCTACAACGTCAATTATCCGCACAAAGTTTCGCCCGATTCATAATCTTCTCCACTTTCCAATTATATAGGTAGGTCGTTTTCCTTTCCTCGGATCTCGTACGGTGAAAAAGATGCAAAAATTGTCGGCTCACATTCTCCCGGTTATTTCACGTTCTAATTCGTGATGTTTCGATGACAAAAAAGTAATAATAAAATTGAAAAAAATTATCAGTACCGAACGGTGGCCGACGGAGCGAGGAGAAAGACGTGTAAGGACTGGTCACTCGTTCACTGTTTAGTCAGTGCCTCGTACTCGTCGTTGTGGGAGGAACTGTTTCACGGCACTCTCGCCGGCCGTCTCTATATAACTACACACAACACACAATCTCCAAATATCCGAGAGTTGTACAACGTTGTATAAAAAAAAAATCCCGAGGTAGTTGAACGGGAGGGCGGGTTTTTTCTCGTACCGTCGAGCCAAGGGTGCAAAAGTAAAATATCAGGCAGCAGTTATTTAGTTATTGGCGGTACGTATGTATTGTTTTTTTTTCTTCTTCGACCCGATACGTCAATGAAACCACAATCGTGCGTTTCGAAATGTTGCGACATGAATCTCCCAACTGGTGGTGGACGTAAAGGTGTTCTAAGCCCGAGGCCGAGCGCTCGAAGCGCTGATGTGGGTGTCGATATGTAGTTTTATAAATGTAACTTACGACACTTTTTTTTTCTCTTCTCTTTCCGCTCGTCACCGTGTCACGATTACGATTTCCGGCCGCACATCGATGCTTCTCATCCAACACTATACACGATATTCGTACTTTCTTCTCCTTCTTTTTCTTGTTTTTTTTATTCTATTTTAATTCTTTCATTTCAAACGTTTTGCTCGTAGAGTATGGCAGCTAGTACGAATGTATGTACAGTGTATTTTTGTGGCTCGTGTGGTTTGTATGTGTGTGTGTTTGTGGATTTGTCACCGCGGTGAGAATCACCAGCAGCACGCCTCCCTATCAAGGGCCGGGGGACGAGAGTCTTCCGCTCCGAAGCAAGACTGGTTGCATAAAACGAGCGCAAGCGACTGCGCCGACCGTACACCCTCTCCTCCGAACTCCTCCGCACCCCTTGGGAAACGACGTTTCGTGGTGGGGCGGGCGTGGCGCCTTCTACGTTAGATTCTACATATCTATATAAACACATATATATCGACCGCCAAAACGAAAGGGCGTAATCCACATTACTTTGCGTTTTAAATAGTATCAGTTACGCCCATTTGTTTATTACCATTGACAGTATAAATATATCACATTTATATATGTATATATATATAAAATATACAATATATAAATACAAAGAGCTCGTTCTCAACGTCGCTTGCCTCTTTCCCCACCACCGTACCGCTCCCCTGCGCCCTTCTAAGCTCTGCTTGTCTCGCGTTATATATGGCCCTGCTTCGATCTTTATCCCCGTCAGGCCGCCAAGCGGCTTGAAAAAGAAAAAAAAAACAAAATATTCCCTCAATCGCAAGTCCTACGATTGATTTTACGTTGCGAGATAGAAAACAACGGTAAGACCCCCCATACGTATATATGTAAGAGGTACGGTGGGCAACGTCGAGTTTTCACGAAATTGCGCTCCGATGGGCGATATTTGTCGAGGCTAAAACTACCCCTCCGATTAGGAAACGAAGGCGCGTGCCGAACTGGTGGCGCCTCGCGCTAACTTTTTACCATCATGGAAGCAGGGGACGCTTCTCACCGGGCTATCGTTTTTACGTTTTGTCTCTTTTGAAGCGTTTACTCAGTGGCCTCGTGAGGGTAACACTCGTCAGAGAGTGGTTGATGATATTAAACAATTAAACAATCAAAGACACGAAATCTGTTTGGCCAGTGGTCGGCCAGCCTGTTTAGCCGCCGTTATCCTCCGTTGGTACCGCAACTTTCGCTCCAACTCGAGGTTTCTTACGAACCACCTGTGCGCCTCTATACCCTTGTCATTCCACTAATATTTCTTTTTTTTTTTCCTATGTAAACGACGGTGAAGAAAAATGATTAAACGCATCGAATGATTTTACTTTGTTGAAGATATATCGTAAATTTAATGTCACAATAATTAACGAGATGTCACGTGACTATCGCAGAAGTGATAATCCATCGAATGTATCCTCGAGATCTTCCTCCTGACCAAACACCGTCAGCACTAACATCGCATCGTCGCTTGCCCACTTTTTGTACAGCGTATCACTATCTATCGCTCTGTACCGCACCTCGTCCCGAAGATACTTCAGATGTTTGTGATCGTAAGCTTTTAGGACGACAATTTTTTCTCTGTCCGTGAGCAACACAAACGATCGAACGAACGGGTAATCTCAAAAAAATCACGAATCCCCACGAAGCTTAATTGTAAATGAAGAGAAAATCTCAATCAATGTCTTCACTCACCCCGTACGTACCCATTCGTCAAAGAATTTTGCTTTAACATCGCTCGAATCCAGCTTGAAACACAAGGCGAGAAAACCGCGTGCTATCTGCGAAAGTAGAGCTTCGATAAATTTCACTTTTCATTTTATTTTGAAATATACGATTATTTTCTATCCCCATCCGTTTCGGGACGACAATCGATATCTTGCCTCCTATCGAAAATCGTATTTTCAATGTCATTCCGTTGAAAATATCACAAAACAGCCGAAAATCACATTTCGAAAAAGAGAAAAAAAAAAGGGCGGACAATCGAGGGCCCGCTGTAACTTAAGAATTTGTTCGAAATTTCGTTGCTGAAATTTGGCACAAAAGTGAATCATGACGGGAGGTTAACGATGGCTCTGAGAGAATAAATTCTCGTACTCACGTTGGCCGCGACACTGCCTCGATCCATTGTAAAGCTTGTATTGAGAATGGAATAAAACGTGTATCTCGAGGGACCGGAGCGTTTTGAAGGGACGGCATTACCCAATGACGAAACGCGCTTTCTGCTCCGGCATTTGACGATTTTTTTCTTACCGCTTTGCACCTTCGTGCACTTGCTATTAGCCAGAAAATTAATTCGTACCGATCCACGATGTGGAAAAAAAAACAATCGTGGACATATGGATATTATATTTTTTTCAGCTTGACCGCTGTACCGTTGACATTCGGGACTTTGCTTCTTGGAGATCTTTGACACTTTTCGCACCGTATCAATTCGCTTTTTCATCCTCATAACGTTATATTATTTCATTATTTTTATCGGACAAGCATCGTTCTGCGGCGAATATTTGACACGTTAATGCGAAAAGAATATTGCGCATTTTAATTCACCAAAGGAGAAACATGGATTTTCGACATTTTTAATTTGACATATGCCAATGCGACGCGTACTCGTTCATTTTTGTTTCTTCTCTCGCCGATATGAGCGAGCGACTTATGCTCGACCGGTTCAACCGGCGGTAGACTTTTTTATTTTATTTACAACTATAATTTTAATAAAGTACACGCTACCTATATTGAATTTTTGTTCGTGATAGGGACAAAATTACAGTTGATAATCGTCGCGCTCTGTCAATATTTCACGAAGAATAACAGATTAGATGGAACTTGATACGTTTATAAAAACGACTGGTCGTTGTGCTGGCATTGTGTTGTGGCGCGATAGTCGAATTGATTTGTTTTTCTAGATTATCGAACAGACAGTCGAACTGTTGTATAAACGACATTTCACGTCCGAAACCGTGCGTAATTATTCATTTTGCGAGAATACATTTTTAAATGATTTTTTCAATTTCAACCACCGATCAGTTAAGGTAGTAGTCTGGTAACTTAAGCCGATTTTCATGGCTTTTTTGGAGGGCGTTTTTTTGTAGGAATATAAAAATGAATCGTTTTGGATATTTAGGATGTTTTTATTTACATATTAACGATACAAAAAAAAAATTTTAGTTCTAATTTTGGCTCTTGATGTTATCTGAAATAAAAAATTCTTGATAGTTCTTAATCTATAGACATGTCATTCTGGTCGGAACTACTGAAGTTAAATTTCATGGATAAATGACAAAATGGCGGACTTTGGAAAAAAAGTTTTTTTTTCCAAAGTCCGCCATTTTGTTATTTATCCATGAGATTTAACTTAAAAAAAACTTTTTTTTCCAAAGTCCGCCATTTTGTTATTTATCCATGAAATTTAACTTCGGTAGTTCCGACCAGAATGACATGTCTATAGATTAAGAATTATCAAGAATTTTTTATTTCAGATAACATCAAGAGCCAAAATCACCGGGGCCACCCATGCCCTTTTTTTCGAGGTGCCAACTTCGATCAATAATAATAATAATAATAATAAACTATTAAATTTTTTCAAACAAATTTTTTTTTGTATCTATAATATGTAAATAAAAACATCCTAAATATCCAAAACGATTCATTTTTATTTTCCTACAAAAAAACGCCCTGCAAAAAATACATGAAAATCGGCTTTAGTTACCAGACTACTACCTTAAACTACCGCTAGTACAATCAATAGAGAATATTGTGGCGCATTAAAAATAAAGGGGATTTTTTTAAAAATTAGGTTCGGTATCACGTACTCAATGTGAATTAACAAAATGGATACAAATTATGGAAGCGGAAGTGCCGCCGTTTTGAGGAAAACCGTATTGGCCAATATCTCCGTTACCGTGCACTTTAGGCCAGAAATGGTAATAACCTTTCTTGTAGATAATTGAATGTAGATAAATGATAATTTCCCATCTTTTTTTTTCAATAATTTTTTTTGCATCACTTACCGTTTACGACTTATACCACTGTTAACATTTATTTTTTCACTTTTTGACCTGTATCTCTCCTAATAATTGCTTAAACAATAAAATTCTAATAACTTATCTTTTGAATCCATAAATTTCCCACAACTTTTATTCAAAACTTTTTTGTCTCAAGTTAATATTCTCAAAGTTATAACGCGTTCAATGTTGCCTTACTGGGTGCAAGGTCAATAAAAACGAGGTATGCATAGTACAATGATGAAAATTCAATACACGTGTAAAAAAATATTAACGATATTGACATAATTAACAATAAATACCTTCTTACCTGCAAAAAACAGCGACTTCCCGTTGACATTTTTTAAATATTTGTATAATATATTTAACAATTCAATAATACTTCATAACTCGAATTGCCCCACGATTATTATCAAATTATCAATTATATAGTGTTGGCATAATGAACAAATGAATAGGAAAACGGGAAATTTACTCAAAAAGGCATGGAAAGATTGATAAGTCCGGAACGAATGGTACTTCGCAGCATATTCGGTTGGAGGCAGAGTTGCTAGACTTATTTTACTTCTTGTCGATAAGCGAACCTAATTGCGCATTTTCCTATTCTTTTGTTCATTATGCCAACAGTATATAATTGATAATTTGATAATAATCGTGGGGCAATTCGAGTTATGAAGTATTATTGAATTGTTAAAAATATTATACAAATATTTAAAAAATGTCAACGGGAAGTCGTTGCTTTTGCAGGTAAGAAGGTATTTATTGTTAATTATGTCAATATCATTGATATTTTTTTACATAAGTATTGAATTTTCATCATTGTACTATGCATACCTCGTTTTTATTAACCTTGCACCCAGTAGCGCAACATTGAACGCGTTATAACGTTAAGAATATTAACTTTAGACAAAAAAGTTTTTGAATAAAAGTTGTGGCAAATGTATGGATTCGAAAGATAAGTTATTAGCATTTTATTGTTTAAACAATTATTACGAGAGATACAGGTCAAAAAGTGAAAAAATGAATTTCAACAGTGGTATAAGTCGTAAACGGTAAGTGATACAAAAAAAATTATTTCGAAAAAAAGATGAGAAATTCAATTATCTACAAGAAAGGTCATTACCATTTTTGGCTTAAAGTGCACGGTAACGGAGATATTGGCCAATACGGTTTTCCTAATAATGGCGGCACTTCCGCTCCCATAATTTGTAACCATTTTGTTAATTCACATTCGGTACGCGATACTGAACCTAATTTTAAAAAAATCCTCTTTATTTTTAGTGCGATGCGGACAAGAGTAACGGGCTCCCTATTGATTGTACAACGCTCGCGTCCAATCGTTCGCCAAACGGTAATTAGATTTTTTTTTTCGACAGTTCGTTCGTTCCCGTCTCCGCTGACTTTGGCCGTATACATAACGTACGCGCTGAGAAAATATGACAAATATATGGCCACTGGACAAAAGTTGTATTTTACAATCTCGTATGTTTTATTTATTTTTCTCTTCGTCGTTCTATGTATTTAGTATTGGTCAAGCAATTAATTAAAGACTCCAATTCCCCTCGTATCTTTACAAACTGATGTACAATATTTACATAATAATTATCGGAACGATGTGCAATTTTGTTGTTGTCATTATAATTAGTATTATCATTAAAATTATGCAACAGAAAAACAGTTGTTTCGGCAATTATTCCTTTCTGGTGTGCGTGACGAAAAAAAAAAAAAACTGAAAATCCGGGTAAAATTATTAAAAAATCGCGCCAGCGCGGGTTCGTTACATCGGTCAAGTTATGCGAGTTGTTAGGAAAAATAAAAAAAGCCCACACTACCCGAAATGAATGTGTGTTTCCAACGACAATGACAAAATTAAGAAACGTGTAATGGGGAAAAAAAAAAAATCAAACAAACAAAAAAAAATGCGTAAACGTTGTCTTTATTATAATGCAAGAGAAATCGACGATAAAATGCAGCGAGTTGTACTCGAAATTTGACGCAAGAATACGATCCTCGCGACTCGCAGGAACGAGTAGTTCCATGTCGGGGGACTACTCGTCCCTGACATGGAATTTCTCAAATGCAAACGCCCAAAAAGAAAAACAAATTGGGAATTTTCAATATTACTTAGTATACCATTCGCATAAATCAATAAAAATTAATAGTATAATGTTTTTTTGTTCGTTTTTCATCAGCGTAACCGAGCACGTTTCGTCGAACACGATTCGTAACGCACAACAATTGCGGATAACAAATAAGACATAATATTTCATACACGTACATGAATTTTTGTTCATTGGACCAAATTTCATATCTCATATTAAAATCTCACTGAAACGGCCAGGAGTAAAAACGCAAGATAAACGTTCAATTCGTACAATTATAAATCTTTTCAGCGGCACACATTTCGTCTCGCTCGGTCCGTTATTCATTCTTGCCGCGAGTCCAACTTATAATTACAATAATGTGGCAGCTTTTATCGACAAATTGCACCAATGTTTTTTTTTTGTCATTGTTTGATATAAATTATCGGCGGTAATTCGGCCACGGAGCTCGAACGCAATTACAGCGCGAATAAAAGTATTCTACAAGAAATAATATATTTTCGTTATACATACGCAGCCACAAAATGAGTAGACTTTGAATTAATTATGCTGATTAATAAAGCAACATTGATGTTATTTTTTTTTGTTTATTTTGTTCTTATTATTATTTATTTCTTTAGCTCTAAAGAAAACTCATTTTTTCTTTGTCACGTGATCCGCATATTCTTCGTTCGGCGCACCGACAAGAATATCGGAGCAGGTTGACAAATCGGCTTAAATGGAATGATTTCTCCCTGTCGGATTGTATTATTGGGCTTAGCGGGTAAATCGTTTGGCAATTCGAGACGTACAGCACGTATATTGCAAAAAAAAAAAACTAATTTTCCCATTCAAAACGCGAGCGGTTGTAGGAATTTATTTTTCCACTTTCTTACGGAGGAAGCTTCGTCTTTTTCTTTAACCGTCACATACATTTGCGTAATTACGGAAAATCCGTGTCTATGAAAATATAGCACAATTCATGGAACTCGTCCGTTTCGGGGGGGGATACGTAAAAATAACAATACATTTTACGACCTATTCCGGTCGAAGATAACACGAGACTTTGAGAACGAAGAACGTTGGTGATCTAATGTAAAATTTAACACATCCTAGGCTAAACCCATTTTCACATAAAATCATAACGACGCGTATATTAAATTAGATTAAATTAATTATTACAGCAATTTATTGCTGTATAACATCACGAGTCAACATTATAAAATTACATTAAATTCTAAATTATATATATATATATATATATATATATAAACATATACATATATAATTCAAAATAAATCATTCTTGCAACGTTGATATCTTATTATTAATGACTGCTTTTAATTCAATGGAAATAGTGAGGTGATCCATGAATATTCGATTGATCGAATACAGTAATATGGACGAAATTCAATGAAGAATCGGTATATGTAATTGCGTGAAAATTAAAACATTCAGATTCGTGTTTAACATATCATGGAAATCGTTTGTTCAACACTCTTGGAATGTTTCGGTCGAGCGTAACCGTTGGCAAACCCGTACTTAAATTCCATGGTTTTTAATTCTTTTTCCAAACATCCGCGGTACAAGAAAGATTTTTTTTTCTCGTTTTTCTCGCCCCTTAGAATTCTTTCATCTTGTTTCCCCCGTACCAAAATTGATAACTCCGTATCGTCTACCAAGCTTTACGATTCGACGGCGTCGGTTTTCCGAGAAAAAAAAAGTGTCGCTGTTAGACATACGTATAAACATTTAACGTTGCCTTGGTTTTGAAGATTAGAATATCCGCTATCCCCGTCCTATTTACGATCCACCGTCAAACGTATCAAATTCAAAAAGGGTTTGCTTGTCGAGAACTGTATAATTCGAGAGAAAAAATAATCAAAACGGAATTTTTTCATTTTAAGGTCGGATATACGATCGATCTTTGATTTTTTTTTAACGTTGCCACAAACAGAATCAACTTGAACGAGTATATAGAGCGAATTTAAAAAAATACTTCCATCGTGGATTTGTTGAAAAAATAGTCGACGCTATTATTGATTTAATTTAAGGGAGAACACCACTGTGACCCCCTGTTTTTTTTCACATTTTTCAAGAATTTTTTTTTGTGGGAAAAAAAAGAGATATCCGAAAAATTTTTTTGGGTTTTGTTCCTTGTTTATTAATGTATCAAAAAACAAGGAACAAAACCCAAAAAAATTTTTCGAATATCTCTTTTTTTTCCCACAAAAAAAAATTCTTGAAAAATGTGAAAAAAAACAGGGGGTCACAGTGGTGTTCTCCGTTAACGATCGTTTCAATCTACGAGACTCAATTTTTTTGTTACAATTGAGTTACGGCAAATGGACGATGGGTAGGAGCGGGAGAAAAGCAATACCGAGCCCCCCCAAGAACAGCCGATCGATTTTCACCAGCGTATGGCGTCCAGCGATGCGTGCGAGTAATTCGTAAGTAATACTCAGCGAATTATGGAACGTTCGTAATCCTTGTTCGACGGTCGACGGTTTAACATTTTCACTGAGATACGGTTAACTAACGTCCCAATGTCAAATGAATACTTATATACACTTCTGGCATCACTAGGGTTTCAAAATTATCGATTTCAACGTGCTGACCCAAACAATGTATGTTAATGAACGCGCGTGTGGCTCGCGACAACTGGAATCACTTGCGATGCCACGCTCATCGGGAAGATTGCAATTTCCATGGAAATAAAATATAAAGTATATACATACGCGTGCGTAAAGAAAACAACGCGGTACTCTGTACACTCGCGCACCATTGTTGCTCCGAGCTTTTTAGAAGAAAATAAACAAACAAAAAAAGAATATTTTCACGCCTATAATATTCGCGATTACGAACTATCGATCCGCCATTTTGCAAGAATTTTTTCGTGGTTCAACAAACTTGGGTTATTATTTCAACCGATTTACGCGACATTATAGGCTCCAATTAACCCCCCTCATAACATATCGTTTTCCATTCGCCATACTTGTTATCTTTCTCGTGAAACAACGATAATAAGGCTCTTGCGACTTGACTATCTCGTTCGTCCTGTACGGATGTCAAGTCGTAGAGTCGTAGATAGATGGACAAAAGTGACAAATTGGTTAAACGCACACGGAATGTTTTAAAGGACGCGGCAGCGGCCATTGCACGAGCTCGAAGCGCACGGTTATCGAACGAGTACTTTGGCACGTTTTCTCTTTGCGCGTCGAATCGAAGAGAAAAATGTTGCGGTAAAATAGAGTGAAACAAGGATGGAAGGAAATATGACGTTCTCAATCCCAACTTTTCTCTTTACGCGGATTCGTACGATTTACAGCAACATTTCTTTTTTTCGTCCGCTAAAGATCCAGCATTGGACGGAATTTAGAAGTTATGGTCTTAGGAGCGCTGCGTATAACGCGGACAAATATTAACGGAAGATTAAATATATTAGAATCGGACGCGATATAAATATCGATATCCGTGGCTGTTTGTGTTCTCCGATGCACCAATCTTCCGACCGTCATGTAATATCGAACGTCGCGCTCTATCACGAGCTTACGTTGATGAACGATCAAAGCTTTTCTCGACCTTCCCCGGATTATTCCTTTTTTTCCATTTTTTTTTCCACTTCTTCCACTTCTCCCACCGATTCGTCGATCGTCTCTTTTCTCTCCGAGCAGACACTTTGTTTATTCCCCGTTGGAAAAGGCGCGTCTTCCGATATTAGGCAAATAGCGTGTTCTTTGTCATTCGTTGACGTCATTCACCGTTTGACGATTTTCAATCCTATATTGAAATCAACGACCGGCACCCATGAATACGAGACGCTAGACCGCCGTGGGGACTCTTGATTGTCAGTGCCACTTTGCCTTTTGAGCAAATATATCTGCCCGCAGATTTTGCGCGAAACATATACCGAGAATCTGCAAAGAATAAAATGAAGTAATTAATTATGGCAAATGATCTAATTAATTATAATAAATATGTTATAATGAATAATTATATCAACCGGATAACATCGATTACGGCAAGGAAATACCAATAATAAAATGAAACAGTGGGGCAAAAAAAAAGAAGGATCACGTATCGTTGAACCGGCTCAATCCGCGTTGACGGTAATTCAATAAATCCTAACGTCGACATCGGTGACATCGATTTGCACCATTTTATACGGACATAGCTTACGTGCGGTAGAGAGCGACGATAATCAACAAGACGAACATTAAGCGAACAAAAGCAGCCGACGACCAATTCTCTTAAGGTAGTAGTCTGGTAACTTAAGCTGATTTTCATGTCTTTTTTGGAGGGCGTTTTTTTTGTAGGAAAATAAAAATGAATCGTTTTGGATATTTAGGATGTTTTTATTGAAATATTAAAGATACAAAAAAAAATTTTTTTGAACAAATTTTATAGTTTATTATTATTATTATTGATCGAAGTTGGCACCTCGAAAAAAAAGCGCGTGGGTGGCCCCGGTGATTTTGGCTCTTGATGTTATCTGAAATCAAAAATTCTTGATAATTCTTAATGTATAGACATGTCATTCTGGTCGGAACTACTGAAGTTAAATTTCATGGATAAATAACAAAATGGCGGACTTTGGAAAAAAAAACTTTTTTTCCAAAGTCTGCCATGAAATTTAACTTCAGTAGTTCCGACCAGAATGACATGTCTATAGATTAAGAATTATCAAGAATTTTTTATTTCAGATAACACCAAGAGCCAAAATCACCGGAGCCACCCACGCGCTTTTTTTCGAGGTGCCAACTTCGATCAATAATAATAATAATAATAATAATAAATTACTAAATTTTTTCAAAAAAATTTTTTTTTGTGTCTTTAATATGTAAGTAAAAACATCCTGAATATCCAAAACGATTCATTTTTATTTTCCTACAAAAAAACGCCCTCCAAAAAAGACATGAAAATCGGCTTAAGTTACCAGACTACTACCTTAACGGGTTAGGCCACTCTAGAGGCCGAAAAAATAGGCTTTTTTGGGGATTTTTTTTCAGAAAAACTACAAAATAAATCGAGATTAAAAAATAGGGTGTTTATCATACATATCAGTGACTGTATACAATAATTTTTTTTGAAGCGATTAATTTCAAAATAGCGGCTGTGCAGCGTTTTGGCGTGGACGTCTCCGTTTTTATTGGCTGGAAATATAACTCAGACAATTTTCAACCGATTCACTTGAAATTTTGAATATATCTTTAAAAATATATTGTCTATGGAATTGCGTAGGATTTTTGTTTATATTGCATAGTTCATTTGTTATTAAGAATTTTCTGAGGATTTTTTAAGCAAATTTTTCACTTTTCACTTTAAAAGTCCGCCATTTGGCTAAAAATCAATATATCGAAAAAATCCAACGCACTTCCATAGACTATGTCTCTTTAAAGATATATCCAAAATTTCAAGTGATTCGGTTGAAAATTGTCTGAGTTATATTTCCGGCCAACAAAAGCGGAGACGTTATCGCAAAATGCTGCACAAGTCGCCATTTTGAAATTAATCGCTTCAAAAAAATTACTGTAAACAGTCACTGATATGTATGATAAACACCCTATTTTGTAATCTCGATTTATTTTGTAGTTTTTCTGAAAAAAAAATCCTCAAAAAAGCATATTTTTTCGGCCTCCAGAGTGGCCTAACCCCTTAACGCGGATAATAGAGAAAAATAAATTGCACGATTCGTTATAAAAATGACTAATTATGATAATCGTGCGAGAGACTATCGTTTTTACGTACGAATAAACGTGTAAAGAAAAAAAATAAAAAAAATAATAATAAACCGATACGTTAAGATAATTCGATCGATTTACCTGCGTTGATTTTACTCCTTAAATAACGTATGGCTCTGGCAACTATTGGCAAAGTCTGATTTTTTTTTTTCTTCTTCCAGTTGTACGAATTTCAAAAGTACAAAATATTCCGTTTTTTTTAATCGCCCCGCCAACGGGGAACGTGATATATTTTAATGAATTGTAATCATCAACGGATATCGGCGAATTTTACCGTAACCAACGTGTGACAACCGCTTCTCATTCTCTCAAATATTCGCGAAACGAAAAAACGATCTTCCGAAATAATAATCAATACCTGAGCAAACGCCGTTCCAACTGCGCTACCGGCGATAACGAGTAGATTTCGTTCCATCCACTCTTCGCCCGCCTGTATGCATCCCTTTTCGTGTATCGTAACTTCCGAGTTCTGAAAACAGAACGAACGACTACTGCTTACCGTATCCGACGCGGAATGTCGTAAGTCCCGTGAGAGTAAATGTTCATTTTTTTTGTTGTTAACTATACGCGGCAAGAACAATACGAAGAAAAATTGATCTCGCGGTGCAACTAATCGTATTATTAAATTGCATCAGAACGTTTAGAAATAATTCTCAAAACTCTTCTTGCGCGCGTGTCTCTCGTCGCGAGTTTCTTCGGCGCTCACGACCCCGAGAACTAAAACATCAACGTACCCAAACATTTTTTGGTATAAATTTAATTTATTGAAAATACGCGGGTGGATACCGGTGCCAGAGAGGATGAGAGCGATGATATCTCGCGGAACATCGCGATACCGATTTCGAGTGACCACGATCGCGCGTCAAGCTCGCACAAATCAGAGAATTATTGGAAAGAAAGAGAAAACAAACGGATAACAAACTCAAATCTTCTCTCCCTCCCGCCGCCCGCTACAGCCAGTACTTACTTCTCATTAGTGTCATAACTACATCGCCCGTTTCCATACCTCAGAGCTCTCGTACTTCCGATTAATAGTTTTCGTAAATGTACGCAACACGACTTTTGTATCCGTTCAATATCACAATAACCAGGCAGAAAATATTTATCTTTAGCTAACGGGACGAACTGGCACGTTTCTGATAATCAAATTTGGGCCGAATCGAATACCAAATGCATAACGTCATCGACGAGAAAATAATAATAATGATAATAATAATAATTATAATGCGTGCGTGGAAAATCGAATAAAATGAAAAATATCTACGGGACGAAATAAAATTTAGTCACAACGATCAAAGACATTTAAACGCTTATTAAACATTTATTAATGAGAAGTGAACTATCCCGCGATTAATGCGTTAACGAGATACCTGAAGAACCATTGTGCCGACGACGATACCAGCGACGAGTACGAGGTTCAATTCTAGCCATTCCTCGCCCGCCCTGAGGCAACCTCTTTCAAATATACTCCTCTCTCCGGGCTGCATTTTTCCAGGAAATATGCAAAAATGATTTATAACCGAGCATAAAATATTTCGCACGTACGTTTTCACGTCGTAAAGCACCCGGTTGCGCGATATTACACGCACGTCGGTGACGTGTGTCTTTGCCCCTATCACTCCGCGGTCCCTCTCGCCCGGATGTCGGTCGAGTACCCAATACATTTTGATGAACGAACGAGGGTTCGTTTAATTTCATGAAAGTTAATTGGAAGAAAAAAAAAAACAAAAATAAAAACATTAGAGTGATCCCGTCGAATTGACACCCGGGTTAAACGAAAAATTCGTGTTAATTCGCAATTCTCTAAAAATCAGCAAACACGAGCCTATCGAGAAATCTCAATCATTGCCGTTCGACATCCGATCTTTATTTATTTTATTTTTATTTAATTTTTTTCCGAAAACACGATCTGTTTGAATTAAAAAACATATATTGGGGGTACAAGTAAGTTTTAAAGGATTTACAAGAGAAGGGCGTTACTAGTATTGAATCGCATCAGATCATAATCTAAGCCCCTTCGTGTTAAAGCGTCATCAGTAGGCTTTAGTTTTCAGTGTGTGTCATTTTGTCAAAGTGATAAAGAACATGGTTTTTTAGAACTTCAAATATCTGGAATTTTGTGCCAACGAAATGGAATTTGCGAGAAGCTTTACTTTTTTGCTTCCGTTTGAAGAAAAAAAGCAGCTGAAGGTTATTGATTGTTGTGTGTTATGGGGACCATGCTCCGTTAATTTCAACTTACGAGTGCTGGCTTAGACGGTTCAAAAGTGGTGATTTTGACACGGAGGATAAGAAACGTGAGAAAGACCAGAAACGGTTGAATATGTGCAGACTTGGAGGCATTATTGAACGAAGACTCGTGTCAATCGCAAAAAAAGAACTTACAGAATCAATTTGTTACCATTTTTGCACAATAAAGCCACAATTTTCACAAAAAATCCGTTAAAACTTACTTGTACCCCTAATATACGAGGTCTGTTCAAAAAGTATCGCGAATTTTAAATTTCCGCGATTTTTTTGTGGCGTTAGGTTCGTACTCATGTGCCTCACTTATGCTGAAAAAAATCGGCCATTTTGAATGTTTAGTTAATTGTTGACAGCTGTTTTGGTTAGACGTGTGTTGGCTTGTCTTCGATTTTTGCCTATTCCAAAAAATGGATCAAAGAATCTGTATCAAATTTTGTGTGAAAAACAAAATTAAGTGCGTGGACGCATTCCGTATGTTGACTGTGGCATATGGTGAAGCTACCTTGGACCAAAGCAACGTTTATCGGTGGTGCAAAATGTTCTCAGAGGGCCGAGAAGATGCGAACAACGAAATGCGTTCCGGACGCCCGAGCACATCAACAACAGACGAAAACATTGATGAAGTGAAGAAAATAATATTGGCCAATCGTCGAATCACCGTTAGAGAAGTTGCTGAGGAACTAAACATATCGATTGGCTCGTGCTATTCGATTTTCACCAATGATTTGGGCATGAGACGGGTCGCCGCGAAATTCGCGCCAAAATTGCTCAATTTCGAACAAAAACAGTGTCGCGTTCACATTGCTAAGGAGCTGTTGGACTCGGTCCGCGATGAACCAAATTTGCTCCAGAGGATCATAACTGGTGACGAATCATGGGTTCATGGTTATAACGTGGAAACCAAAGCGCAATCATCGCAATGGAAGCTGCTTTTTTGGAATAGGCAAAAATCGAAGACAAGCCAAAAACACGTCCAACCAAAACAGCTGTCAACAATTAACTAAGCATTCAAAATGGCCGATTTTTTCAGCATAAGCGAGGGACATAAGTACCAACCTAACGCCACAAAAAAATCGAAAATCGAATATACGTAGCCCGCGGAAATTAAAAATTCGCGGTACTTTTTGAACAGACCTCGTATATCTAGATCGGTTTATTTGTTACAAACGACCGGCATAAAGTTGTTCGTTTTTTAACGTTTCGATTTGCAAGTTCGTCCAATATTCAAGAAGTTATAATCAGGCCGGACGTTTTGTACCCCGACGAACGAAATCAACGTGTGCCCGTTACCATCGAAATCTTCGTATCCGGTTAGTGGGATAAAAATCAATATTTCGATCGCCGAGGGCGTTAAAGTCCGTCGGGTAGGTGTATCTTTCGGATTGACGTCGTTTAGTTAATAATTTTATTTAGGTCAAGAGAGAAGATTATTGTTAATTAAATGATTGCGCAATCCCGATCTTCTCTGGCTCCGTTTCGACCACACTCTTGTCACGCGCGTTTCTCGTATTGTACCCATCAATTCCAGAATTCTCCAACATTATAACGGAGGCGAGCGAGCCAATTATATCAATTTAACTCAACGCTCCGCGTGCCCCTTTCGGACTAAAAACGATCGTATTTGCTTTACTATTAATACGTTGTAGAAAAATTCCGATAATATTCGAGTCGCATTGAGTGACGATTTGACCGAGAGCCGGGGTGAGCGCCGAAATTTATGAAATACCATAGTTTCATTTTTACTTTGAAAATTATTTCGTTCACGAAGCATTGACGTGAACTATGAAAAATCGTGAAAGTTTGAAAACGTCGAAGCCGCACCAAGCAGATTTACTCACGTTTCCCGGCTTTCTAACGTTGTATCCGCACTGTTTGTTTTTCGTGATTTCCTAAAAAAAAAAGGATCGATAAATATATTATTGTCTTGCACTAACGGGATTTAAGCGTGTATCACGAGCATTAATTTGTCTCGATTGTTTCTGTCGAATAGAGTGAATAAACAATCGAGACGGAAGTACAAGATCAAAGGGACGAACAAATTTCATTTTACACTTCTCACGTTGGGTTCCCGTTTGCAACAGCTGAAAGGTACCCCGCAGGCTTCGCTCGACCCGATCTCGCTGGACGAACAATTGAAATAATTATTACGATCCCAGTCCTTCGGGCCCTCGATGCCGCAGCACTGCAACTGTAATTTAATTTTTTTCCCCGGTTTTTTCTTCATTTTTTCCCATTTTTAATCTCGATTACACAAATTTTATACATCAATGGACAGCTAATGACGTATCTTTCTTTTCTCATCTCTCTGTCGACTCACCCAATCTTCTTGGATCCAGTCGATGAGGTTTTGTTGATCGGGATCATCGCGATAATGTATGATGAAAGCTTGAAAGCCTCCCGTCGCTCGTGACTTTATCTGTTGAACGTTGAACGGCGAATAGTTTCGTGATAAATAAATGAGTAACGAGCGCGTACATTCGGAAACATCGGTCCTATACGCGAACGTAATTATAATTTTATGACGTCAAATGCCAGTGGAAAAAAAAATGATAAATAATTCGTTGTTCGTACAGGCGGTTAATTCGTGAAATACGTCAAATTTAATTCGACGCTGAATCTCCATCGCGTTTATGAAATATTTGCAAGCCGTGCAAATGTACGTCGTAGTTTTTGGCTCGCGAAGAAAATTAGGATTTTTTAAATTCACGAACGATAAATTCAACTCACCCAATCTTTGAAAACGAAGCCCAAAACACCGACCGTCATTTCTAGCAAGAGCAACGAGGCCAGAAATACCGCGTACTGCAATAATAACACAGAATGAATTATTAATTTTATTCTTCAATATCCCTTTTCCAGGATAGTCAGCACAAAAATACGTCGGAACGGATTGTCAAGCCGGCGTTACGACTCTGCTACTTGAGCTTTATCGTAATTTACGAACATCAATACGCGGATACGATGTGCGAAATTTATCATTACAAAATGTTCGATGTAAAAATCGTCTGACGTTTGACTATTTGTACTGGCGTTGTTAGATTATGTACGTACCGCAGCGAGAAGGCAAGTATTTTCTCTGAGAGCACCGACGCAACCCGTAAATCCTATAATCGATGTCACCGTGCCTGAAACAACGAAAACATCATGATCCCGTATCGTTTCAACTGGAATTCGGAAATGTACGCAACTTAAGGGATCAACACCACTCTAGCGGCAGAAAAGAAGGCCTAACTTTGACGATTTATTTTGAGAGTATGAAAAAAGGAATAAGATTTCTTTTCAGAGACTTCTTTTAACAATGTCGTTGAAGATACGAACGTTCTTGCAACAAAAAAAAATTTTGTTTAAAATTGACGCCACTTACTCGTCGTATTTGCGGAAGTATATATTCGCACAAAAAACACATGATTTAGCCTGCTAATAGGCTTGAACGCCGATAAAATGAGACTCTGAGTCGGTTTTGTTGAAAAAAAAAATCTTTCGTCCAATTCGAAGGTCGTGTCCTCTTTGATAATGAATCGTGATGACTTTTACGACCCTCTAGTATGTGAAAAAAGATATAAACCCAAATATATCGGAAAGGAAACTTGAGGAGCGGTGGTCAGAGCGGCCCCATTCTAGACCAACTCTTGTAAAAGATCTTTCGTCCAATTCGAAGGTCGTGTCCTCTTTGATAATGAATCGTGATGACTTTTACGACCCTCTAGTATGTGAAAAAAAATATAAACCCAAATATATCGGAAAGGAAACTTGAGGAGCGGCGGTCAGAGCGACCCCATTCTAGACCAACTCTTGTAAAAAATCTTTCGTCCAATTCGAAGGTCGTGTCCTCTTTGATAATGGATCGTGGTGACTTTTACGACCCTCTAGTATGTGAAAAAATATATAAACCCAAATATATCGGAAAGGAAACTTGAGGAGCGGTGGTCAGAGCGACCCCATTCTAGACCAATTCTTGTAAAAAATCTTTCGTCCAATTCGACGGTCCCGTCCTCTTTGATAATGAATCGTGATGACTTTTACGACTCCTAGTATGTGAAAAAAAATATAAACCCAAATATATCGGAAAGGAAACTTGAGGAGCGGTGGTCAGAGCGACCCCATTCTAGACCAATTCTTGTAAAAAATCTTTCGTCCAATTCGAAGGTAGTGTCCTCTTTGATAATGAATCGTGATGACTTTTACGACCCTCTAGTATGTGAAAAAAAATATAAACCCAAATATATCGGAAAGGAAACTTGAGGAGCGGTGGTCAGAGCGACCCCATTCTAGACCAACTCTTGTAAAAAATCTTTCGTCCAATTTGAAGGTCGTGTCCTCTTTGATAATGAATAGTGATGACTTTTACGACCCTCTAGTATGTGAAAAAATATATAAACCCAAATATATCGGAAAGGAAACTTGAGGAGCGGTGATCAGAGCGACCCCATTCTAGACCAACTCTTGTAAAAGATCTTTCGTCCAATTCGAAGGTCGTGTCCTCTTTGATAATGAATCGTGATGACTTTTACGACCCTCTAGTATGTGAAAAAAAATATAAACCCAAATATATCGGAAAGGAAACTTGAGGAGCGGCGGTCAGAGCGACCCCATTCTAGACCAACTCTTGTAAAAAATCTTTCGTCCAATTCGAAGGTCGTGTCCTCTTTGATAATGGATCGTGGTGACTTTTACGACCCTCTAGTATGTGAAAAAATATATAAACCCAAATATATCGGAAAGGAAACTTGAGGAGCGGTGGTCAGAGCGACCCCATTCTAGACCAATTCTTGTAAAAAATCTTTCGTCCAATTCGACGGTCCCGTCCTCTTTGATAATGAATCGTGATGACTTTTACGACTCCTAGTATGTGAAAAAAAATATAAACCCAAATATATCGGAAAGGAAACTTGAGGAGCGGTGGTCAGAGCGACCCCATTCTAGACCAATTCTTGTAAAAAATCTTTCGTCCAATTCGAAGGTAGTGTCCTCTTTGATAATGAATCGTGATGACTTTTACGACCCTCTAGTATGTGAAAAAAAATATAAACCCAAATATATCGGAAAGGAAACTTGAGGAGCGGTGGTCAGAGCGACCCCATTCTAGACCAACTCTTGTAAAAAATCTTTCGTCCAATTTGAAGGTCGTGTCCTCTTTGATAATGAATAGTGATGACTTTTACGACCCTCTAGTATGTGAAAAAATATATAAACCCAAATATATCGGAAAGGAAACTTGAGGAGCGGTGATCAGAGCGACCCCATTCTAGACCAACTTTTGTAAAAAATCTTTCGTCCAATTCGAAGGTCGTGTCCTCTTTGATAATGAATCGTGATGACTTTTACGACCCTCTAGTATGTGAAAAAAATATAAACCCAAATATATCGGAAAGGAAACTTGAGGAGCGGTGGTCAGAGCGACCCCATTCTAGACCAACTCTTGTAAAAACTCTTTCGTCCAATTCGAAGGTCGTGTCCTCTTTGATAATGAATCGTGGTGACTTTTACGACCCTCTAGTATGTGAAAAAATATATAAACCCAAATATATCGGAAAGGAAACTTGAGGAGCGGTGGTCAGAGCGACCCCATTCTAGACCAATTCTTGTAAAAAATCTTTCGTCCAATTCGACGGTCCCGTCCTCTTTGATAATGAATCGTGATGACTTTTACGACTCCTAGTATGTGAAAAAAAAATATAAACCCAAATATATCGGAAAGGAAACTTGAGGAGCGGTGGTCAGAGCGACCCTATTCTAGACCAATTCTTGTAAAAAATCTTTCGTCCAATTCGAAGGTAGTGTCCTCTTTGATAATGAATCGTGATGACTTTTACGACCCTCTAGTGTGTGAAAAAAAATATAAACCCAAATATATCGGAAAGAAACTTGAGGAGCGGTGGTCAGAGCGACCCCATTCTAGACCAATTCTTGTAAAAAATCTTTCGTCCAATTCGAAGGTCGTGTCCTCTTTGATAATGAATCGTGATGACTTTTACGACCCTCTAGTATGTGAAAAATATATAAGCCCAAATATATCGGAAAGGAAACTTGAGAAGCGTTGGTCAGAGCGAACCCATTCTAGACCGACTCTTGTAAAAAATCTTTCGTCCAATTCGAAGGTCGTGTCCTCTTTGATAATGAATCGTGATGACTTTTACGACCCTCTAGTATGTGAAAAAAAATATAAGCTTAAATATATCGGAAAGGAAACTTGAGGAGCGGTGGTCAGAGCGACCCCATTCTAGACCAACTCTTGGTCACACCGTTCCTCAAGTTTCCTTTCCGATATATTTGGGTTTATATTTTTTTTCACATACTAGAGTGTCGTAAAAGTCATCACGATTCATTATCAAAGAGGACACGACTTTCGAATTGGACGAAAGATTTGTTTTTTCAACAAAACCGACTCAGAGTCTCATTTTATCGGCGTTCAAGCCTATTAGCAGGCTGAATCATGTGTTTTTGTGCGAATATATACTCCCGCACATAGGACGAGTAAGTGCCGTCAATTTAAAAAAAAAAAAAATTTTTGTTGCAAGAACGTTCGTAACTTCAACGACATATTTAACACAGTATTGAACTGTGAAATTTTTTTTTTAATTATCATTCTGATACAAAATGGCGCCGACAGAGCCCACCTTGAAAATCGTCATTTCAAAATGGAAGGACGTATTACTTGAACACCGTTGCATGGATCGATTTGAATTTTTCATAGTAGCTTCACAATTACATTCTTTATCGGAGTACGTAGCCGTTTTTTATTTAATGTTAAACTTTTCTTATACATAATTTACTGCTTATTTTTATGGCAAAAAATCGATTGATTTGTTCAAAATTGCACCATTTCTACAAAATTTGATAGAAAAAAAGCCCCACACAGTCCCATAGCCAATAGTATATAGATTATAAATTTTTTTCGTTTTTTGTTCCAGGTCGTATACTTTACGAGAAAACCGTTCTCCCATGAAGAGATTTAAAAAAAAAGATGATTTTCAAGATGGACTCTGACACCGCCATTATGTATCAAAATGATAATAAAATTTTTTTTTTCATACTTCAATATGTGTTAAATAAATCCTCTGAAAAAAAATTCTATTCCTTTTTTCATATTCCCAAAATAAATCGTCAAAGTTGTGCCTTTTTTTCTGCCGTTAGAGTGGTGATGAACCCTTAATATTTACGCTTACGTATCTAACCCAATTATTAATTATCAACAATCCAATAATTCAAATTAACCGTCCAGTTAACGCGAAGCAGGGAGTGTACGCGTGAATATACGTAAGTGCTCGGGGCGAATAATAATATTCAAAAATACACGACGAGAGTCGGAAAAGTTCACGGCATACGCGAGAGAAAACGTTGCCCCGTCGGCTATTAGTAATGCTTTTTTTTCGTTCCCTTGTGTGCACGGCGAAATTATTCTCACGTTAGTAATTAAAGTGCAGGATAATACGACTAATTATTCAATGTCAGTCCGCAATGACGCGTATACAACAAAAACAAACAAAAACTAGTAAATAAATTGAGGATGAGTTACGTTGCGTGAATCCACGTAATTCGTCATGGAGGTTCAATTGAAGATTCCGGAAGGACACGAATGCATCACGGAGAAGATATCCCGGGGGTCATTACCGTGGATATTGCGGTCAAATCTTGCGGATATATGCCATTCGTAGTTGCCATATATCCACACACATACACACACATATTTATATATATATATATATATATATATATATATATATATATATAACGTGTAGGGGCCCAATGGGAGAATTTGCATGACCCAATTAACGGAGAGAGAGGAGCTCCTATCTTGCGCGATGCTGGTCCTTCCGCCGACCTCGTTTCAGCCCTCTCCGAGTAGACTATGTAATCTACTACTATGTATATACGGAATCACGAGCGTTCCATGGATAACGAGAAAGACAGAGAGAAAGAGAAAGAGAAAGAGAGAGAGAGAGAGAGAGAGCTACATCAGTGAGGAAATTAATCACGGGAATATAAAAAACTATTCCTCAACAATGGACATAAAAAGAAGGTCGATGTGGTAATTCCTAAAACACGAAAAAGTCAACACTGTTGTTTCATCGAATCATAATGCCGCGCCTCGCCCGGAAGGAGCTTTGATTTCGTGGAAAAAGACAAAACTAAACCGAGTTAAAAAGAAAAAGTCTCGTCTATAATTGGTTAAAATATTTAACATGATTTTGAAGAACGGTGATTTTCGAGAGTACCGAAGAGAAAAATTCGAGCGTCGCAATCTACGGTTTTTAAATCAGCCAATTAACCGAAATATCTTAAACCGTAACAACGCAACGATTTATTAACCGAGAGCCCGTTGTCGTGTCTCGTGTAACACTGTGTTTTCGCGAAATCGTCGTTGCGTCCTCCAATAAAAACATCCTTGTACCAATCGATAAATGGCAATATCTCTTGGGGAAAAGACGAATATTTCGTTGACGCTCGTTTTCGACCATTCGACGGAGCATAAACGAATAACGTACGTTGCGTAATGTTCCAAACGATGAGATATAGTATTTACCGATTAGAATGAGAATGAACGCCGGATCGAGGGCGACGTTCGTCAGCCGCGAGAGATTGTTGAACGTGTCCTTTTCCTTCCAGGCCCATACACCAACCGCCATGACACCCAAACCGACCCACTGTAACGAGAGAACATGTGTCACAACATTACGAGATCGTTATTGCGTACGATTATCGGTTGAACCTTTTAAATTTTTATTATTCATACTCGAACGCTCGGTTCTACTCGCTTCAATTCTCGTTTCGTAAATCGCACACGCCCGATCTTTTATCAATATTGAAACGATAATAACCATAACGTACGCGTATTTGTAATGGCCGTGTTTACCGGTGGAAAATAACCAATGGCAAATACGCCCCGAGTTAGAACGTAGAGCGTCGCAGCTCTGTGAACCTGGAACCCGACTTAAGGTAGTAGTCTGGTAACTTGAGTACGAAAAAAAATTTTTTCAAACAAATTTTTTTTTGTATCTTTAATATGTAAATAAAAACATCCTAAATATCCAAAACGATTCATTTTTATTTTCCTACAAAAAAACGCCCTCCAAAAAAGACATGAAAATCGGCTTAAGTTACCAGACTACTACCTTAAGAAAATTCATTTTTTTTTTAAATGCATACGTTTGTACTCCGTATGTACTCATTTGTACCACCTTTTTTTTCGTTTGTACCTTAAGGGGTTCAGAATTAAGGGAGGGTTAAAAAAGACTCGGAACCCGAGTTGAAATTTAAACATTTTTTGTAACGCGGATCTATAGAAAATCATTTGTACCCGTTTGTACCACTTTTTTTTTCTTCTAAAGCTTGAGAGGTAAAAAAATACAGAGATTTTTTTCAATTTGCTAATGCGGTTACCTGGAGATCTTTAAAAATAAACTTAATCCAGGGAAAAGGATTCGTATTTTCCATCGTTTCCATCATCAATACTTCTCACGCACACCTTAAGGTGGTTTAAATGAAAGATTTATCGGTATTCGTTTGCACCTTAAGGGATATATCACTGGATGCCACATAAACGAAATTTGAAAAATGGCTTCCGCTTGTCTGTCGTTAGTACCCAATCGTACCGCAGAGACATTTGTTTGTACCTTAAAGGGTTTAGATATATAGTCGATTCAAAGTTTCAGGTAGCTGTACTTTGGCCATGTTTCGAGATAATCGAAATCTGTAAACGTCGTCTGTTTCCTCATTGTTAGTACCTGTTTGTACCACCGAGCTATTCGTTTGTACCTTAAGGGGGTTAAATATATAGCCGATTGAAAGTTTCAGGCAGGTGTACTTTGGCCATTTTTTGAGATAATCGAAATATGTAAACGACGTCTGTTTCATCATTGTTAGTACCCGTTTGTACCACCGAGCTATTCGTCTGTACCTTAAGGGGGTTAGATATATAGTCGATTAAAAGTTTCAGGTAGGTGTACTTTGGCCATTTTTTTGAGATAATCCAAATCTGTAAACGACGTCGGTTTCCTCATTGTTAGTACCCGTTTGTACCACCGAGTTATTAATTTGTACCCTCCCTTAATTCTGAACCCCTTAAGGTACAAACGGAAAAAAGGAGATACCCTTAATATACATTTGTAGTTATAATACAGGTCGGGAAATAAATTTTCGAGAGAACTTCTCGGCAGTGGGAAATTGCCTTTGAAAGATTCCCGTTTTTCGTTGTGACGGGGGATGCATTATTAGTTATTTCATTACTAAAATATTTGTTACTTAAACATTTAAATAATATTGTCTTTTTTGAAATAACCCTGAAGATATCTGCATCAGACAAAATCACAACTTTGGACAGCTATAACTACCGTGTTTTTTATCGTACATACTTTGCGCAGGTCTCATTTTCTTCGTTTTACGATTCTGCAACTTTGCAATTTTGTTTTTTTTTAAAGCATTCCTTAAGGGAATACAACGGAAAAAAAATGTTTGAAAAGCTATAACTACCGAGTTTTTTATTGTACATACTTTGCGCAGGTCTCATGTTCTCCGTTTTACGATTCTGCAACTTTGCAAATTTTTTGTTTTTTGTTAAGCATTCCTTAAGGGGACATAACGAAAAGAAATTTTTGGACAGCAATAACTACCGTTTTTTTTATCGTACATACTTTGCGCAAGTCTCATTTTCTTCGTTTCACGATTCTGCAACTTTGCAATTTTGTTTTTTTTCTTTTAAAGCATTCCTTAAGGGGATCCAACGAAAATAAATTTTTGGAAAGCTATAACTTCCGCAGGTCTCATTTTCTTCGTCTTATGATTCTACAACTTTGCAAATTTTTTGAGACTTTGCTCAGGTCTCAATTTCTGAGACCTGAACAAAGTATGGACGATAAAACCACGGTAGTTATAGCTGTCCAAAAATGTCTTTCCGTTATAACCCCTTGAAGAATGCTTAAAAACAAACAATAAAATTGCAAAGTTGCAGAATCGCATAACGAAGAAAATGAGACCTGGGCGAATTCTGTACGATAAAAAACACGGTAGTTCTAGCTGTCCAAAGATGTGATTTTGTCTGATGCAGATATCTTCAGGGTCATTTTTTTTACTTGATTTTTATTTTACGGACGCTTCGTCACTTTTTTCATTCGACGACGTTTCGCGCTCGTTTTAACGGCGATATTTTTGTCGGCCATTTTGGACCGAGTGTGTTTGGCGCACTTGTTCGGCAACGAGACCATCCCGGGTTCGTATCCCGGGCGGCAACACCAAATATATCTTTTCTCGTCGGATCATCGAGAGGACCGGTCACCGATAACGATGTATCCTCGCTTCCCCTTTCGTCATCCGCCGGATCGTCCGCGTGGTCGGTAACTGGTAGGTCGAGAATTAAATTGTCGGATTATGAAAGAAAATTTCGCGATAACGCGAATCCGAGTCACGAAGCGCGAAACCTCGTTACATCGGAATTTGTACGGGTACCGGTCACGTCGAAAATCCTCCGATGCAAATCGCCCTACCGTCAAAATCGTGTCCCGTAGAATCGAGCACATGTTGCGTGTACGCGTCACAAGGAACGATCGATATCCCATTTTTTGCGGTGCGTAAAAGACGCTTCCTATTGACGCATAAAAATGAAGGAGAAAAAAAGAAGAAATAAAAAAAATATATATATACGAGGTTTGTTTAAAAAAAAGGTGGCTTTTCAAATTTCGCGGGTGACGTACATTCGATTTTCGAATTTTTTTTGTTATGTTCGTACACATATCCCCAACATATGTTGACATTATCAGCCATTATACATTTTTAGTTTGTTTCTGACAGATATAAAGGTTAGACGTGTTTTGGTGTGCTTGGCAGTTTTTTGCTATGGAAAAAAATGGATCAAAAAATCTGTATTAAATTTAGTGTGAAAAATAAAATTAAGTGCATCAACGCACTTAAAATGTTGACTGTGGCATTTGGCGAGTCTACTTTGAGCACAAAAAATCTCTATAAGTGGTACAAGCTCTTCAAAGAAGGCCGGGAAGATGTTAATGACGAAGCCCGCTCTGGACACCCCAACCCCAACAACCGATGAAAACGTTGAAGCAGTGAAGAAAATTGTTATGAAGAATCGTCGAATCACTATTAGAGAAGTTGCTGGGGAGGATGTCAGCATATCGGTTGGCTCATGCCATACAATTTTATCGGATCTTTTGGGCATGAAACGTGTGGCAGCAAAGTTTGTTCCGAAATTGCTAAATTTTGACCAAAAGAACAGTCGCATGACCATCGCTCAGGAGCCGTTGAATGATGTCAATGGCGATTCAGATTTGCTGAAAAGGGTCATAACTGATGACGAAACATGGGTATATGGTTGTGACGTCGAAACAAAAGCCCAATCATCCCAATGGAAGCGGACAGAAGAGCCAAGACCGAAAAAAGCACGCCAAGTTCGGTTAAAAGTGAAGATTTGGCTCACTATTTTCTTCGATTACAGTGGCGTGGTGCATCGTGAATTCTTGCCAGAAGGTCGTACCATCAATAAGGAATATAACCTTCAAGTTATGCGCCGTTTGCGTGAAGCAATCTGAAAAAAAACGGCCGCAATTGTTTAACAACCGGTCATGGATATTGCACTAGGATAATGCGTCAGCTCACACGTCATTGCTTGTTCGTGATTTTTTAGCCAAAAACAACACCGTAATCATGCCTCAGCCGTCGTATTCACCGGACTTGGCCCCCTGCGACTTTTTTCCTGTTCCCAAAACTGAAAAGACCCATGAAAGAACGGAGATTTGCCACGATTGAGGAGATAAAGACCGCATCGCTGGAAGAGCTCGAGACCATACCAAAAAGCGCATATGAGAAGTTGTTCGAGGATTGGAAAAAGCGCTGGCACAAGTGTATTATATCTGAGGGAGATTACTTTGAAGAGAACAAAATAGGTATTGATGAATAAATAAATATTTTGCGAAAAAAATTAAAAGTCGCCTTTTTTTTAACAAACCTCGTGCGATTGGTGACAACATCTGCGCGGTAATCGCACGGTATTGAATTATTATTCGCTCGCTCGGAGGCAAGAAAGTCGTGGCACGCGCGCTCGTTGATTATCGCGAAATCTCGCGCGGACGCGCGATCAACGACGGAACGTTCACTCGTTCGAAGCGAGCATTATCGTCGTTAATAATAAGCATTTGCCAGCAACGACGCGATTGTTATCTCCGATCGTGGATAACCTCGTTCAGCATTCCCGAGTCGGAGCACTTTTACGACGATGATTACGAACGAGGATCGGTATATTTAACGAAAGGTTAAGTCGTATCCGTCTTTGATCCCTCGACGCTGTCGTTTAGCGCCACGAGCGATCGAGCGATCGAGAGAATGTGCGAATGAGCAACGCTTGATTCGAGAATCGTGTGGTTATAACTCGGACAAGCGTCGTCTCGAGTGGGCGACGTGTCGACGTTACCGGGGGAATCGTTATAAAACGTATTGCGAGAAGAAAAATTAAGAAAATGATCCGAGGTATTTGTGCGAACCAGCACAACGTAATTTTCGTGTTTCGACGCGTTAAGGGATATGGCCAAGGTAGAATTTTAAAAAAATCCATGTTTTTTATTGCTTAAACGACGCTTTATCATCACAAAAATAAGTTACTATTTGATTTATAGCGAGAAAAATTTTTTTTCACCGACTCTGAGCGTATAACCGTAAGCTTACTTCTGGCAGGTGCATAGAGTACCCGAGCGCGCCGCGTGATAAATAACTTCGACATCTTTTACCCGATTGACTTCAAATTAAAAAATTATATTTCTAATTACATTTCGCAGAGAAGTACGTACGGAATTTCCGATTAGTCAAAAACTTTCCAACTTATGAGCAGTTTTATACGAAATTGTTCACTGGAAATTCACCTTTTAAGTTCAAATCCCATGATGCTGAAGTTTACGTCGTTAGATCGCAACGAAATCAAGTTAAAAAAAAAATTAAATTTCAGTATTGCTCGAGATTTTCGCGGGACCCCGGCGCCTAACGACATTTGGGACCCAGGCCGCTAACAACGACCTCTAAAAAAATTTGAATCATTTTCTATGTCCGGAAAGCATCCTTCGTACTTCGTACTGTAATAAGATAGTTAGATTTTTTATGATCGTTGAACGTTTTTCGTCTCTACAGGAGACCGGACATAGAAAGTCATTCCAATTTTTTCAGGGGTCGCCGTTAGGGAGCTGAGTCCCAAATGTTGAAAAATTGAAGATTAATTCTTTTATTTTAAACTTGATTTCGTTGCGTTCCAACAATGCAAACTTCAGCATCAGCAAATGCCGATAATATTCGAATAAAACAATAATTTTCTAATTCCGTACGTACTGCTCTAGGTATTCTGATGTGGATTAACGAGAATTTTTTTTTTTTGTCTAGGTCAAAAATTGTGGATGCGAAATGTCGCGCCGTGGAGCACTTAAAAAAAACAAAGCCACCAAAAGCAAATAGCAGTAGTCGACCACTTTGTATGACAAAAAAAACAAAAAAAAATATTTTTCATTAGCTTAATATTTATATTAAATAAACGTGTAATTAGTTTTATAAATAAATGACTTTTGCATACAGAAAAAAATTGTTAAATGTGCAAATGATTTTATACCCGCTACCGTGGCCATACCCCTTAATTTTTGGATTCGATACAAAATGGTCGTTGAAAAAATTTACTTTTATTAACGCAACGGCGCTCGGTCGGGTCTCGGAACGCGTTTTCATTAGCACTTGACCGATTTTTTCATCGTTTCTCATCATTGAAGATATTCTAAAATTTCGACAATATTGTCGCAGATCGTTGGATCCCGACTGATAATCGTCTTGCGTAATACCGAGTAATCCGTTTGACGAGTCTCATATATACAAAAGAGATCGTCTCCTACAGATTCGTAACGGCAATTCTAGGGGTAAATCAAATTTCATATTGACGTTCCAACGGTAACGTAAAAGGTGAGAGTACTTTCTTCGTCGAGATTATCGTTCCGTACGAGGGTTCCGCTTTCAATCGGGATCGTCCGTTTCCCACCATCGGGCCACTGGCCGTCGAATGATCGTAACGAATTCGAAAATCGTATCATTTTTCTGTTTATTTTTTCCTCGAGAGGGTATTAGCGGACGGATGGGTAACGAATTGTTTGTAATTTGATCGTAACGGGCGTGTGAATATTATCGTGCATAATGCGCTTATCGCGAGTGTACGGCCGGACATAATAATATGTGTAAATATGTACGGAAGAGGACGTGCGGGCGAAACCAGATTCGGTAATGGCGCATGACGAGCGCCAGCGTCCGAGGAAATTACACTTGCTCGAATCTCCTCTCCGCGGACTTTTCTTCGAGATACAACAATCGAGCGTTTCTCGTTTTCCAACGCCCGCGATTAACGTAAAGTATATATACCGGTCATCGGACGGGAACCGGTATAAACCTATATACCTATATACCAACATTTTCCCCGTTCATGTAACGGCCATAAACTGCCCAGTTTTTCCCACGTTATATCCACATTTCCCCCCGTGCTATCGTGCGCCAATAACAACACAACGGTACCGATCATCGCGCGTTAATATCGAACACGCTTTCTGTATCAACAAAAGATATCATTTTATTATTACGACTAAAACATAGGCCGTTTCTCAACGTATATCATACTCCATCAAAAACTTAAAAAGTTAAAAATGGGAGCCAAGTAATCAGAAAATGTGTCCAATCTAGAGACAAAAACTTACGACTTCAAAAGTCGTTTTCTAATATCTAATAAAAAGTGAAAAGAAATCATTTCATAAATTAGCCAAGTAAACTACTACTCCTTCCGCCAATCAACCTGCCCCCTTTTGTACGGTATGCCACAAAAGTCTACTGAAAATGCTGTACAAACACTTGGCGTGCATGGTTAAGACAAATAACCCCGGGAAGATCTAGGCGTGACGGGCGGCCCGGTGTTCTTTCCGGACAAACAACATACTCGTTTAGTGAGAAGCCGATTTATTTAATTTTCCAACTTCCAACATATTTTTTTCTCGGATATGGTGATATAAACGTTCAGTTTATGTCACATTGGAACATCTAATCAAAATTTAACGCCTTGGAAATCGTACTGTCACCAAAGAAATTAAAATTTGATCACAATAGCCGATTATTCACTTTGCCATATCTATCAAAAGATTTATTATGGGAGAACGGGATAATGGCGAATACCTAAGAGCGGTGTTGAATATTTCCGATACAATTCAACTATTCGGATGTTTTCAAGCAGATAATGACGATTTAATAACTTTTTCTTGTATAATGTTAGCCCGAGCAGTCGGAATAAACGAATAATCAAATTTTGTTATTAGAAAAATAGAACGCAGTGGTCGCAATATTTTTGTTCGATATCATTATGTATAACGCTATTACACCATAATATGAAATAGAGTGAAAAATGTTTTAAAGTATTCAGAATGAAACATGAAACGTCTCGAAAAGAGTATTGAGCCTACGCCAACCTTCCATGTACAACGCCATTCAATCCTTTCGTACCCAACTTCTCCCATTGCGTTCAACCGCCATGATAGCTCGAATGACCCAGCTACACCATTTCACGCTCTCCCTCAGTGTACCGAGATCACTTACGACGGTATTTCTCTCGTACTCGTAGGAGCTGGACACGAGGTGGTTTCGATTGATGTTCACACAAATGACACGCGTTAGATCCGGTTCAATCTACTGCAGGCACAAAGAGGCGGCGGCCCTTTCGCCGAGCTTATTGTTCTTAACCATGCACGCCAAGTTTTTGTACACCATTTTCAGTAGATTTTTGTGGCATACCGTACAAAAGGGCGCAGGTTGATTGGCGGAAGGAGTAGTAGTTTACTTGGCTAATTTATGAAATGATTTCTTTTCACTTTTTATTAGATATTAGAAAACGATTTTTGAAGTCGTAAGTTTTTGTTTCTAGATTGGACACATTTTCTGATTACTTGGCGTCCTTTTGTAACTTCTTAAGTTTTTGATGGAGATTTCACTTTTTTTTTGAAAGACCTGATAGAAGTTCAGCATTGAATCAACATTTTATCAAAATAAAAATCATATTATCCAAAGTGAAATTAAGAACCACTTTCAAAAATCTCTGATAAAACGATGCGTGTGGATGTTGTATACCTATTTTTTTCTTTTCACTTTTCATTAGATATTAGAAAGCGATTATTAAAGTCGGAAGTTTTTTGTTTATAGACTGGACACATTTTTTGATTACTCAGCGACCATTTTTAACTCTTCAAGTCTATAATGGGGATCATATCGACCATTGATATAATGAAATTAGGCCTGAGTGTAGCAATTTTTCAATTGAAATTAATGCGCAGATACTCATTTACACAGTACGCCATTTTTGCACAATAATAATTTACAGTTCATGAATGCAAACATTATTCCAATTTGAACTTATTCTAAAGTTCAAACTACCCCGATGAACTGAATTAGCTGCGCAACATCGCATTATCCTTATAAGAAAACTCTCTCGGGTCTGAGTGTAGGAATTTCACAATTGAAATTCATGCACAGAAGTTATACTCATTTACGCAGTACCTTATCTTTACGCAGTAATAATTTACAGTTTATAGATGCAAACATTATTCCATTTTGAACTTATCCTAAAGTTGAAACTGTCCCGATCAACTGAATTGGCTGTGCAAAATCTCATTATCTTTTTAAGAAAATTCTTTCGGGTCTGAGTGTAGGAATTTTTTTATTGAAATTTATGCACAGAAGTTATATTCATTTACGCAGCACCTTATCTTTACGCAGTAATAATTTACAGTTTATAGATGCAAACATTATTCAATTTTGAACTTATCCTAAAGTTCAAACTACCCGGATGAACTGAATTGGCTGTGCAAAATCGCATTATCTTTTTAAGAAAATTCTTTCGGGTCTGAGTGTAGGAATTTTAAAATTGAAATTCATGCACAGAAGTTATACTCATTTACGCAGTACCTTATCATTTTTTCATGGGAAGCGATTGGTTTGGTATACGGGGAATAGTAAAAACTAGCCAATTGCACAAGCATTAGCCAATCCCCACGCAGTATTCAAAACTCCTCGATTGTGATTCGTCAATTCGATTTTCGCCCTTTATGTTGGCTACATTCTTATACTGTGCTGGGATTCTGTACTAGACTACCGACAACTATCGGTGTCGTTAGCGAGCGACAGCCAATTGCAAGGAAGATTCCAGCAGAAAGGCGTGACTCTCATAGGCTATCGTCGCTAACGACACCGATAGTTGTCAGTAGCAACACAGAATCACAATGCTGATGTATAAGGCAAAGCCAAATACCGTCTCGTTTACTCCTACACATGATCCCTATGGTGCTATCCCTCTCACATCCCGACGACCGTACGTTAACATAATGTGAAGTACATTGTGTGTGTATCTCTGTCGCTTTACCGTGAAAGCCATTAACGCTACCTTTGTCGCATTCATATCTGTGGTAGAATTTTGTTATTCGCTATCGATGATTTTCAGTATCGTTAGCGAGCGATATCCTATGAGAGTTGTGTCTTTTCCCTGGACCATCCTTGCAATTGGCTGTCGCTAGCCAGCGACAGCGACAATCGTCGCTAGAAAATTACAGAATCCGGGTACTGGTTCACAACTCCTTAAAGGAAGTGAATTTTAAACGGGCATAAAAATCGCTGACCCAACCCGGGCACAGTGTGACACAGTGTACATATTTCTGGTGTACAGAATGGCACCCCAGCTGACAACTGCACGTGCACTTTCTCTCTCTCTCTCTCTCTCTCGCACACTGCGACGACCCGGCCGCCGGCACCAAGTTGACTGATGACGCAGAGCACGTACGCGCAACGAGACCGCGCAGCATCGTAGTGAAGAGAACCACAAGCTCGCATCGAACATAGGTGATATGTATATCGTTTTCCTGTGATTCGTATGAAAGAGCGTATAAGCTATATGCTGTACTAGGCACATATGCCCCTTTGTCGAAAATACGGTGGAAGAACATTTGAGATGAGAAAAATTGCGTGAAAAATCATGGCAATATTACGATATTTCAACAATGCGTGGATGGATCTAAATAAATCTAAATACATTCGAAAGAAAAAAATAACATTACATTGGAAAAATGTCGTCAAATTCGTTATAATTTGACGCGTTTGCGCGTAAAGTCGATTTAGAGTTTGAATATAACGGTTTTCAGGCCACCTTACTGTATAGAGACATCGGCACAGTTTAAGAACTTCTTTTTTATACTTGGCGTCAAGACGCTGTCGCGTCTCTTGATGTAAACGCGAAGATTGAAAAAGTCGTGCGGTCCGTAGTAATTTTACGGAATAAATTCCACTTTTCCACGTACGCACAACGGTGACCGAGAAGATATAGTTTTAATACTTTATATATGACATGAAGCAATATAAATGATCGTTGTCACCTCTGAGAATTAATAAACAAACGAGCAAACAAATAAATAAATATCTCTCTGAATTATATAAATATATCGCCGTCGCCGTGTACAAGAATTAAGCAAAAAATGGTAATAACCTTTCTTGTAGATAATTGAATTTCCTATCTTTTTTTCTAAATAATTTTTTTTATATCAGTCACCGTTTACGACTTATACGGCTGTTAAAATTTATTTATTCACTTTTCGACCCGTATCTCTCCTAATAATTGTTTAAACAATGAAATGCTAATAACTTATCTTTTAAATCCATAGATTTTTCACAACTTTTATTTAAAACTTTTTTGTCTAAAATTAATATTCCCAAAGTTACAACGCGTTCAATGTTGCGCTACTGGGTGCAAGGCTAATAAAAACGTGTTATAACTTTGAGAATATTAACTTTGGACAAAAAAGTTAAAAAAAAAAGGTGTGGGAAATTTATGGATTTAAATGATAAGTTATTAGCATTTTATCGTTTAAACAATTATTAGGAGAGATACAGGTCAAAAAGTGAATAAATAAATTTTAACAGTCGTATAAGTCGTAAACGATGAGTGGTACAAAAAAAATGATTTAGAAAAAAAGATAGGAAATTCAATTATCTACAAGAAAGGTTATTACCATTTTTGGCCTAAAGTGCACGGTAACGGAGATATTGGCCAATACGGTTTTCCTCAAAATGGCGGCACTCCCGCTCTCTTAATTTCTAACCATTTTGTTAATTCACATTCAGTACGTGATACTGAACCTAATTGAAAAAAAAAATGTCCTTTATTTTTAATGCGCCACAATATTCTCTATTGATTGTACTACATAATCCAGGTTTCTTTTCCCTATATATTCCATCATCTGCATTGGGATGACGGTACCGATCTTTTGTTCACGACAGATGGCATTTGCAACTTGTGCGTGAATATACAAAAGATACTATAATAATGTCAGCGGTGAATTTTACTTTAATTTCACCGATTAACCGGATATGTTTATCCGTCAAAATTTAATCAACGATCGGTCTCGCGCGACCAACGATTGGTCGCAAGGGTTCGAGGTTACAGTGCTTACTGCCGAGAGTGTCGCGGCACAGAGGGAGCCTCGGAACACAGGTTGTAGCGTGATCCATTGAAATAACGTGCTTTATGACATTTTCCGGTAGATGGGAGAACGAGAGAGGGGCGAACGGAAGACGGAGAGTTACCGACCACACGTGCGTGCTTGATCGTCGAATCGTCCGGCGGCTGACTCACTCTCGGTCGACAAAGGGTCAACGAACTCCACGCCCTTTTTAACACCGGTCACTCTCTCCCGGCACTTTGCTCGTTCCTGTCCGCGGCCTCTCGAGAGTAGCCGGCTCTTTCGGGTCCGATTATTTTTGATCGGATGGCGCCAAGCCGAATTGTCAAAATTTCTCATCGCCATATCGGTTTTATTTCTTTTTTACTTTTTACAAAATAAAAACTATCGGCATTCCAGGGAGCTATCGAGATTCCGGTATCAATTAACGTCCGAGGCGAGAGTCCGTGTGTTTCCACTGGTGGGACGACGAGTATATAGAGACGCGAGATATTATTATTAACGACTCATCGGTGAGTCGAGGACGCGCGATGCGAAACTTGTCTCGATCAAATAACAGATTCGGGTTAAGAGTAAGGCGCTCATGTACCACGCGAGTGCGAGTGAGATACGTGCAAATTGTTATCCGTTCTTTCTCACAAACGGCACAAACGATCGGGATGAAATAAGCTCAACCATTTTTTGCCATCATACTGCAGTGGCTAGCCTTATTTCATCCCGAACGGTTGTGTAGTTTCGAAGAAAGTACATTTCGCGTTGTCGAAGTGGTCAGGAGGTTGTGTGATCTCGTCTGATCTCGTCCGTTCGGACAAACGTATTGACGGAGAAACTGAGAAGCCCAAACGCACGCGTGCCATATGACGGACGAAATTCAAAACAAACACCGGTTCGCGCGGATGATAATCGTATTCGAGTAGCCGGACGATTGGACGGTTTGTTTGGATGGGAGAGAGAGGGGCGGCACTTAAAGTAAACAAGAAACCGTTTCTCTGAAATGAACCGAACGTTTCTCATACGCCGAAATTCAATAAAAATTGTATCGAATGAAAGAAACTTTTTTTTTTCTTGCGGTGATTCGTTTCTCGTGTTCCGCCGCGACGTCATCCTTGTAACGAGAAAGTGGATTTGAGAAAAAACTGCTAACGTCAGAGCTGATCGAGATTATGTACGGGCGCGCACGGGAAAAGAATTAAGGAGCGGGTTTTCCAACCGATGACTGGAAATTAAATCACTTTTACCATTCTCCACTTCCGAGACGTGCGAGAATCATAATGGACAATGAAATGAAAATTAAGGGCCACGGTGGAATTTTCAAAAAATCGATCTTTTCTTCTGCTCAAGCCAAGCTTTATAAAAATAAGTTAAGTGAAGGTAGTAGTTAGTATTTTTTTTTCACCGACTTTGAGCGCATAACGTAAGCCTACCTATTTGCACGACCAATAAAGAGCGCGCCGCGTGATAAATAACATCGACAATTTCTACCTGACTACAAATTTTCAAATTATATTTCTAATTGCATTTTGCAGAGAACTACGTACGGAATTTCTGATTGATTTAAAACTTTCCATTTTATGAGCAGTTTTATACGAAATTTTTCACTGGAAATCCACCTTTTAAGTTGAAATGCCTACAGTAATTAGTTTTATAAATAAATCACTTTTTCATACAAAAAAAAATTGTTAAATATGCACAAACCAAACAAACCAAACCCCTTAAGGGGTCAGGCCACTCTAGAGGCCGAAAAACAGGCTTTTTGGGGACTTTTTTTTCAGAAAAACTACGAAAAAAATCGAGATTATAAAATAGGGTGTTTATCAAACATATCAGTGACTGTATACAATAATTTTTTTGAAACGCTTAATTTAAAAATGGCGGCTGTGCAGCATTTTGCGATGACGTAGCCGTTTTTGTTGGCCGGAAACATAACTCAGACAATTTTCAATCGATTCACTTGAAATTTTGAATCTATCTTTAAAAATACATTGTCTATGAAAGTGCGTAGGATTTTTTCGATATATTGATTTTTGGCCAAATGGCGCACTTCTAAAGTGAAAAGTGCAAAATTTGCTTAAAAAATTGTCAGAAAATTGTTAATAACAAATGAACTATGGAATATAAAAAAAAATTCTACGCACTTCCATAGACAATGTATTTTTAAAGATATATTCAAAATATCAAGTGAATCGGTTGAAAATTGTCTGAGTTATGTTTCCGGCCAACAAAAACGGAGACGTCATCGCAAAAACGGTGCACAACAGCCATTTTTAAATTAATCGCTTCAAAAAAATCATTGTATACAGTCACTGATATGTATTATAAACACACTATTTTATAATCTCGATTTATTTTGTAGTTTTTCTGAAAAAAAACCCCCAATAAAGCCTATTTTTTCGGCCTCTAGAGTGGCCTAACCCGTTGAGGCGCGAAAATCTTTTGCACATCCGCGTGCCGGTATTGTGAAATCCGGGCAACAACTACGGACAATCCTATACGCATTGATCAGCCATAGATATGTTTTTATAAGTCCGAAATAAGTAGGACCTTGCGGAACATTTATCCCCGGAATAATATCAATTCGACGTGAACGGCGGTGATTCGATCGTTGAGAGGCTCACGTGGACTTTCGAAATATTCCATTGGCCGCGATCGACATAACGCGTTCTAATTTTCTTTTACTTTTAATTCTCGGACCATCGATACCCGTAACGTATATTCTTCATCGATTCGTCCATCCGTGATGCGAGAGACAATAAAAATCATCGACTACAAAATTATTGTCCCGACTCGCATCGACAACGAACCCCCGAAGAAAGTACAAATTGTGTTTCGTTTCTTTTGTTTCAGTGTCATGAAATTTTCGAAAAATAAAAACCACAGTTTCAATAGCGCTTTGGCGTTGAGGCGCCTCAATTCTCAATGTGTCCCGCCCGTTACAATTATAATTCTTTGACTCAAGAAATATTCAATTTTTATCATTCTCGTACGAACAGAAATAACCCTTTGACCTTTAGTCGTTTTTTAAATTATTTTAACAGATACATTTGCGCGGTTCTAAATAGGGCCTAAATTATGATGTTGAAGTTTGCATCATTGGAATGCAACGAAAGTAGATTTTTTACACCATTAATCCCCCTAAGGATTGGATTATGGATAACAAAAATTGTTAAAACGTTTTATTGGCGTGTCCTTGAAGGTCCTGGACCTAACTGGGCACGAGAAGCAAAATGATGTTGAATTTTGCATCGTTGGAACGCAACGAAAATACGTTTTTTAAATTTTCATTCTCAGTATTGCTCTCGCTTCTCTTGCCGATTTAGATCCAGGTCCTTAAGGGCGGAGTAAGGGCTTTTACTTTCGAAAAATCGAATTTTTTTTGTCTTATCTTATTGTTTAACATTTCAAGAATATGTCCTTAAAATTTTAAACCGATCTAAGCAATATTCTTGAAGTTATTGTCTTATTAATCTCCTGGCCTTTAACGCTATACCTCTAACAGCTGCGGGCGGTCGGGCTAGCAGTGCAGCTGTCGAACAGGTATACAGTTTATTCATTGCTATTATGTATATAGTATATAGTGTATACTATACACTACAATATTTTAAAAGAAGAAACGAGCGAAGAAAGGAGCTGGAATCGATGATTCTGTGTAAGTTGGAAAAAAAAAATGTTTTCTTCACTTTTTACTTCATAAACTTTAGCCGCGTTTTTCTCAAAACTACTTTTTCAAAGTCCGTGTTCACTGCCATTTAAAAACTACTTGACCGATTCATTTCAAACTTTGTACACATTTTCTACATATAAAATACCATCCCCCAACGTTTAGTTAAATTTTTTTTTTTACATTAAGGGTGTTTCCCACCCAAAAAATGGCGGAATTTTTCGTGGAAAATAACAGTTCACACTTTAGATGGCCGCCAAAAATGTTTAAATGAAAAAAAAAATTATCAGAGAACGTTGGGGGGAAGATTTGATTATAATTTGACTAAATTTTCATGGTTTTTCATTTTCAGATAATTTCCGGCCGAGTTATAGTGAACACCGCAAATTGTTTTTTTTTCCAAGACGTTCCGGGGGAAGCTCTGTTACGGGCTTATGCTTCAATATTTCTGCATGAAAAAATTACACAACATTGTCAAAAGTATGCTCAACAATGTACAAAAGGTTCGAATAAAATTGCTCAATCCATATTTGAGAAAAAAAATCGCAAAAAAGTGTTTTTTTTTTACGCTGAAACCCTTACCCCTCCCTTAAGGTAGTAGTCTGGTAACTTAAGCCGATTTTCATGTCTTTTTTGGTGGGCATTTTTTTGTAGGAAAATAAAAATGAATCGCTTTGGATATTTAGGATGTTTTTATTTACATATTAAAGATAGAAAAAAAAATTAGTTTGAAAAAATGTAATAGTTTATTATTATTATTGATCGAAGTTGGCACCTCGGGAAAAAAAGCGCGTGGGTGGCCCCGGTGATTTTGGCTCTTGATGTTATCTGAAATAAAAATTTCTTGGTAATTCTTAATCTATAGACATGCCATTCTGGCCGGAACTACTGAAGTTAAATTTCATGGATAAATAACAAAATGGCGAACTTTGGAAAAAAAACGTCCTTTTCCATTTTGTTATTTATCCATGAAATTTAACTTCAGTAGTTCCGGCCAGAATGGCATGTCTATAGATTAAGAATTACCAAGAAATTTTTATTTCAGATAACATCAAGAGCCAAAATCACCGGGGCCACCCACGCGCTTTTTTTTCGAGGTGCCAACTTCGATCAATAATAATAATAAACTATTACATTTTTTCAAACTAATTTTGTTTGTATCTGTAATATATAAATAAAAACATCCTAAATATCCAAAACGATTCATTTTTATTTCCCTACAAAAAAACGCCCTCCAAAAAGACATGAAAATCGGCTTAAGTTACCAGACTACTTAAAGGAAACCGCAAAAAAAGTTTTAACGATTTTTGCCTTCGAAAATCCAGCCTTAAGGTGGACGAATGATATAAAAAAATCTATTTTCGTTGCATTCCAACGATGCAAAGTTCAGCATCACGAAGCAAGAGCAATGCTGAAAATGAAAATTGCAAAATTTATTTGCGTTGCGTTCCAACGATACAAACTTCAACATCATCCTAAATCGCTCCCATCTAAATGACGCACTCTCTCTTTACCGGACGTATGTTAAGTTGACTTCAAACACCCAACACATTTATCGTTTGGACGAAATTTCGTCTCTGCCGTTCTCCCAAGCGTGGCCCCGTTCTCGTTCGTGAGACGAAACTACGGTTAAAATCTAACGGCGTACATCGTTCGGGTTTCCCGCAGTTTCCCCGTGCCCACGTGCGCAAATACGTTATACACATTAGAGGACATTGGATTGGCTGCTTCGGACGATACTCTAAAGTCTAACAACAACCGGAAATGGGAACAAAGGGCTCAACAAAGGCTGTACAAACGTCAAATAGATAATGTATACGAGATGGAAGGACTAACAAGTGCGTAACATCGATAATACAAATGTAAAAAGCGATAACTTACCCAAAACAAGACGTTAAATCCAAAGATCAAATATTTCAGACAGCAGCTCACTTCACTCGTATCCCTTCTGTGCTTTCTCGCTGGCATGGTTGCGACACATCTATCGACACTCTCCAATTGCGATTTTCGCGCCTCCACACACGCGCACATGTACACGTACGAGAGGAGACAGGCACGAGAGATTGAACATCGGCGTTGTGACAAACGACAATCGCGTGATTACCGAATTTAACAATGAAATTTCCGTCAGCCCGCCTACGCCGCATTGATCACAATTCTCGCGGTCATAATCGTCTATCCTCCCGTCATTTTTACTCGACAAAATAAAGGGAAAAGAAGAAAAAGAAAAAAATTCAACTTAATATATCTTGTTGATGGTTTTGTTTTGTTTTTGATTGCTTCTTTTTTTCCCCGCAATTGAACTCACGCAGCGAGTGGACGCGCTGCCGCTGATAACTTTCGTCGGTTTGTCAGTGGGGTCGTGAGTTTTTTCTTTCTTTTCTCACCTCCTTTGTCGCGCGTCTCGTTCGATCAGCTGATGACGACGAAGCACCGTGCCACAATTACTACTGCCGCCATTATCGCGTCACGGCGGCACACTGCCTAGCGCCTAGCGCCCGTACAACGAGACTGCCGAGCGAGAGTAGCAGCGAACTCGTACCTCGGAATCGTTGTGCCCCGCCATCGCTCGATCTCGCCCACCCTCGACCGTTCTCGCCCGCGACCTTATATTACCCCTGTCTGGCTCGCTCTCTCACTTGCCCACAACAACCGGAACCTGTATCTCCTCTCTCTCTCTCTCTTTCTCTTTCTCTCTTTCTCTTTCTCTCTTTCTCTTTCTCTCTTTCTCTTTCTCTCTTTCTCTTTCTCTCTTTCTCTTTCTCTCGTTCTCACTTTGCCGTTTCTTTTCTCCGTGTTCGTTCGCGTTCACTTTTCATCTCTTTCTCCCCTGCATAATGCGTCGCACGGACCATTTGAAAGCGTCATTCTTCTCCTCGCGCAATCTATCCCCCTTCTCGCTTTCGCCTTTATTTTTATCCCCTCCTCTTTTCTCTCTCTCTCTCTCTCTCGCGACAAATATCGCGTCTACGATATAGCTTCATTGGCCTTCTCAAAGCTATACGCAGCCCCCTCGCAATCCGCGCTATCCTCTTGTCCTCATCTCACCCACGAGCATCCACGATCACTACCGAGTGCATTCACTCTCTTCGTTGCTGCTCGTCGCGACGACCATTACGACTATTCGACTGTTCACCGCGCCTATCCGGCACGTCCTTATCGTCGCAATAATCCTTAATAAAAGTACGAGTTTCGCTGTAACATCAGCATCCGCTCGCTGTTAGAGAACGAGTGTTGCCATTTTTCTTGTTGTTTGTTGTAAGGTGGGGTGGTATATAAAAAAAAATCGAAGAAACCATAGGGTACCTTATCGGCCACTTGTTTTCAAACGGCGGTAATATATTTCGCTTTGATCGTACGGGCGAACGCGCTACACCTGGCGATAAGATGAGGGCCATTTAAAAACAGCTCATTGTTCGTTAAACCGTATCGATTATAGTCGTCGCATAAAAAAGTTGAATTATCGAACTGATTGTAGAATCGAAACTTGAGCGAAAGGGAAACTTCGGGCGTCTCACACTCCTGCTCGTGCGTCAAGTAAGCGGTATCGTGTCCACTGACTCTCTCTCTCTTTTTTGTTGTCGCACACAATGCCCGCTCGCGCGAATTGCTGCTCGTAAACTTGTAACGTGGTCTCTCTCCACTTATACGCCTCTTCCACGACCTCTGAAGACCGACGAGACGATGTGAAACTCCTTAATCGATAAAACAGATTCCGAACGAGCCAGCCCCCATAATGAATGAAATATGAGAGAAGTTGCCTGTAAGTTAAACCAATTTACCGACCGTGCTTGAACCGCAAAACGATTGACACTTTCAAAAAAGTGTTCAACCACTTTTTGCACCACAATTTTGCGTTGGCTACAAGCAAAATGTTATCCCAATCGGTTGTGCTGTCTCCGAGACAGTACATAGCAATTGGTGCGTTGGTAAATTGATTTTTATGATTTTTTATGTGAAACATCTTTACGCGCGTTGGGAGTAAATCGGTCGATAGGGAACGTCGATGGCACGTCGTGGTGACGCTCCCCTCCACTCAACTCTGCGCACGGGTTAATTGCGCATGCAGAGAAGCGATTCTGAACCAGATGCAATATCATTGCTTCTGGCGCTAGCGAGCAACAGCCAATTGCAAGGAAGATTCCAGCGAAAAGGCGCGACTCTCATAGGCTATCGCTCGCTAACGAGACCGATAGTTGTAGGTAGATCACAGATGCTATATTATACATAGTATAGAATAGACATCTGTGTGGGTAGAGAAGTTCATTTTCCGTTGATACCTGAGGGGCGGTTCTGTACCAGGCGCAATATCATAGCGTCTGATGCAAAACCGAAATGGCCTATAAGAGTCGCGCCTTTCCGCTGGAATCTTCCTTGCAATTGGCTGTCGAGTTGCGTCGCTTCGTTGCGTCAAGTACAGAATTGCACCCCTGCTATTCATAAGTCTCAAGTGGGTACTTACAGCGAAATTGTTTATGAATATAAGAAAACTCATTCTATACAACTATTATATGTAGCCCTATCACGAGTAACAAGTATCGAAGGCTTATACATATATACACGTAATATTGATCTAAAATTCTAGCACGGTAGACGAATTGATCCATCAGTTGTAACGTTGCAAGAAGAATTTAAAAGATTATCGCTCAATAGACTCGGGACACTCCAAGGATTAGTATCAAATTCCATAACATCAAGAAAGGGATTATCGTTATTCACGTTGAGTTGTCAAAGTCTCAGAAAGCATGTCCCAGATCTACAAGATTCGATCGTTAACAATAGTAATTTCTTATTATTGAGTGTAACATGGCTTGGTAATGAAGAAAACATCCCCAACGTTCATTGCATTGTTCACTTCAAACGCAATAATGTTAGAGCTGGTGGTGCAGCTATTTATCAGAATAGAGATTCATTGGATGTTATTACATCTCGCATAATCGTTAGATTGAGAAATGTAAGGGGACTTGGTTTTTGTCAAGACGATATTGGCGATTTATGTGCGGCACAAATTGTTATGGACGATGGAAGGGAATTGGTCATGGTCGTTGTATATATTTCCCCAAACTAAAAAATTCACAATATCATACGATTTTTACACGAAGAACTACTCAAATATAGTCCAGCTGGTTCAATGCTATTAGAAGTAAATTTACATAAACTTCCATTAATTTTAGTAGGGAATTTCAATGTTAATTTTGCCAAAGCTGAATCATTGCCACTCATACATTTTCAGTAAGTAACAGATGAAGCAAGCAAATAAATATTATAGAAGAAAATCAAAAGCTACTTTTCTTGTTGTTTTTTTTTAAATTCTCCACGCCACATATCCCACACGGTATTCTCAAGATGTTGGATGTTTCACATCTATCAGGCGTCCCATGACGGCTCACTTTTTTTTTTCTTTTTTTTCACACTCTTGGAGACTCGTCACACGTATATTTACCATGTACATACAAGTTATTCATCGTTATTTTGGAAAATAGCGGAGCCACGGCAATATTTAAGAAACCGTGCATAGTCAAAATTCTTTGTATCATAAAATCTAAACAGTTTCATCTATTCTCGCCAAATTCAACACGAGCCATTCTCAAACAGCAGCGCCGTGGGAATGCGCTCCACATTTCAGATGTAAAAAGTCTTTAATTATTTTATTTTGGAAAATAAGTCGTAAGGAAAATCACAAAAGAGAGCTTGATTACGATTCTTCTCTGGTCACGTAAAAAAGTATTCACATCGGCATATAAAATATTGTAGGAAATTGATTATAAAAAACAAGTTGTGCCGCGTGTAGTATAGGTATAAATACACACGGTGCGCCGAGAGATACGCGCATAACTATGACAACCGCCGCCAGGCGTGTTTTGTCCTCGGGTTGGAACGTGGCAACACGAGTCAACACGAGTTGCCCAGCTATCATCATCGCGTGACACGAGAGTGGCTCTCTCTCTCTCTCTCTCTCTGTTCGACGACGCAATATCCCAAAATTCATGGAATACTCAGTGTCAATAGCGTGAGACATTGCAGTTATTAATTATTCATTACTTGTATTATATTATATATTGATTGCGACGAGACGAGCGTATAATGGCCGGAATACCGCTTTTATTGGCGGAGGAAGATGTCGAAAATGGCGGAAAAGAGGAGCATATTGGTGGCATACAAAATGACTTTTCGTACAACAACAATGTCAACAATGCAAATATCAGGATTCGAATGGGTAAACTTTTGTCTGCGGTCGATGATGATTAGTGTATTATTGAAAAATTATATATTTTGGTATCGATAATCTGTCATCCATTAAAACGTTCGCTCGTATTTTATTATTTCAGCGTTTATACGAAAAGTTTATGGCCTGTTGAGTATCCAATTGCTAATGACCGTTGTCGTTGCGTTTGTCTTTGTTTATTGCGAGCCCGTCAAGTTGTATGTTCAACAAAAGTAAGCAGGCCACATTTACAATTTTTAGAGTACCTTGCGTATATGCCTATTACGTATGTACATCTATAGTGTAGTACGATTGACTATCACTCAATTTTGTAAATGTTTAGCAACTGGACTGTTGGCGTGTCGTTTATTTTGACAGTCGTGACTCTAATAGCTCTCCACGTGAAAAGAAGAGATCATCCGGTTAATTTGATTCTTCTGGGTGCATTTGTGAGTGTACATCTATAGTTCTTTCTTGCTAATTAATTTGTCACACTTTAACGCAATTAGAAAATATATTACGTTAATGTTGTAATTTCAGACACTCATTCAATCTTACACCGTTGGAATAATCGTTTCCATGTACGAAACTACCGTAGTCGTCGAGGCTCTTTTTATAACTCTTGTCGTCGTTTGCGGATTGACAGCTTTTACCTTTCAAACAAAACGAGACTTTTCTTTTCTTGGCTTTGGGTAAGTTATAGAGTTCCGTATACTATTTTTTTTCTTCTGTTCGGGCCATGTATAGCTCTTTCATTTTTGTTTTTCTTTTCACAGACTGTTCGCCGGATTGTGCGCCCTGCTCGTAGGTGGTTTTATTCAGCTCTTCGTTCAGAGCACAGTATTAGAACTTTTTATCGGTATAGCCGGAGCATTATTATTTTCGATCTTCATAATTTTTGATACTCAATTATTAATGAACACCCTCTCACCGGAGGAGTATATCCTGGCCACCATCAACATATACCTGGATATAATTAATTTATTTTTGCACATCTTAAGAGCGCTCGCTGCGTCGAGGCAATGAAATTACGCGCGTTTTTACCACAACCGCTCGTTATCAACGAGTCGTTTTACGAAATATCAATGGATATAATAATAATAATAAACAATTATCTGTACTTTGTTGAATTTTTTTTCCTGTTTTGTGTTTTTATTGGTATACATGTGAACGAGGAACATTTATGAGCTCTCCATAGCGGCTGTTGTTTCCTCTGTATACTTGCCTTTGTCTTTGCCCAACGCGGCAAGACGACCCTTGCTACGTCTGTCAATGATCTTTTTGCGGTCCTTGTCCATCTTCAGTTTGACAATGACAGTCTGCACATATAGAAAAAAAAAAAAACAAATTAGAGTACACGCATTGGGTCAAGATTGTACAGAAGAGATTCTTAGCAGAGTGAGATCAGAGCCATTTTTCTGCAATAACCGGACGGAGCTCGACGAGTCCGTTTCAATATCAGGAAAACCCTGATAAAGATCGGACAGGTCTTACTCGTTATTCCAATTCTTCGTGAATGGTTTGGTTCATCATATAAAAATTGATAATCCTAGTTTAAATTTGATCAATAAAAATAGGCAGCGGTGAAATATTAAACGTTACCTTGGAGGGATCAATGCCTACATAGACGCTGGCGCTGTTTGCTTTTTCTCGCTGGATCCTTTCAATGTATATGACAAATTTCTTTCTGTACACCTGAATGACCTTGCCAACTGCCTGTCCCTTGTAATGTCCTCGCACCACCTGTACCTCGTCGTCTTTGCGAATGGGCATGGAGCGCACGTTGTATTTTTGGCGAAGCTCCTTGGAAAGTGGCGCGGACATCAGACGCCGTCGTATATGAGACGGTGCGGTAAAGTGCCTCTTGCGGTTTTTTCTCCTCGAGAAAGATACTAGTCTGTTGAACTTCATTATGCAGTCTCGTCTCCTGTGGACGTTCAACAACAAAATATCATTAACGGTCAAACGAGGTTACGTTTATGTCTCTCTCGTGAGACGCCTCACTGGCGTCTCATATCGCGATCGATTACAAACGTATTACAATTGATGGAACAAAAATATATTTCAGGCTGGCAAGAGTATAATCGGAGATTTCATTTTTATTCGTAAATTTGTCGTAATTAGCGAGTGGTTGTTCCGGATTAAAACGATTAACGGGAGAGGAACTCACCGATGATGGGAGATATAACCGCAAGGGAAACGGAAAGAACTCGAAAGAACTATCGAAACTACGAAAATCGTACTAGATGTTCCTCCGTGTATCCCAAATTGTCCCACCGTGTCACCGAGTTTCCCCAACGGTGTATCAGTGTGTTCTAGAGACCCTAGCTGGTTGGGAAACAAGCGTTAATTTATATGGTTCGGGAGAAGATTTGTAGGTACGGAAGAGAACGCTTTTAACAATATTTTCCGCCCATCACATAGATGGCGATGGATGAACGAGGCTGTGAAGCACCACACTCTGGAGCGCGCCAAAGTTCAAATGTTTGAGGTAGGGCGTCATAGTCCCCAAAAGACACAACCCCCAAAAGACATAATCCCCAAAAAGTTACTAGATGTCAGAATCGACTGTCATGATGGAGGTTAGTACCTGTCAATGTGATAGATAGTGCTGCGGGCATTTTCCATCTCGTTTAAAGTAAAGAATCGAGGATTACGCGCGTTGGCCCTTTTGCCCTTTTTCGAATTTTCAGGTTATGTATCGTACGAGACGGCTTTTTTGCGTCCAGCCTAAGACCATATAGGCAGAAGAAGATTTAGGTTACGTACACTAAACAAGTGTTTGAGGTGGAATAATTGGTTGACTGCAATTTTTTTAAATTTTTGTAATAACTCTTCGACCCAATAAATATTCGAGTGAGACGCAAATATTTGCATTTTTATTTATTCAATTTTCATCTGTTGCATCTGTTGCTAAAAGAGTCAAAACAGAATATTGTAATTCGATTGTTCAATAAATAAATAAATAGGAACCATAAATGGAATATTGTAATGAAAATTGAATGAATAGAAATGCAAATATTGGTGTATCACGCTCGAATAGTTATTGGCTCAAGGAGTAATTACAAAAAATTACAAAAAATCGTGGATAAGCAATTGTTGCCGTACCACTTCAAACAGCTGTTGGGTGCACATAACCTAAATCTTCTTCTTTTTCCTATATGGTTTTAGGCTGTACACAAAAGAAAATTTACTAGTACATAACCTGAAACCTGATACATAACCTGAAAACTCGGAAAAAGGGCAACGCACGTGATCCTCGAATATTGACTATACATGGGACGAAAAATGCCTGCAACGCCATCTATGACTTTGACAGGTACTAACCCGTCAACGTGACAGTCGATTCTGTTATCTAGTAACTTTTTGGGGATTATGTCTTTTGGTGATTGTTTCGTTTGGGGACTGTGATACACTACCATGTTTGAAACTTGAATTTAACGTCTGTGAACTGAATTTCACTTATTGAAATTTTTTTTTTCTTCAAACGTTTGTTGGACGTTTGTAGGTGTTTGTTAGTTGAATAAAAACGCTTGTTGATTTGTAGTTTTTACAGGAAATCAAAAATAAAATATGGTGTGAGCTTAGCCGGAAATTTTTTATTCAAATAGCACTGAGGTTTTCTAGGGGACTAATGGATGGGTAATCGTTTGTAGGTCCCAAATGAACTAAGTAGAACGTTTGTTGGTTCGTCGTTTCTTGAAAAAAAAAGATAAAAAACGTATCTGGTACATTTCACTGAGTTTACGAGACCCAGTGATATCGATCTAGAATTGTTTGTAGGTCAATAATATTCGAATTGGAACGTTTGTTGGACCTTGGTTTGATTGGAATGTATAAATGACCACATGCTGTCTCGCGGGCGGTCGTGTAAAACGATAGTGCGAAGTGGACCGGACAACTTTTATTAAACTAACAAATACCTACCAAACGACCAACAAACGTTTGAAAAAAACAAAATTTCAAAAAGTTAAAATCGACCGACCAGGTTCCCAGAGGTAAGGTCGAGACTTTAACATGGGTTGGCATATTAGAGCCCTGCAGAGTGACCGAGCTCTTTAAAATCTGAATAAATAATCAAGAGCTGAAAAAATAATTCCAAAAAATTATTTGCACAAAGTTTAAAAGTACAAAATCTAAAATATATATAATTTCCGGATTTTTCCGGAAATCGACGAAAAACCATTGTACGAAAAACGAAAAATCGATCAGAGAGGAGAAAAAGATTCTTGCTCAACATTTAAGGCCTTATATACGCGATTTCGCCGATTTTCGAAAATACTTTTCTAGACGCGGTTAAATAAAAATGACGCATATATTGACAACATTTTTTTTACAGATCATTTATGCACATGGTTAAGTATATGTAAAAAAAATGAGAAATATTAACAAATGGCGGAGATATAACATAATAAAGCAAAGTATTTTTTTGCGCGCGCGTTGATGGTGAAAGTTCTCGGCATCGATGTGGGTATCTGAAAAAAAAAATGAATATACTTATAATTGTATAATGAATGTATCGTCAGTGTGAACCAACAATATTATAAAAAAAATTATTATTATAATAAAAATTCGAAACTTAAAATTTTTTTACTCATTCTCTGTCGGTATTTTATTTTTTATATTTTTTTATGTCATTAAAATTTTTGTTTCTGTGGTTCACACGATAGGTGATGATACTAAGAATATTTTGTAAAAATTTCAAAGTGATCTGAACCTTCGTTCAAGAGTTAGAACTTTCACAAGGTTCAAAAAAGTGAATCGTGAAAAAACGGCTCTGAAGTAGGCGGTGGGGCGCGCCGCGCGGCATCTATTGGAAATGCAATCTTACCTTATTTTAACAATTTTTGAAATTTTTCAATTCTGTAAAGCTTAAAATATTCCTAACCGTTCAGGCTAATGGAATCAGAAATCCGAAGAGAAAATCGAACATTCTTTGCTGTTCTCTGTCCTGCCTATCCTTATTAATAAATCATCACACTCGTAGATAAATCGTTACGTTACTTACGAAAACTACGCCACATATACTGCCTCATTTTTGCCACTAACGCTTGAAAGTACAAAGAAAAAATCGCGACACCTGGCGACATTTGTCTGAAACTCTTCCTCCCCGCGCCGAAGGTCCACAAGATAAGCTCATGGTCCACACAAGCATACTGGGCCCTAGGCACACATATGCCCGTTTTCATAGTCGTTCCTTGAGGAATAAGAATCCCTTATTCCCTAGATATTCCATTTAAGAAGAACGGAATAAGGAATCCTTATTCCTCACGGAACGACTATCAATACGGGCATTTAGAGAATGTGCGTCCCTGCCAGAGGAGGCGCATAACGCACACTTACAAATTGTTTTATCACCCTCGTTTCATGATCTCCGGTAAACTTCGCGGATGTTACCGCGCGAAAGCTTTCCTAAGGCCAAGGCGAGTTTCACCGATTACGGGGAGAAATAGGATTAGGACAGCGTTTTCTCAATGATTTTCATGAATTTTTTAATTGCATAAAAAATGAATATGATTTATTGAAACTTTGAGAATATTTTATACATATATTTCAGTATATACTATAAAATTGGTATATAGTGTATACTATATACTATAAAATTTAAGTATATACTATAAAATAAAAAAGACTCAGCATTTTGCGTACATTCTGGAAGCCGCAATTTTCATCTGAAATCAAACGAGGTTGGAATTTACTTTTATTATATGTCTCTCTTCTATATGAACCTAAATGCTATAAAAAAATAGAAAATTGAATTTTTTACACGAGACAAAACAAAAAAGCATGATTTTTTGCCGTTTTTTACAACTTTATTTGCAAAAAAAAAATTATTTTGAATAATGATAATATTCAGATTTTAGGTTCATATAGAGCGCAATACTGTGAAGAAAGTAACTGCCAATTTTCAAAACGATTGGTTGAAAACTTTTCAACCTAGCGTGTACGCAAGTTAAAAAAAAGTCGGTTTCAGAAAAAAGCGTTTGAAACACGTGGCGCGCTCGAGGCCTGAAGGAGAGCTACCCACTTTAATGGCTTATAACAATAGAACCAGTCGGAATTTTCATTTAAAATTTTGGGAACATATTTTTCAATCGTTTAACTAACAATTTATGAAATTTAAAAAAAAGCCGATTTTTTGAACCGTCTAACCCTATTTCCTCCCTTAACATCTATTGAAGTTCTCGAAGGCCGTGTTTCTTGGTATGACAATTCTGAAATGCCTCAAATGGATTAGTTAAAAATGCCTAAACGGACTAAAAACTCGAAATTCTGAGCTCACTATCAAAGATTAAAAAGCATCTCCTTGTGCTTATTGAAGTGAAAAATAATAATCGCGAATTACGTAGGATTTTTTAAAATATTGCATAGTTCATTTGTTATTAACAATTTTCTGACGATTTTTTAAGCAAATTTGTCACTTTTCACTTTGGAAGTGCGCCATTTGGCCAAAAATCAATATATCGAAAAAATCCTACGCGCTTCCATAGACAATGTATTTTCAAAGATATACTCAAAATTTCAAGTGAATCGGTTGAAAATTGTCTGAGTTATGTTACCGGCAAACAAAAACAGAGACGTCATCGTAAAAACGCTGCACAGCCACCATTTCGAAGTTGATCGCTTCAAAAAAATTATTGTCTACAGTCACGGATATGTATGATAAACACCCTATTTTGAAATATCGATTTATTTTGTAGTTTTTCTGAAAAAAAATCCCCAAAGAAGCCTATTTTTTCGGCCTCTAGAGTGGTCTAACCTCTTAATCTCGCGTCTAAAGTTTGGTCAGCAGCTGCTGCCTCGCACGGGGAATAGAGACAACGAATTGGGATTCGTCGCGAAGCTTCCTCCTTTCTTCCGCGCAAGCACAAACAAAGACAAAGACAGAGAGGCAAAAGCTGGCAAAAGCAACACGAAGCAGCCTCTATGAGTACGCACGGTACTCTCATACATCATCCTCAATATTGGTGACGAATTATCGTCTTTTATTGTTCCATCATTATTTATCAGTTACTAATTTTCAAGTGTTTTTCGATATTTTTTTTCTTCCATCAGCTCTATTTGGTTCGCGATCGATACAATGTATTGCGTTCTCCATTCTTGACGGTATCAACTATAATCTTGGCTGATAGTGCAGCGATAATGATGAAATCAAGAATTATCTCGAATTGAAATCGAATAGTCATTGCATTTTTTTTTTCTTCTGTGAATAATTTCTCCCTCTTCATCTTGGGGTTTAAGCGAAGGTCAGTGTTCCATTATCGAGCAGTCTTTAACCAGCTGCAGGGAAATATAGTAGTAAGAAAGAAATTTCATTGAAAAAAAAAAAAAACCCAAAAAACATTGTGTCCATAATCATCTTTTTCTTGCACACACGACGCACAATCGCATTTTTTCGTAACATTCAGGTGATAAACACACTTCGAAACGATTAACTCTTTCCAATATCATCCAGAAAGTTATTTCACATATCAAAAGTATGTTTAACGCTGCACTACGTACTTGTCCGACCTGGCTCGAGAAACAGCTCACTTGTGCATACTTCAAGGGTACCAAATTCTTCGCTTTACAAGACAACATTCAATACTCGTATATCTAACTCCTGGCTTTCGTTAATTCATTGTTACAGCCAAGAGTTTTAGCTCCAACGGTTTTGCCGGAATGCACAGTCAAGCTAAGCAGTACAATTCCAAAGATGCCACTGTTCACGTTCTCGCTGCTCTCCAGGACAATTTTATGTATCTGGTACGTTTATTTCGAGAATAACATTTAACGTCCTAGATTCTGAGGTTATGAAAAAGAATGATAACATTCGGAGCTGGATCTCTGAATGACATTGTTTCTCCTTTTAGCAAATTGTTATTGACATTGGTTTTTCTAGTAATAAAAGACCACTATGTCATCTTTATTATACCCCCATTATATGGGCCCCACTATGGCCCTGTATGTGACCTTTTTTACACCTATATAGCGTAATGGTACTTTTAGTAAATACAATCGATATTATTAGGATCATCCATGGGTGATGGGTGTAAAATAGGAAAACACTGTTTTTTGGGGAAAAAAACTACTCTATATAAGAACTAAAAAAGTATTCATATTAATGAGATTAAGCTATATACTTCGTTTCATTATCAATGTTAAAATATGCAAATTTTCTGGAACTTGGGCTCAGTACTATTCGCATGAACAATTTAACATACTTTTCTACCGGCAAAATAATAATGAATACAATAAAAATATTAATGATCATTAGAATAGTATAATTATTGAAAATTAATTTTTATCACTAAATACAACTTGGAGCCTTCATGTTTTCACAATATATACAATATTCACAGCTATTTTATCAAAGATGATTTCAAAAGGTTTTAGTCATTCGAAAGATGCCCTTATCCATTTTATCGAGAATTCATCTTGTTTTAGGAAAAGAATTTTAGCACAAATTTTTTTCCTCACTATACTTCTCATAGATCGTTGATCCAAAGACGAACGAAGCAGCCGTTGTCGATCCGGTCGACCCAAACGTGATAGATGCCGCTGTAAAAAAGCACAATGTTAATTTAACGAAAATTTTAACGACCCATCATCATTGGGATCACGCCGGTGGAAATAAGAGTATGTGCAAAAAATTTGCGAATCTCAACGTGTACGGGGGCGATGACAGAATCGACGCGATAAATTGCAGAGTTAAACACGGTGACATCATAAACGTGGGAAATTTGACGATCGAGTGTCTCGAGACTCCTTGTCACACGGCCAGTCATATTTGTTATTATGTCACTGGACCAGAAAATGATACGCCATCCGTGTTCACAGGTAGATTTTTAATTCATACGTTGTTGCAAGTTAATTTTTGTTTCGTCGACACAGGATCGAAAGGAAATTTAACGTTTTTCAAGGTGACACCCTTTTCATCGGTGGTTGTGGTCGATTTTTCGAGGGAACTCCCGAACAGATGCACAAAGCGCTGAACAATATTCTTGGCTCTCTGCCCGACGAGACGGTGAGAAGCGAAAAGAAAACTTTTAATTCCTCCCCGTTGCCATAAATTGTGACACTTAATTTTGGCTTCTTCGTAGGAGGAAAGCCGCTGCGATGCTTTGACTTATTGAAAAGAGCTAAATCTTTGTAAAATTGATAAATCAACATATAACAATGAAAATTTGAATGATTGAGAAGATAATCTACTACATTTCATATTGTTCGTTTATAATTTTCTCTTGCATTGTCACAGAGCGACATTTATTTAAAACGAAACATGGTGAAAACGAAGAGCGTAGCATAGATTTCTAATTTCGTTGGTTTTTAATTACAGAAAGTTTTTTGCGGTCACGAGTACACTTGCGCAAATCTGAAATACGGTCTCGCCGTCGAGCCAAATAACGAGGCAATTAAGAATAAGCTTGAGTGGGCGAAAAAAGAGCGCGAGAATCAAACGCCAACTGTACCAAGTTCGATAGCCGACGAAAAGCTCACAAATCCATTTATGCGAGTGAACGAGAAGAGCGTAATGGATCACGCGAAAGAGAGTGATCCCGTAGGGACTATGGGGTCTCTGAGAAAGGAAAAGGATAATTTCAAGGCTTAAGGAAATATCACCGAAGAATCGGTACTCGCAAACCTTTTTTTTTCTTAATCTAACAAAAACGCACAATGTTAAGGATAATAAATAATTCGTTTCCGGTTTTGAAAATTATCGTATAGACCTGTACAGCTTTAATTTTTATTAGATCAACTCGAGAGATAGAGTTGATATAGTGAATAGAATGAGAAGAGTAAAATTATTCAGTTTCGTTATTTACAGATATGTTTCTGGTACTAAGTTACGTTCATGGTTGGCTGAGGAGGCGCATCCTCCACTTTTTTGTTATATATTTGCATCTCGGCCACGTACTTTTCCTTTGAACGTTCGTACATGTCGTAGTAGACCTGAAAATCATAGTGTCTCTTGTTTAGATCGAAAATCTGTGTTTACAGTACAATCGTCATTAATAATGGACACTGTTGAAATGATAAAATTATTCAAGCCTCTGCGGTCACGATCTTCCCTAGTTCCGTGGTAGTCAAACTGGGTCCAAAAAGTTATGGAACGTACTTTGAACATTGTAGATATCAGAGCTATTTTCTCGAGTGTGTAAGAACAATTTTGAGTAATTATTCATTTATAATGAATATTAGTGATTTATGGGGTAATTATTGATTAAATTATTGATTTATGTTATCAAAAACTGATTTTAGATGATTCTCAGTTCCGCAAATATTTTTTCTTCAAATAATCAAGAACAGTTGTTTCTAATCACATTGTCAAACAATTTTTTGATAATTTTTCATTCAAACAGCACCCACAAGTTCCATAGACGCTAAAATAACAAACTTTTTTATCCTCCGACGTCAGTGACTTCCACGTCGTAGCCAATTGTCTCGTCAACTCCTGTTTACTGGGTTCTGGTTCTCCGGCGAGTCTCTCCATAACTCTCGGCCTCTGTTCCTGACAAAATTGAAAGAACGGATTGGCCGGTCTCTTGGGAGCGTTGGGATCAGCCTTTGCTCCTTTCCTCTTTGATCCTTTCTTCGGTTTTTCATCCTTGGCGCACTGTACACTAGACTTTGTTCCTTTCTCAGGTTTCAAGGTCGTTTGAAAAACGCTGTTTTCCTCAAGAACACCCATCGGTGCTTCGCGCCATCGATCACCGTGTCGATCCAAACGATCGATGAGAAATCTGCCCCGAAAAAAAATCGCGTAACTTTTCGTCAGATAACGTATCAACATAACCCCAAAAAAAAATCACGTTCAAAACATAACCTACGAAACATTACTTTTTCTCTTTTCTCGTGCGTTTCAAGAGTTTTCTCACTCTCTGAATTCGATAAACCAGCCTCTCGTTATCCTGCAATAGCCATGAAAATTAGATGTTTCATTAAAAATGAAAAATTTGATTAATCGATTGGAAATGAAAAATGGCAAACTACACTTTTAGGATATGTTCTAACCTGCTGCAAAACTTCGCATCTATCGAGCAAAAGTTGATACTTTCTCTTGTAAATGTCAAATTCCTCGGGTTCGGCGTCGTACTCGGACTCGTCGGAGATTTCACTCTTTATTACCTGTGACGATACGTAAATATTGTTTTCCGTCATTTCTTTTTCTTTGATTTATTATTTCGTTTTCGTTATCGAATAGCAAATTTATCGTGCAAAGATATTGCAGTTTGTTCCTCGTGCAACTGAGATAACGCTAGGTTGCGATTATATGGGCTGTTTCATGTTAAATGAGACTGTTGGCAGATGGAATTTAATGAAAATTTGTTTCGATAGCGGATAGTTTAAAAAAGACAATTTGAAAAAGAAAAACAATTTTAATTAGTAGCGTGGACTAATAGTGCATTCTGTCAAGTAGCAGAATACCAAATCTTGAGATTTTAACATTGTAATCGAAATGAACGATCGGAAAAATCTTGAGATATGAATTTTCATAAAATCGAATTTTTTTGTTTTTTCAACGATTATATTGAATCCGCTATTTTGGATTTTTTGTATTTTCGCCTTGAATTTGCAATCACGGATCTCTAAAGACCCTATAAATACAATTTGTCACAAAAATCGTTCCATTGTATTTGTTTGTTTGGTTTGGTTTGGTTTGGTTTGTTCTTTCATTTTTAATTTGTTCTCGTCCATTTTTAATTGTTGTTCAATTTCATTTTCTTTAGTATACATCTTTACGTTTGGTTTGGTTTGGTTTGGTTTGTTCTTCCATTTTTAATTTGTTCTCGTCCATTTTCAATTGTTGTTCAATTTCATTTTCTTTAGTATACATCTTTACGTTCAGTGTTAAAGAACAGGCTTAACAAATTTCCTATCCTAAAAGGTCCAGGCATTGATTTTTCCCTGACCGTGGAACAAACACTCGTTCGTACAAAAACGAAAGCTGAGCGGACTTCTCATCTTTTATTTAATTTGTTTAGTGACGTGATCGTAAATTGAACAGCTCTCGAAAAATGCTCTCATCCAAAAGTCATCTTCCTTCATCTTAGAATGCCCCTTATAAAAATATACGTATCCACCTATGCATCCCATTTCGTACGATCTTCTATATAGATAGGAAGGACGTATAGATCATTCATGGACGAATATACAGATATACCAATGGAATTGATATACACTTCTTCCGGTAATCAACAATGGAGCAAGAGAGGTATTACGTTGTTAGTTTATTATTCAGTCACTAGACGATTTGTTGTGCCGGTATAAGGGAGCGAGAGAGAGAAAACGTCTTGTTCAAACTTCGGAGTGACGTACATTCGTATCGAATGATAATGGAGTCTCGGATCAATTACTTTACCTCCATGCGATTATTTTAATTCGCTTCTTTAATTATTGACAGGATAGCTCCTGAATAGTGGATATATAGAGATGACAGGAAAAGATATCCACGCGAAGAACTTTACATTGCTAGTTATGTATAGCGAGGAAATAATTTACTTTTATTATCATTATTGTATAGGTCCTTGGAAAATTCCATGGACGTTGGGGGATACCTGGGAATTTACGTATGCGTTACGTTATGTATACATTAAATAAATAATTGTTGCCTAATTGCAATTGTTACGCTATGCAAGTTTTTCCATGAAAAGTAGTATTAAATTTCCAAGGTTCTTTAGATGTTACAAAAAAAAAAAATGGCGAACACTACGTAACAATTTTCATAGTGATTTACGTAACAATTTTTATAGTGATTTTCGTGACAAAGTGGGTCATTTAGTTTGACGTTTGCATTCATGAATATTACGAATATGTAAATCGCATCAGTACAATCCCTCGTGCAAAAGTGCGATCGATTTTCGTAAGTCCAGTCATGTCACCACTGCGCAAGAGGTAAATTATAAAAAAAAAAAAGGCTCGGTAAGATATTTTCAAAATTTCCCGCTGAAAAATTGTTTCGCCTTCGAAGATCCGATAGAGGGCGTTCGCGGACGCCCCGAGGAGGGTTGCTCGAATGACGCATGCGCAGAACCTGAAAAATCACCCCCTTGGCACTCTCATAGTTTTCCTACCAAAACACACACTACCGCTGTTTAGTATTCCGCTGCCAGAGCTCGCTAGGTCATAGTCACGTTTCGTGCGTCGCGCTTTTATTTCACACAGTCATATATTCATCGAAAATTCTTCTTTACGCCTACATTTTTACGCGCACGATAATTTCGCGATTCTCCGTCATTCCTGTACGCCGAAAGCCGATCGAACGAAAATATCATTGTTATCGAGTTGAAATAAAAGTGCCGAAATCAATTCTGACGTTAAGTAAACATAAAAAAAAAACAAACACGCTTTCCTCGGAGAAACGCGAGAACGAAACGTGCGAGCGCGCAACTTGATCGAACGTCTTGATTGAACATTTTTTCTATTATATTTCGTAGAAGGTTATTGCTACATCGTTCTTTGTTTCTCTTTTATTTCATTCTGTAAACCTCGGGTACATTTGGTGCATTTTCTATAAACGTCAGAATGCAGTGCGTTGCCGTTTTTTAGCATTCGCTGAGGAGTGGGTGAGCGCTTTGGTGAGTCTGCCTGTACCTTTTTTTTCTCGTTTTCACCATCTGCGAACGGTTATAACACGCGTGTTTGGAGATTTTTGTCAATCGCGTGCGTTCGGCGCGCGGCGGGCTCCGAGTATATCCCCATACCAATGGAAATTTGTTACCGGCGTGATTTACACGATTCGAAAAATGCGATGTGCCGTATCTCGTAACTTTCTTTCTACCTATTTATACTTTCTGCGATGTGCGTGATCGATAAGACGAGACGCTGCGGCGTTTATATACCGAACGCCAGCTGATACTTTTCATTGTTTTTGTTTACACGACGTTCTTTGTTGCTGATATTATTATTATTGTTACTATTGTTTTTAACTTGCTCCCGAGCATACGGAAATCTTTTTTCTCGTTTTGTTTTTTTTATTAAACGCACGATAGTCCGAAAAAAAGTCCAAGACTGGCGAACCTCGGTTTTGGCAATTCAAACGAAAAGTTGCTAAAATCGGGGTTTCATTAGAAAAATCATAGATTTCTTGCGTTATTCGAGATCTTCAGGATCCAATATATGGAAGCCCCGTTTTTGGAAATTTGGACGAAAGGTTGCCAAAAATGAGGTTTCATTATAAAATTCGTAGATTTTTTTTATTATTCGAGATGTTCAAGATCAAATATATGGAAACCCCGTTTTTGGAAATTCGGACGAAAAGTTGCCAAAAGTGAGATTTCATCACGAAATCGTAGATATCTTTCGTTATTCGAGATGTTCGAGGTCAAGAATATTAGAACCCCGTTTTTGGAAACTCGTGGTAAAAAGTTGCCAAAATCGAGGTTTTATTGAAAAATGATTTTTGTCGAGAACACTGCAGAAATATCGAAGAAAATAGAGAGTAACAGATATTCATACGTGAAAACTACACAGTATCACGAAATAGGGAATAAAGGGAGAAACATCGAGGGATAGGAGAAATGTCTAGTACCGTTATATGCACATAAATTAATATCAATGTTCTGCCTGCATTCGCATTCTCTTATCATACAATATGATTTATATAGCAGATATACGGGCACGATGCCTGCTCGGGGCATTCCATTCCAAGCGAGCTCCTTTAAAAATAAAAATTACTAACAACAATGTCCTCCATTCTACGTGCTCAAGATGAATATACTTAGTACAACGTCAATAGAAGATTTTAAAATTTCAACTCTATTTGTTTTCAATATTTTTCATGAAATTTACCGATTGCTGAAACATAATTTTCAACAAAATGATAAATGATTGTTTGCAAAAATTTGTAATAACCATTACGAATTAATAATTATACCTTAAAATAATTTTTCATTTCACGCGTCCGCCTAACTCACCCCTTGATAACCTATGACGAACGACATGACGATATTTCAATTGTTTCATAGTTTTTATATCAGTGCCAATTTGAATTGTAAACAAGTTTCTCATTCACTAAATGTCATTTAAATTGCGTTATTTAAGGAGTTACACGCAGTCAGGAGATAAAAAAAAAACAATTTTTCAATAATTTTTCCTGGAAATACATTTTAATTTATTAACGTAAAAATTTATATACATGTGTGGTAACTTTTAACTTTATTTTCATATTCTTTATTTGTAAAAATAGTGATTCTTAAAGCTGCTATGGCCGATCTCCGGGAGCGTCTCTAAAAAAAAGGCGACTTGCGGTGAACACAATATCTCTTGTTTGGATCATTTAAAATGAAAGAACAAAAAATATTTCGTTAATGTAAGGTATTATCTAGTACTCGAAGCACTCTAGCACTCGAAGGAATAAGCGAAATATTAATTTTTAACAAAATGGCGGCTTCTGAAAAAAAATTTTGATCTTCGATAAAAATGTTGGCCTTAAATTGTTTATAAAATGAAAAACATTTATCGGCGAGAAAAAAACCTTCGATTAATCACTAAATAATATATTTATAAAGCTTGTGTAAAAATTTGAGACTGACCGATTTAGCCGTTTCCGATGATGGTGAAGTTTGCATCGTTGGAATGCAACGATGCAAACGATGCACGGTTTTTTAAATCTTAATTTTCGGTATTGCTCTCGCTTCTCTTGACCATTTAGGCCCAGATCCTTAAAGGAGACCCCAAAAGAACGTTTTAATGATTTTTCTCTTAGAAAATTCGACCTTAAGGGGGATGAATGGTATAAACAAATTTATTTTCGTTGCATTCCAACGATGTAAACTTCAACATCATCGTTTCCGAGGAATCTCGCTCGCTGACTTTAAGGTAGTAGTCTGGTAACTTAAGTCGATTTTCATGTCTTTTTTGGAGGGCGTTTTTTTGTAGGAAAATAAAAATGAATCGTTTTGGATATTTAGGATGTTTTTATTTTCATATTAAACATACAAAAAAAATTTTTTTTGAACAAATTTAATAGTTTATTATTATTATTATTGATCGAAGTTGGCACCTAGAAAAAAAAGCGCGTGGGTGGTCCCGGTGATTTTGGCTCTTGATGTTATCTGAAATAAAAAATTCTTGATAATTCTTAATCTATAGACATGTCATTCTGGTCGGAACTACTGAAGTTAAATTTCATGGATAAATAACAAAATGGGGGACTTTGGAGAAAAAAAGTCCTTTTATTTTGCCCGCCATTTTGTTATTTATCCATGAAATTTAACTTCAGTAGTTCCGACCAGAATGACATTTCTATAGATTAAGAATTATCAAGAATTTTTGATTTCAGATAACATCAAGAACCAAAATCACCGGGGCCACCCACGCACTTTTTTTCGAGGTGCCAACTTCGATCAATAATAATAATAATAATAATAATAATAATAAACTATTAAATTAAACATTTTTTTTTGTATCTTTAATATGTAAATAAAAACATCCTAAATATCCAAAACGATTCATTTTTATTTTCCTACAAAAAAACGCCCTCCAAAAAAGACATGAAAATCGGCTTAAGTTACCAGACTACTACCTCAATAACACAGTTTTGAGAAAAACGCATTCAAACTTACGACGCTACTTTCAAACGGTCCGAGACGTCTTTACAAATATGCATGTAACTTCGAGAATATTTGACGGATTGACATGAAATTTTCTGCTTACATACTTAAATATATGTATATTACGAAAATGAAATAGAAACATTTTTTTGTTGTTGAAAATCCTGACTGCGTATAACCCCTTAACGCTATTACAATTTCATTCCTATTTTGTAAATTTTCCTATTTTTTTTGGCTTTTAAATATTAAAAAAAAAATGTCCAGCAAAATGTAACATCGTGATTAGTCCGAGTCATTCGGTCGTTTGAGCGCCATTGCAGATTTCGTAAATTCACGAAGAAAATTCTCAATGAACTTTTGTCAATGGAATTTGCCCGTATGCTTTACCTACGGAAATCAGGTGTCGCACTTTATCGATGATCCGATTACATCTGATCGTTACATATAACGTCTCGACTCGCACATATCGAATTAACGTACGACTGAGAAATGATATCTGTGATGACGTTCGTAAAATTCAAGGTACCAGAGACAACACATTTTTTTTTTAGAAAATGTAACGATAACAATCTCTATACGTGAGACAAAAAGCAACTTTCACCAAAAGATTCGAGATTTTTTTCTTTAATTTTTCTCTCCAAAGTTTGGGAATTAAGGTTGAAATTTTTTTTAATTATGTTAATCATTGTATCAATTGTTTGATCATTATTCGACACGGAATTACCCGTACATTACGTACGGTAAATAGTCGTGTATAAACCTGAACTTGTTCCTTGGCGAGCAAAGACAAATATAATATGGGAAGCGAATGTCCGCAATGCAGAGGTCGTCATTGTATCCTTCGCGATCTTTCTCCTCCTTCTCCCCCCCCCCTCACCTCCTGAACACAAGACCCTTCCCCTTTCGCCGCTTTTCGAGCGTCCATCGTCGAGCTTTTCGCGCGCACACACTGTGTGGCGCAATTCTCAAGGTCGTCTAGCACAACGATATGCCATAAATGAAAGGGGGTGAATCGATCGCCCGCCCTCCAACCCGCTCGTCCTTTCGCTGGATGCTTCATCGATATTTGTTTGCTTGTTTTTTGTTCGTTGAAATTTTTCACTCGTCAATTTAAATTTTTAATATTTTTTTAACCCCGATAACGTTCGGTTTGTTTCGAAAAAGATATTTGTTATCGTTTCGTCCGATCCTCGATGATAGAACGAATACGTAAAAACTATTTTTCACAATTTTTTCATAAGTCGAATTGCCACTTTGTAAATCTTCGAAAAAACGAGGAGAAAGCGCTGCACAAGATTTAATTATATTTGTTTTATTAGTGTCAAAATGTGCGATCATTTATGCGAATTATTTTTAAAAAATTTCAAAAGCAGAACAATTTTTGTCTTGAATAAAAACTTTAAGAAATTCTGTATTTTAAACATCAGATGACTGTTCTGTTTACCCGATGCAAATTCTACTCTCCTCAGTATTTCTTTGAAAAAATGATCGATTATCGGGAAAACTGTAATTTCAAATTTCACGAATGTAATTAAAAATTCGATTATCGTCGGTCTGCGCGATTGAATAACATTAATTTTAATGTTTGTGCGTGCACAATCGTTGGGTACGTATGATTTATTCAGTGATTAATCGCATCACTTTTCCGTCTCGCAATTAAATAATTACCGTAATCATTGTTCAATAACGATTCATCGTTAAAATTCATCTCTCGTATTGGCAACAACGGAAAACACAAAATAATTTTTTTTTTCTCCGAATAAAATCGTACGGTTTCGCGAAAACTTTTTCCTTCGTCTCTCCGTTATACGCGAGAGAAAAGTTCGTGATGTTTTGCTCGAACGTATAATACGAGCGTGATGAGAATTTTAATGTCTGGACAAGCAATTTGATAATTTTTACCGTGTTTCACTAGGAAATTGAAAAATTTCCTTGCAACGAGGCGTATTAATTGCATCTCTGCAGTTTTGTTCGCTCTGAATTAAATGTAAATTGCAATAAATACATTGGAATTAATTTTCAATATTTCAAGTTAAAAAAAAATCGCGCTTAAACATTTCGGTTGAAAAAGTGAGATGAATTTAAAAAATAAAAAATTGAGAGACAACCGGGTCACGAGATCCATTAATTGCAGCATGGTGGCACGAATACATAGCTCTATGCATTAAATATCCCACCCTCTTATCGAAATTCGATTTCACCAATAATGTTCGCGGTAGCAACTTTTAATTAATTACCATCTCAACACGATGACGCACATAGTGCGAACCCTAATATATACAGGGTGTCCCAATAACTATTAGCACCTTAGATATCTTCGAAACTATAAGGTTCACAGAAATATTTGCTGAATCAAAATTGCACAGTACGAAGGGGGCCATCCAATGATACCAAAGTACCCCCACCCCCACCCCCTGGGCTGGGGGTGGGGCAACTTTGAAATCTTAAATGGGAACCCCCATTTTTTATTGTAGATTCGGATTCGCCATAAAAAAATACGTAACTTTTATTATCGCCTTTCTGTACTTTCTGTACCTTTCTGTCGAAGAAATGTAACAAACATTGTAACACTTGTAACATTGTAACATTTCTGTAACATTGTAACAAAAGTGTTCGTAGTAGTGTACTCCAGAAACGTGTAACGAATAAAGAAATGGAAATCGGTGTGCTCGCAAGTGTGTATCGAGATCCTCACGTTAGTTTGCGACAAATTCAAAATGAATCTGGCATTGGCAGGACTAGCGTACATTGCATTTTGCACCGTCACAAATTTCACCCGTACCATGTTAGTCTTCACCAAGAATTGCATGGGAACGAAGAATTATTACAGCCTGTCCATCAATAAGTTCTGACGCTACAAAACTTGCAAGTCAATCAATCGAAAAAAGAATCCAATCTTGTATTGATACTGATGGTCGTCATTTCGAACACTTACTATAAACGTAGTAATTTTATTTACTACCGAAACTGTAAGTATTATCGCCTTTCTGTACTTCCGGGGATTTTTTGTGATAACAGCGCCATCTATCACGAATCGAAAAAAAAATGTTTAACAAAAGTTACGTATTTTTTATGGGGAATCCGAATCTACAATAAAGAATGGGGGTTCCCATTTGAGATTTCAAAGTTGCCCCACCCCCAGCCCAGGGGGTGGGGGTGGGGGTGAGTACTTTGGTATCATTGGATGGCCCCCTTCCTACTGTGCAATTTTGATTCAGCAAATGTTTCTATGAACCTTATAGTTTCGAAGATATATAAGGTGCTAATAGTTATTGGGACACCCTGTATATATATAGGGTAAATAGTAAAACTTGTTCAACTGTGTAAGAGAGAATATAGAACAAAGGATACACATATCTACGTGTGTATTTGCAATTCGTTGGCTCTTTCGAGCGTAAGTACAACACTGGAGCTCTCTCGTCCCGAATAACAAATATATCGTCGTGTCTATATGCACGAATATTCGACCATATAGAATTATGAAGCCCGCGTGATATTATAAATAATATGTGTATAAATATCACGTGGCTAAATATTACGTGTGTCCTCTTTTTAACAAATAACTTTTCGATTTATTCCTCGTCAATGATTTCGACACTGTTTTAGACCTGAGAGTAAAAGCTCTCCTTTATCCCTTCGAACGATCGGAATTTCTTTAAACTTAACTTATAACTCTACCGTTTGTTTTTGTTATTAAATACTTTTTCGTGCCTTTCTGTTATTACAAATATTTATAACGAATGAATGGCGTAATTCAAAATTTTGTTTTCGTATAAGTACAAAAATGGAAAATGAGCCGAGGCAATTTATGTCTAAATCATTCTTAATGATTTTTTTTCTTTCGTAATAATTGAGGCAATTTATGTCTGAATCATTTTTAATGATTTTTATATCGTGTAAAATTTGATTTAAAAATCATTAAAAATGATTTAGACCTAGATTGCCTCAATTATTACGGAAAAAAAAATCATTAAGAATGATTTAGACATAAATTGCCTCGGCTCATTTTCCATTTTTGTACTTATACGAAAACCAAATTTTGAAATACTCTATTCATTCGTTATAAATATTTAAAAAGTAGTTTTATAGTAAAACTTTACTTTATTACACGTTGTGTCTACGTTTATACGTAGACATAACGTGTAAAATTTGATTTAAAAATCATTAAAAAATGATTTAGACATAATTTGCCTTAATTATAACGAAAAAAAAGAATGATTTTTTTTTTTCGATAATGATTTCGGCATAAATTGCCTCAGCTCATTTTCCATTTTTGTACTTATAAAAGTAAAGAAATGAAAAATGAGCTTGAAGCATGAGTGGCACCGGTGATGTAGTCAACCCACAGTCATCTGACTGATATTTACTGGAAGGGACAGCATTATTGTGCATAAGCTTCACGCTCGAGTCTCTCGGTTGCATAGAGTGTGCCTCGACAAGCCGGTGGGGTCTCTTTCCTTTCGTCTCTTGCAAGTGACAATAGTAAATCGATATAACGTGCACACCGACAGAAGCGCTTTTACATTTCCCAATGTCCCGTTAACATTTCAACGTACGTTTCAATAAACAAGTGGACATTTCAAATTCACTCATTAAGCACATTCGGAAAAAATATATATTAACTAGAAAAAACAAAAATTTCAATAACTTTACGGATTATATATTTATCGTATATGGGCCATTCCACGCCAAATCGAGCTGACTATGTTTCACAATTTTTTAAATTATATTCTTTCCTTCGTAGAACGTTTTGTTTTTTAACAAATGTAAATTTTTCTTTAGTAAATATGGAGCAAAGGGGACCCACTTCCGATTGACTTGCCTTTAATATATGTTGTCTAGGGACCCTTTCTGAACAACTTTTTCCTCTGACACAATTGGTGGTCGTTATTTATTGAAAAGTTATTAACAAATAAAGTTAATAATTCATATAGCTATTTTCCTTATAGCAGCCAGTCCCAATCATCTTGTCCTCCACATGTGTTGTTAAGAATACCCCCCTGAGTAACATACCAAAAGTTTTATCCGTCCTCATTGTTTGTTAAAAAGTTATTAACAAAAGAAAATTCATAAATAGAATATGAAATACTTGCATGGTGGCCAGTACACGTATGACCGGAGGGGCTGCGGCCCCCCTGCCCCCACCGCATACCAGCCCATAGACCAACCAAAAACAACCCAAAAAAACCCCAGTAACCCAAAGAAACAAACAGACAAACCCAACAAACAAATCCAAAACAAACAAATAAAAAAAAAAAACAAAAAACCCAAATAACCTAAACAAACCAAACACAACTGAAATAATCCAAACAAACAACCCAACTAAACAAGCTAACCTCACAACCTAAACGAACAAACCCAACAAATCCAAAATAAACCCAAACCAAAAACCCAAACCCAATAAACAAACAAATTAAAAACAAAAACCCAAACAACCTAAATGAACAAACCCAGCAAATCCAAAATAAACCCAAACCAAAAACCCAAACCAAAAACTCAAACCAAAAACCCAAACCAAAAACCCAAACCCAATAAACAAATAAATCAAAAACAAAAACCCAAACAACCTAAACAACCCAACTAAACAATCCAACCCAACAAACGAACCCAACAAGCAAGCCAACATTTATGAAACTTTTTTAGTTAATAACTTTTTAACAAACAATGAGCGACGGATAAAACTTTTTGTATGCTACTCAGGAGTGTATTCGTAACGACAAATGTGAAGGACAAGATGATTAGGACTGGCTGGTACAAGGAAAATAGCTATATGAATTATTAACTTTATTTGTTAATAACTTTTTAATAAATAACGATCCCCAATTGTGTCAGAGGAAAAAGTTGGTCAGGAAGGGTCCCTACACAACATATATTGAAGGCAAGTGAATCGGAAGTGGGTCCCCTTTGCTCCATATTTACCTTTTCTTTTATTATTTATCTTTAAGAAATATCTCCCCGTGACAAGGAATGAGGACCAAACAAAAAGATAACAATAAATTGAGTTGCAATATATTATTTATTTATGGTGAAAAAAATGTATAGTGACAAAATTCCATAAAAGTTGTATATCGTACCGCGAAGTCTCATTTTTTTTTCATTTAATGCAGGACTGACTTTCACTCTATATACATATGTGTCGTATGAATCAGTAGTCGGAGATAAAGTTGCATGAAAGAAGTTCTGATAATGAATCGACCGTACTAAGGCTCTTGTTTGAAAAAAAAAAAAAAAAAAAAAAAACAAACATGATATGTTAATGAATCACACTTTTATAAAAAGCACGTGTTTGGTCTTTAATGTGGTTGTCTCATTGGTTGTCTCGGTAGTCATTAGTGAGCGGAAAAACAACGCTGATTTGTTTTGATTTTCTCCTTCTACGAAAGAAATATTATGAAAATCGTGAAAATAGAGAGTAATTTCCGAAATAACTGTTAAAACTTAAAACCTTCAATTCGTTTTTATCGGCTTATATTTGCTTCACAGATTTTTGTGTGTGAACGTAGATAACGGTTAATAAATGAAATTATTTATTAAACTTCGTTGATTTTAGCACGTTGATTATTTTACCGTCATTTCACCTCGATGCCACGAGATAATGACCTCAAACCTCGCGAATCATTATATTCATAAATCCTCGTAAATTAACTGATTATTCATACCCTCAATTATTTTCAATAACACGGAAATATTTGTATATAGAAAAAAAAGAAAAAAAAAAAAAGAAACAAACGTTACTTTAACGCAGGCAAAAATTCGATATTATTGCACGCTAGTGTATAGTCGTCTTAGGTTGGTGAGAAAATTGCTATATCATTATCTCGAATGCCGTCAACGCTCGTGAGCTTTCATTATCACCAAAGTCGTGTCTCTTTTATTTAATCTCACAATTACGAAACGTCTTTAATGGTTATTCGTTTAATAGGGAATTATGGGAAAAACGTTCTCTTCCGCGCACTGACACGTAGGAATAGCGAGAGTACACACACACACACACACACTATAGCAGCAACTATTATTTATTCACATTAACGAGCCTAAGGATTGATCATTGATAATGATTTAATGATAATAAGGCTTGGTGAGTCGGTAATTTTAGTGTCTAATCAAATTTTAAATATTTTCATTTTTCAATGCCTCTGGGAATGAGAAATTTTTCAGTAAAGAACGTCCTACCTAATAAAACAAATACTTCCATTAGATTTTCATCACTTCAATTTCTTTTTTGATTATTTATTTTTCCTTTCTCTCAAAAGAAGATTCGCTATCGTGAAAACAAATTGTCCCCAGATTTTGCCAATGTGACATAAAATCATGTGTGCCTTTAACAATGTTTGTTTCATGAAAAAGTGATTTATTTATAAAACTAATTACATATTTAATTAGTATAAATATCAAACTAATAAACATTTTTTTTTTTTTGGTTTTTTTTGTTATACAAAACGGCCGAATACTGCTATTTGCTTTTGGTATCTTTTTTCCGCCGCGTGACATTTGGCATCCACAATTTTTGACCTAGAACAAAAAAAAATGTGTCAATACATTGTGAAGTAATATTTAAAAAAAATATATTCGTGTTTGCCGCGTTGTGCGTGTGACAAATTTGAAAAATACAACTTGCTGTGCCTCGAGAATGGTCGTTGGTAATTAAAGGAAGGTTAATGGTCGACATAACATCAAAAAATTTCTAATCCATTTTTTTTTTGTACTTTTTTTTTGCTGGAGTGCAGAATGCCGGTGGAGAAGAGAAGACCCCTCCATTTAATGGTTTTTTTTAAATTCTTTTAAATTCGATAACCTTTCCATCGTCCGAAATGGGTTTGCAGAATCGCCTGCTCGAAAGTTTATCTATTCTTATCAAAAATGCCCGATAATTGTTCTATATAGCAGCAGTGTCGCTCAAATCATATCATACATTTTTCTATTTCGGTATTTCACAGTTTTTTCGGTACGTCAATCGATCTCGTACAGTTTTGTAACGACTCTTATATCACACTCGAGATAATCCATGAAATATTAAATATATATTCTCGATGATAATTGATCTAGCAGGAAAATTAAAAATTTATAATAACCTTAAGGGGGAAATAGGGTTAGGACAGCGTTTTCTCAATGATTTTCATGAATTTTTTTATAGTATAAAAAATTAATATAATTTATTGAAACTTTGAGAATATTTTATACATATATTCAAGTACTAGGGGGGCTCTGCCCTCTAGCGTGCTTCGCGCGCCAACCCCCCCCGGGCCATTCCATTCGGCGACCCCCCCCGGGCTATTCGGCGTACTCCCCCTCGGGCCATTCCATTCGGCGTATCCCCCCCCCCCCCCCCCGGGTTGGGGGTTCGGTCATCTTCGGTCATCTTCGGTAATTTTCGGCCATCTTCGGTCCTGAACTCTTGTACACGGCGGCGGCGAAATATTTATATAATATAGAGAGATATACTATAAAATTTTTGAAGAATTTTCTTGAAAAACACCGCAGATAATAGCGACCCCATATTGCAGGTCACAATCAGACTCAGCATTTTGCGTACATTCTGGAAGCCGCAATTTTCATCTGAAATCAAACGAGGTTGGAATTTACTTTTATTATATGTCTCTCTTCTATATGAACCTAAATGCTATAAAAAAAAATAGAAAATTCAATTTTTTACCGGGGTCAAAACAAAAAAAGCATGATTTTTTGCCATTTTTTACAACTTTATTTGCAAAATAAAATTATTTTAAATAATGATAATATTCCGATTTTAGGTTCATATAGAGCGCAATACTATGAAGAAAGTAACTGCCAATTTTCAAAACGATTGGTTGAAAACTTTTCAAACTAGCGTGTACGCAAGTTCGAAAACAAGTCGTTTTCAGAAAAACGCGTTTGAAAAAATAGCAAAATGCTGAGTCTGATCGCGACCTGCAATATGGGGTCGCTAATATCTGCGGTGTTTTTCAAGGAAATTTTTCAAAAATTTTATAGTATGTACTTGAATATATGTATAAAATATTCTCAAAGTTTCAATAAATTATATTCATTTTTTATACCATAAAAAAATTCATGAAAATCATTGAGAAAACGCTGTCCTAACCCTATTCCCTCCCTTAATGGCTTATAACAATAGAACGAGTCAGAATTTCCATGTAAAATTTTGGGCACATATTTTTCAATAGTTTTACTAACAATTTATGAAATTTAAAAAATATCGATTTTTTGAGCCGTCTAACCCTATTTCCCCCCTTAATTCATCATTTATTCATTCACAATTTAGTGTATTTATTATAAATCATGATTAATTAATTCATAAATACTTCATTAGCCATAGAAAACACTAAACATCCTACAAATTAGAACATTCCAATTGGCGGGTCGAGGGGGGTGCTATATTTTCATTATGTTCAATCAATGACTGATTTATTTCATATATATATTTTGAGTAAAAGCATTTAACGTTATTTATTACTAAAAATTGACGACAATTGATAAACGATAATCAATTTTAAAAAACTTGTACAGAATTTCTAACCCAAAACGTGATGAGACAAAAATTGATTAACTATAATGAATTTTTAAATCAGTAAAATTCATTTAAATTATTAATTAAAAAAAAATCATTGCAAATCAATTTATTTTTCGAAACGACGATTTTAATTTATGCAAAATGTACAAGTATTTTCAACGTCACGACATGTACATTGAATTCCAACATTGTCGGTATAAATCGTCGTCGAAATACTCTCGTCCTCTCTCCCTGTATCGCAGCAGGCATCGCATTGAAACGGACCGTATGAAAAAGCTCGAGTGACAAGAGAAGTGAGAAAACAGAGAGAAAGAGAGAGAGAGAGAGAGAGAGAGAGAGAGAGAGAGAGAGAGAGAGATATTCGTATATGAAAGACGGTCGTCAGCGATGCCGGCTATCAGTATTAACCCGGCAATCCTCTCGAGCAGCCGTCAAAAGCCACCAACTCCAATAAAGTCTGCTCTCTCTCTCTCTCTGCCAAGCACCAAGTTGCATCTCTCGCGTTATTACATAGTGTCACAAGACACTCAAACATATTTAAAATAAATAAAACAAACAGTAGACTCCTAACGGTTCGTGTAATCGGCATCGAGGACAAAAAAAAAAACAATCAGATCATTGACATTTCAATTTCAATTTATCATATTGTTGATTTTCAATGAATTGCACAAAAAAATTTCACGTTAATCAAAGAAAGTAATATTTCATATTAAAAACGTTTCATCATTTTGTTTTTCAAATATTAATGAAAAAAAAATTCCAAATATCCAATCTGCTGAATTATCAAAAATCAATAAATAAATAAAAAAATCCACCGATTACGAATTTTCATCAATGAAGTGATTAAAAAGGAAAAATGAATCCTCGAAGGAAATTGTGAGTCGCCGTTTGTGACTCGGTCAAAGTTCGACAGTCCGTATAATTTCGTTCTCTCTTTCTCTCGCGCACACACAGTCACTCTAACAATATAATAATAATTACTTTGGTTCGCCTACGTCTCGAGGCAAATTCTCTTTATTCGACGAATCTAATCGCACAACTGACGAGCGACGAGTCGTCTCGATAAGGTCGAAGAAATCCACCCTGCTGGGCTTACACATTATACTTTCAACTTATACGATAAGTGGTTGCCCACAGGCACACGGGACGTATCACTCGTCAGTGATTGCCAATAGCCATTGAGAGACATTTGTGTGGCGAGAAATTTTCCCGTTCATTTCAACGATTCTCAATAGTTACCCACACACGTTCATTACAACGATTCGTGCAGTTAGATAAAAGGGAAAGAGTGAAAAAAAAGTAATTAAAAAAATTTTTACAACCGCAATGTACGTGATTTTGGCTAATTATTTAATCGCGACGCGATTTCGCAGGACGTCGAATCGTGGCTCGACCGGATTCAAATCTGTGTGACGACAATTTAGAAGAAACGAGAAAAAAATAAATAAATAAAAACATTTAGAACATTCAAGTATTTATTTTAAAAATCAATAAAATTCAATGAAAATCAATAAATATTAATGAAAATAATAATTGCCAATATAAAATTTATTGATCACGTGGAAGCACTTGGTTGTCTCGTAACCGGTGATATAATAATCGACTTTACGTAACTCGTTAAAGGACAAACGTTTTAATTTTATAATTCGTTGGTTCAATCGGGTTTAAACTGCATTTGTGTGTCCTCGAGGATATATCGTGTGTGTGCGCGTGTGTGACTGTGTGTTTTTGTGCGCGTTCACGTGACGCATTGGGGATCCGTTGAAAAATACCATTCGTCAATTTAGAGCGAAAAAAAAAACCATTTTTCCTCAAGTTTGATGGAAAACGTAAAATTGATTAAAAATAAATAAACAACACACACTTGTATTTAGCGTTAGAAATCAATTAATCGAGATTGAATTTTGTTTGATTGTCGTAAAACAGTTCGTCCGTTCATTCTCGAGATCACTTCGATTATTAACAATTCAGCGGAGTGTTTTTCTTATCCATGTATTATTCAACATCGATTTTTTAACGAGGATCCACGAATACGATTTTTTTTTCGTTAAATCTCCACAATTCGGATCTGAACGAAAAATATAAATATTCCTTTTTAACATTAATCTTCTTACAATAATAATATTGGAAGAATTTTAAAATGACAAAAGTGTGAAGAATCACGAACGAGAAATATCAAAATGTCGAAATCGAGGATTTCAGGAACCGGAAGTACGCAGCTGGTACGCAGAAATTTCTCAATGGTTTGTTTTCGTTTATTTTTGTTTTGTTTTGTTTTTTTTTACCATGGATAAACACACAATCTTAATGAAAAGTGGGAAAACATCATTGGTAAATATGGAGCAAAGGGGACCCACTTCCGATTGACTTGCCTTTAATATATGTTGTCTAGGGACCCTTTCTGAACAACTTTTTCCTCTGACACAATTGGGGGTCGTTATTTATTAAAAAGTTATTAACAAATAAAGTTAATAATTCATATAGCTATTTTCCTTATAGCAGCCAGTCCCAATCATCTTGTCCCTCACATGTGTTGTTAAGAATACCCCCCTGAGTAACATACCAAAAGTTTTATCCGTCCTCATTGTTTGATAAAAAGTTATTAACAACAGAAAATTCATAAATAGAATATGAAATACTTGCATGGTGGCCAGTACACGTATGACCGGAGGGGCTGCGGCCCCCCTGCCCCCACCGCATACCAGCCCATAGACCAACCAAAAACAACCCAAAACAACCCCAGTAACCTAAAGAAACAAACAGACAAACCCAACAAACAAACAAACAAACCCAAAACAAACCCAAACGAACAAACCCAACAAACAAATCCAAAACAAACCCAAACCAAAAACCCAAACCCAATAAACAAACAAATCCAAAACAAACCCAAACCAAAAAACCCAAACCCAATAAACAAACAAATCCAAAACAAACCCAAACCAAAAAACCCAAACCCAATAAACAAACAAATCCAAAACAAACCCAAACCAAAAAACCCAAACCCAATAAACAAACAAATCCGAAAACAAACAAAAAACCCAAATAACCTAAACAATCGCATGCGTGTGCTGTTCACCATACACTAGAACAATTAGTTCATGTTTGATTTATGAAACTTTTTTTGTTAATAACTTTTTAACAAACAATGAGCGACGGATAAAACTTTTTGTATGCTACTCAGTGTATTCGTAACAACAAATGTGAAGGACAAGATGATTAGGACTGGCTGGTATAAGGAAAATAGCTATATGAATTATTAACTTTATTTGTTAATAACTTTTTAATAAATAACAACCCCCAATTGTGTCGGAGGAAAAAGTTGTTCGGGAAGGGTCCTTACACAACATATATTAAAGGCAAGTCAATCGGAAGTGGGTCCCCTTTGCTCCATATTTACCACTTCATTTTTCGTAAGTTATTTGTGAAAATATATTTTTTGTTTTTTTACGAATGAATTCATTTTCACAAATAATTCATGAGGATTAATGTTTTGTTTTTTTTTCTTTCGTTTAATTTTTAACGAGAAACACTATTGCAAAAAATTATTTCGTGATTTTGATTATATATGTTTTATTTATAGAACAATGTAGATTGTTATTTTCTCACCCATTTCCGTATAATAATTCACGAGTTAACGAACGTTCGGCGTCTACCGAACAGCCGCGCTTTTATATCGTCTTCGTTCTGTCCTTTTTTTTTTTCAAACTTTTTTTTCATGTCATTCCCCCCTTCGTTGTTTGCGAAGCGATAAGAGCCACGAGATTACACGCGCTCTTATATAGTAAAAATATATATATATATTTTTTTTTCGAAGTGTTCTGTCTCGTCACACAGCCGACAGAGAGCTCGTAGAAGATGAAAGAGTAATAAAGTAGAAATGTGAGGGTTGAAAAACAGGGGAGTCACCGAATACTACTAGAATCTACGAAAACAATACTTCTATCTGTTCCAAGTGAAAAGTTCCAGGTTACAAACTTTTGCTTAGAAACAAAAATCTTATTTTTCATTATTATATTCAGGGGTTTGGCCAAGGTAGCGGCTATAAAATCATGTGCACATTTAAGAATTTTTTTTTCTATGAAAGAGTGATTTATTCATAAAACTAATTACACTTCTATTTAGTATAAATATCAATGTAATAAAAAATATTTAAAAAATTTTTTTGTTATGCAAAATGGCCGACTACTGCTATTTACTTTTGGTGTCTTTTTTTTTTAGGCGCTCCGCCCCGTGACATTTGGCATTCACAATTTTTGACCTAGAACAAAAAAAAAATTCTCGTTAAACTACATCAGAATACCTAGAGAAGTACCTACGGAATTTGAGAAATATTGTTTTATTCGAATATTGTAGGCATGCGAACGTGAATGGTGAATTTTTAGTGAAAAATTTCGTATAAAACTGCGGATGAAATGGAAAGTTTTTAATTAATCAGCCAAATTCCGTACGTACTTCTCTAGGTATTCCGATGTAGATTAACGAGAATTATTATTTTTTCTTCTAGATCAACAATTGCGGATGTCAAATGTCATGTCGCGGAGCGCCTCAAACAAAAAGATACCAAAAGCAAATAGCAGTTCTCGGCCATTTTTTATAACAAAAAGAATATTTCTTGATATTTATTGTATTAGCTTGATATTTAGACTAAATAGATGTGTAATTAGTTTTATAAATAAATCACTTTTTGATAGAAAAAAAAATTGTTAAATGTGCACATGATTTTATACCCGCTACCGTGGCCATACCGCTTAGGGTAGTAGTCTGGTAATTTAAGCCGATTTTCATGTCTTTTTTGGAGGACGTTTTTTTGTAGGAAAATAGAAATAAATCGTTTTGGAAATTTAGGATGTTTTTATTTACATATTAAAGATACAAAAAAAAATTTGTTTGAAAAAATTTAATAGTTTATTATTATTATTATTGTTGATCGAAGTTGGCACCTCGAAAAAAAAGCGCGTGGGTGGCTAAGGTGACTTTGGCTCTTGATGTTATCTGAAATAAAAAATTCTTGATAATTCTTAATCTATAGACATGCCATTCTGGTCGGAACTACTGAAGTTAAATTTCATGGATAAATAACAAAATGGCGGACTTTGGAAAAAGGACTTTTTTTTCTAAAGTCCGCCATTTTGTTATTTATCCATGAAATTTAACTTCAGTAGTTCCGACCAGAATGACATGTCTATAGATTAAGAATTATCAAGAATTTTTTATTTCAGATAACATCAAGAGCCAAAATCACCGGAGCCACCCACGCGCTTTTTTTTCGAGGTGCCAACTTCGATCAATAATAATAATAATAATGAACTATTAAATGAAAAAAAAAAATTTCATTTGTATCTTTAATATGTAAATAAAAACATCCTAAATTTCCAAAACGATTCGTTTTTATTTTCCTACAAAAAAACGCCCTTCAAAAAAGACATGAAAATCGGCTTAAGTTACCAGGCTACTACCTTAAGGGGGGAAATAGGGTTAGACGGTACAAAAAATCGATGTTTTTTTAATTTTATAAATTGTTAGTAAAACTATTGAAAAATATGTTCCCAAAATTTTAAATGAAAATTCCGACTCGCTCTATTGTTATAAGCCATTAAGGGAGGAAATAGGGTTAGAACAGCGTTTTCTCAATGATTTTCATGAATTTTTTTATAGTATAAAAAATGAATATAATTTATTGAAACTTTGAGAATTTTTTATACATATATTTAAGTATATACTATAAAATTTGTATACACATATTTAAGTATATACTATAAAATATTAGCGACCCCATATTGCTTGTTTTTCTTGGTACTATTTTTTCAAACGCGTTTTTCCGAAACCGACTTTTTCTTGAACTTGCGTACACGCTAGTTTGAAAAGTTTTCAACCAATCGTTTTGAAAATTGGCAGTTACTTTCTTCATAGTATTGCGCCTCTGTATGAACCTAAAATCGGAATATTGTCATTATTTAAAATAATTTTTTTTTTGCAAATAAAGTTGTAAAAAATGGCAACAAATCATGCTTTGTTGTTTTGACCTCTGTAAAAAATTCAATTTTCTATTTTTTTGATAGAATTTAGGTTCATATAGAAGAGAGACATATAATGAAAGTAAATTCCAACCTCGTTTGATTTCCGATGAAAATTGCGGCTTCCAGAATGTACGCAAAATGCTGAGTCTGATTGTGACTTGCAATATGGGGTCGCTAATATTTTATAGTATATACTGAAATATATGTATAAAAATGTTATAATATATACTTAAATATATGTATAAAATATTCTCAAAGTTTCAATAAATTATCTTCATTTTTTATACTATAAAAAAATGCATGAAAATCATTGCGACAACGCTGTCCTAACCCTATTTCCGCCCTTAACATGAATTTTGAATGAATTTCGTTATATTTTTCGATTTTAATGAATTCTCAATATTGCTAAAAATGTCTCGTTAATTTTTTTCCTATTCAATTTCACTCTACGTATTTCGAGAAATTTATCGTGATTTTTCAAATAAAATTCCGCTCGGAAATTCTCCAATTCCTTTCATTTTCACGCTTTCATTACTTTTCGATGAGAAATAAAATATTGTTATTCAGGGACACGATTATCCAACGAGAAAATTGATTGGACGAAGTCTCGGCGTCGTGGGTTCGGCTTGGGGGGGGGGGGGGGGGGGGGGTGAAAATAAAAAAAAATGAAAACGCGATTGGAGAGAAAGGCAAAAAAAGGGATCGAGGCGTCTCGGTGGCGTCTGCTCGAGACTCTTCAGTCAACCCTCCACTTTAACGACGAATTCTCCTATATCCATTTCTAAGTCGCCGGCGGTCCTCGTACTTTTTTCCACGTCTCTATCGTTCTATTTCACGTGAAATGTATATATCGTCTCTGTTTGACAAAGAAAAGGACGTAAATCATGTAAATTAGTGCGTAAAGTTACGTGAATTATATCACTATTGTTTACCAGCAGTTTGTACAGCTTATATAATGCATTTCATATTTAAACAGTCGTGGATACTTAAAAATTTCATTTTTTCGTTAATTACAAAAATTCTGAGATTTTAGATTATGCTTTTTATCACAAAAAACCATGCTTCTTCGAGCGTTGATCAATATTTATTTTAATAGTATGCAATTTATTTATGGATGAACCAAATAATCCTTGAATTATGAGTTTTGGAACGGAATGTCCCATATATCGATATATATTATATGTATAGTCCAGTACTCCGGCCGTACCGCACCCTCTCAGCTGAGAGATGTTCGCTGATCAACAAGACAGAATGCCTTTTCCCCTCCAATTTTCGTTTGCTCCGGCGTCTCTCCTGTTCGTTCGTGCTCGTTTTTTCTTCGTCGTCTCGTTCTCTTTAATTCATCGAAGAGCGAATTTTCTCGTCCTTTGAACAAGATAAAAAAAACATTCTCCCTATTGGAGCTGATATTTTTTTTCTGACTGAGACACAGCTTTCGTTTCAGGGTGAAAATAGTGCCAAATACTCTTCATGCTCCCCGTGCCCATTATTTGTCCTCGCAAAACTCAACAAAACCCAACAAAACTATAATTCGATTAGATTGGAGACGACGATCCAATCACCTATTTAAAATTAATAAATACGAACATCTTCCGAAAGTTTAAAACACAAAAAAATAATTGTAAACATTAATTTTACTAGTTGAGGGTTCTTTTTATCGTGTACTCTCCCCTAGGGGAGGCTACACACGCACGATGATCGCATGAGTACAACCGAGATAGTAGCGTAGGAATTGTGCGAGAGGAAGAGAGAGAGAGCGAGAGAGAGGGTCTTTACCCTCCTCTTAAGGGAGGGGAATAGGGTTAGGACAGCGTTTTCTCAATGATTTTCACGAATTTTTTCATAGTATAAAAAATGAATATAATTTATTGAAATTTTGGGAATATTTTATACATATATTTAAGTATGTATTATAAAATTTTTGAAGAATTTTCTTGAAAAACACCGGTGATATTAGCGACCCGATATTCCAGGTCACAATCAGACTCAGCATTTTGCGTACATTCTGGAAGTCGCAATTTTCATCTGAAATCAAACGAGGTTGGAATTTACTTTTATTATATGTCTCTCTTCTATATGAACCTAAATGCTATCAGAAAAATTGAAAATTGAATTTTTTACAGGAGTCAAAACAAAAAAGCATGATTTTTTGCCATTTTTTACAACTTTATTTGCAAAAAAAAAATTATTGTAAATAATGATAATATTCCGATTTTAGGTTCATGTAGGGCGCAATACTATGAAGAAAGTAACTGCCAATTTTCAAAACGATTGGTTGAAAACTTTTCAAACTAGCGTGTACGCAAGTTCAAAAAAAGTTGTTTTCAGAAAAACGCGATTGAAATATAGTACCAAGAAAAACAAGTAATATGGGGTCGCTAATATTTTATAATATATACCTAAATATATGTATACAAATTTTATAGTATATACTTAAGGTAGTAGTCTGGTAACTTAAGCCGATTTTCATGTCTTTTTTGGAGGGCGTTTTTTTGTAGGAAAATAAAAATGAATTGTTTTGGATATTTAGGATGTTTTTATTTACATATTGAAGATACAAAAAAAAATTTTTTTTTTTAAATTTAATAGTTTATTATTATTATTATCATTGATCGAAGTTGGCACCTCAAAAAAAAAGCGCGTGGGTGGCCCCGGTGATTTTGGCCCTTGATGTTATCTGAAATAAAAAAATCTTGATAACTCTTAATCTATAGACATGTCATTCTGGTCGGAACTACTGAAGTTAAATTTCATGGATAAATAACAAATTGGCGGACAAATAACAAAGGACTTTTTTTTCCAAAGTCCGCCATTTTGTTATTTATCCATGAAATTCAACTTCAGTAGTTCCGACCAGAATGACATGTCTATAGATTAAGAATTATCAAGAATTTTTTATTTCAGATAACATCAAGAGCCGAAATCACCGGGGCCACCCACGCGCTTTTTTTTCGAGGTGCCAACTTCGATCAATAATAATAATAATAAACTATTAAATTTAAAAAAATTTTTTTTTTTGTATCTTTAATATGTACATAAAAACATCCTAAATATCCAAAACGATTCATTTTCATTTTCCTACAAAAAAACGCCCTCCAAAAAAGACATGGAAATCGGCTTAAGTTACCAGACTACTATCTTAAATATATGTATAAAATATTCTCAAAGTTTCAATAAATTATATTCATTTTTATACTATAAAAAAATTCATGAAAATCATTGAGAAAACGCTGTCCTAACCCTATTTCCTCCCTTAATGGCTTATAACAATAAAACGAGTCGGAATTTTCATTTAATATTTTGGGAACATATTTTTCAATAGTTTTACTAACAATTTATGAAATAAAAAAAAATCCGATTTTTTGAACCGTCTAACCCTATTTCCCCCCTTAAGGCACTTAATTTAGAATATCTTTCAAATTTCACGATTTAATACACGTGGCATCGCGACAGACTTTTTAATGCTGAAATCGACGATGTAAAGAATTTGAATTTGTAATAGGGTCATAGATCCCCGCTCGTGTGATCCGGAAAAGCGATAGATCGAGCAGACGAGTGAGATAAATTTCGATGAGTACATGAGAATTCCATGCTTTTACCAGTTCAAACGTTATTTCTCGTATTATCTCCCTCTCTCTGTCTTTATCTCTTATCCATATGACGAAAAGCAATCAAGGAAAGAACTCTCGTGGCAACGATCGCTGAGCCACGTGGTCGGGAAAACAATTTTATTTTTATAAAATATATTAATTTCTTGGAGGTATTGCGAGTAAAAAAAATGTTTAAATTAAGAATTAATTACAGATCTAATAATTCATGTTCAATATTGTAATTATTAATTGTGATTGCTACTTATGCTCTATAATTTACTCAATTTTTGAATATTAACAAAAAAAAACGTAAAATATAAAATACTGTCGATGACTAAATTTTCAGAATCGACATATAAAGTGTTCTTGTAATTAATATACAAATTTCAAGTACCGTAATTGCGACTAACAGTTGTGTCCCTTTAATCGCTTATTTTATTTTTTTTACATTGTGACAATGGTTTAAATTCCCGAAAATGATTTTCCCCTTGTGAAATTTCAGTATTTTATAAATACAGCAAGTTTATCTTTATCGTAAGTACAAAATATTTTCAAATTTTTTATCAAAAAAATGTGATAAAAGAATGTGATTTGGTTTATAACTTTTCAAACTGTTCAGGGAACGTTTTGTTTTTCAATTGAGTCAGGATAGTTTTTGTTTTTTTTTTTGGTCGGTCAATGACGTAGGTTCAGATACCTGCGGGACAGGCGGTTCGCAGTATGTGTCAATTTACTGATATCCTTGCTGATTGTAGAAACAACCGGTTTCTTACTATCGACCAATGTACTCATTGCACTTGAAATTTCAAACGGGCGCATTTTTAAATAGCACTAAAAAACTTTTCATATAGATTACAAAACTGAAAAAAATGTCACAACATTGAATCTAAAAAAAAAAAAGGGAATATTTTAAGGGGGGAAATAGGGTTAGGACAGCGTTTTCTCAATGATTTTCATGAATTTTTTTATAGTATAAAAAATGAATATAATTTATTGAAACTTTGAGAATATTTTATACATATATTTAAGTATATATTATAAAATTTATGAAGAATTTCCTTGAAAAACACCGAAGATATTAGCGACCCCATATTGCAGGTCACAATCAGACTCAGCATTTTGCGTACATTCTGGAATCCGCAATTTTCATCTGAAATCAAACGAGGTTGGAATAAACTTTTATTATATGTCTCTTTTCTATATGAACCTAAATGCTATAAAAAAAAATAGAAAATTGAATTTTTTACAGGGGTCAAAACAAAAAAGCATGATTTTTTTGCCATTTTTTACAACTTTATTTGCAAAAAAAAAAATATTTTAAATAATGATAATATTCTAATTTTAGGTTCATATAGAATACTATGAAGAAAGTAACTACCAATTTTCAAAACGATTGGTTGAAAAGTTTTCAAACTAGCGTGTACGCAAGTTCAAAAAAAGTGCTACTCACTAGCAGAGAGCTACTGACTTTAATGGCTTATAACAATAGAACGAGTCGGAATTTTCATTAAAAATTTTGAGAACATATTTTTCAATAGTTTTACTAACAATTTATTAAATAAAAAAAAAATCGATTTTTGAACGGTTTAACCCTATTTCATGTGCACATTTAACAATTTTTTTTTCTATGAAAAAGTGAGTTATTTATGAAACTAATTACACATCTATTTAGTATAAATGTCAAGCTAATAAAAAATATTATTTTTGTTATACAAAATAGCCGACTACTGTCATTTGCTTTTGGTATCTTTTTTTTGAGGCGCTCCGCGACGTGACATTTGGCATCCACAATTTTTTACCTAGAACAAAAAAAACAATTCTCGTTAATCTACATCGGAATACCTAGAGTACATTTGCACATTTAACAATTTTTTTTGCACGAAAAAGTGATTTATTTATAAAACTAATTACACATCTATTCAGTATAAATATCAAGCTAATAAACATTTTTTTTCTGTTTTTTTGTTATACAAAACGGCCGAGTACTGCTATTTGCTTTTGGTACAATTTTTGACTTAGAACAAGACAAAAATTCTCGTTAATCTACATCAGAACACCTAGAGAAATACGTACGCGAAATTTCTGATTAATTAAAAACATTTCATTCTATCAGCAGTTTTATACGAAATTTTTCACTGGAAATTCACCTTTTAAGTTCCTACAATATTCGAATAAAACGATATTTTACAAATTCCGTACGTGCTCAAAGACTTTGGGACTCGAAGATTTTTCGTTATCTCGTTCTATAACAAAATTAGAGTATAGTTAAAAATATAAAACTGGTTACATGTAAAACAAGTGTAAATTGCTTATTGCCGCACGAGGCTTAAAAAAAAAAAACGTTATTTTCTCACGTTGAAGAGCCGCGTGAGAGCTTTAAATTTCAATTTTCTTAAAAAATCGAGCCAATTTCTCGACGAAGCTCGGAACGAAGATTGTCTCATCGTATGGTTCGTCACACGTGCGCTAAACGTATTTTATAAATATAATTTTTATCTAGTCAATATTGTTTGGCTCGAATTCGGACCTTTTTTTTTTTCTTTCCTCGCTCAACAAATTTCCCGTTGAAAAATGGTGCCAATTCTCTCGACCGAAACTTTGCATATTCTATTCCGGATATTTATGTATGAATGTATCTATCTCTTTGAGAGAGCCACGAGAGTCAAGAAAGTACGCTTTTACCTCGTGCCGATGGCTAATTCGGCGAACGTTGAATTTACAACAAATCGATGGCCACGTGCCAGTGTGCTTGTGCGGTTGCGTAAAAAAAGACGCACTACAAGAGCCTCTTATATATATATATATATAATATCGCACGTGAATATGTCTAACGTCGTTAATTTATACAAGTTTTTTTTTATCTCCTTTCCCTAATCTTTTAGTCTTTTTACTATCACAGATTTTTTTTCATATCACATTATTTCGATTTTGGAGGAAATTTGGAAAAAAATCAGATTCATCAACTCAAAAAAATCGTTCCACTCCACGTGGAACATTTCATACACTACAAAAAAAAATGCTCTCGTCGTATCATTGTACATAATGCTATCTGTGTAATTTTATTCTAAGACAAATTATAAGATATTACGAAATTCGAGATTGTAGAAAGATGATAAGTTGAGCGATATGATTGTTTTTTTTTTATACAAAAAAGTTGACCCGTTAGTTTCCCGTCCCGTTTGACCTAAATTTATATCGTTCGCGCGGGCTAAAACGGCAATTATTTTCATAAATTAACTCGAGAGACGCCTCCGCGACCACTCGAGCCCATGTTACCAAAGTTACTACTGTATATACCATACATGGAATATTCCACGTGAAATTGCATGATTTTTTAACAAGAAAATTTTTTTTGGAGTTTTTTTAAATTTGTGGACGGTGACGTGAAAATAAAAATTATGATAATAATCCTCTAAAACTTTGTTTTTAATGGTTTATTCATTGGATTTTCTACTTTGAAGCCACCAGCAAAGAATTAAAAGAATTATAAAAATTCTCCAAACCAAAAATTGTTTTATTTCGTTGGGAATACACCATAGATATACTATATATATATATATATATATATATATATATATATATATATATATATATATATATATATATATATATATATATATATATGTTTATTTTCTCGACTCCACGCGCCTTGTCTACGTCATCGGTCGAGAGGTCGACGCGAATCGATATCACCGCGTTGAATAGAGACCTCCCTCTCGCTCTCGCACTTCATTCTGCATTGTACGACGAAGTTTGATAAACGAGCGATGTAATAGCCAGATAGGGGGGAAAAAAAAACGGTCCACGGGCAGAGGAATAAGACTATAGAAAATTTGAAAAATATATTCTTATCGTCGGTACACGATAAGAGATGATTTAAGAGCGGAAATAGGGTTACGTTTTCTCAATGATTTTCATGAATTTTTTATAGTATAAAAAATGAATATAATTTATTGAAACTTTGAGGAATATTTTATACATATATTTAAGTATATACTGTAAAATTTTTGAAGAATTTCCTTGAAAAATACCGAAGATATTAGCGACCCCATATTGCAGGTCACAATCAGACTCAGCATTTTGCGTACATTCTGGAAGCCGCAATTTTCATCTGAAATCAAACGAGGTTGGAATTCACTTTTATTATATGTCTCTCTTCTATATGAACCTAAATGCTATCAATAAAATTGAAAATTGAATTTTTTACAGGGGTCAAAACAACAAAAGCATGATTTTTTGGCATTTTTTACAAATTTATTTGCAAAAAAAAATTATTTTCAATAATGATGATATTCCGATTTTAGGTTCATATAGAGTGCAATACTATGAAGAAAGTAACTGCCAATTTTCAAAACGATTGGTTGAAAACTTTTCAAACTAGCGTGTACGCAAGTTCAAACCAAAGTCGTTTTCAGAAAAACGCGTTTGAAAAAACGCAAAATGCTGAGTCTGATTGTAACCTGCAGTATGGGGTCGCTAATATCTTCGGTGTTTTTCAAGGAAATTCTTCAAAAATTTTATAGTACATACTTAAATATATGTATAAAATATTCTCAAAGTTTCAATAAATTATATTAATTTTTTATACTATAAAAAAATTCATGAATCTCATTGAGAAAACGCTTTCCTAACCCTATTTCCTCCCTTAATGGCTTATAACAAAAGAACGAGTCGGAATTTTCATTTAAAATTTTGGGAACATATTTTTCAATAGTTTGACTAACAATTTATGAAATAGAAAAAAAAATCGATTTTTTGAACCGTCTAACCCTATTTCCACTCTAAAGGGCTATGGCGGCCACGGTAGCGGGTATAAAATCATGTGCACATTTAACAATTTTTTTTTGTATGAAAAAGTGATTTATTTATAAAACTAATTACACATCTACTTAGTATAAATATCAAGCTAATAAAAAATATTTTTTTTTGATTTTTTTGTTATGCAAAATGGCCGATTACTACTATTTGCTTCTGGAACAGCAGAACGAAAAACGATTTTCGTTAATCTACATTGGAATACCTAGAGAAGTACGTACGGAATTTGAAAAATATTGTATAATTCGAATAGTGTCGGCATTTGTATTTAAAAGGGGAATTTCCAGTGAAAAATTTCTTATAAAACTGCTTTCCATAAAATGGAAAGTTTTCAATTAATCAGAAATTTCGTACGTACTTCGGCGCGAAATGCAATTAGATACATAATTTTTTAATTTGAAGTCAATCGGGTAAAAATTGTCGAAGTTATCGGGTATAAATCGAATAGTAACTTATTTTTATGATGATAAAGCATCGTTTAAGCAAAAAAAAAAACATCGATTTTTTGAAATTCTACCGTGGCCATACGCCTTGACGAAAAGAAAAACGCCTTCTCTCTCCCCAATTTGAAATCATCTTTTCGATCTGCAATAACAATCGAATGATTTTTCTATCGATTATTGAAAAATCTTTTTTCATTTTCTCCTCCCGAAGAGGCTTTATTTTCGTGAGAAAAAAAATGTTGAAATTTTCACATCAGACTGCTTGAAATGTCTCAAATAGCCAGAAAAAAACATATTTAGAAACGAAATCAATCGGAGTGTGTTTGATTGGCATCAATTCGCGAATTGTTCAGCAAAAAATCACGGCGAATACAGTATCGTCAATGGATATTTGCTCATTGAATTTCCGGGCAAATCGGTAAAATTTTGTTTAACCTTTACGATACTTCGAATTGAAAAAATAAAATAAAAACAAATTCTGCTTACAATCGATTCCAGAAAAAAAAACGGTGCAAATCAGAAACTCGGCACATTGCTTCAGCATTATTTCGTCGCGTTCGCAAAGTTTTCTCCATGACGAACCGAAAAATTGAAAGACTTACAAGTAGAGGGATATTTGTCGCAGAGGGCGCAATGTTCTAATCTTCACATTTTCATTCGAGATAATAAATTTTCGGCAGATAAAAAAACACTCGTTTCTTTCGTCCTATCGTAAAAACTTTGTGTAGAAATTCGATTGTTCATTTTGGAGAATCGTTATTTCTTGTTGATTTCCTAAAACGTGATTGAATTTAAAAAACTGCTAATATGTTGAACGAACAGATGGTAAATAAATTAGGTATAAATTAGATTGAATAAATTACATTGAATGAATTAAATTGAATAAATTAGATTGACAATAAATTAGAAAGTGTGTAAAACTTTGTCTATAAAAATTCAATTGTTCATTTTAGAGAATCGTTATTTCTTGTTGATTTCCTAAAACGTTATTGAATTTAAAAAAACTGCTAATATGTAAAATGAACAGATTGAAAATAAATTAGGTATAAATTAGATTGAATAAACTAGATTGAATAAATTAAATTGAATAAATTAGATTGAAAATAAATTAGAAAGTGTGTAAAACTTTGTGTATAAAAATTCAATTATTCATTTTAGAGAATCGTTATTTCTTGTTGATTTCCTAAAACGTGATTGAATTTTTTTAAACTGCTAATATGTCGAACGAACAGATTGAAAATAAATTAGGTATAAATTAGATTGAATAAATTAGATTGAATAAATTAAATTGAATAAATTAGATTGAAAATAAATTAGAAAGTGTGTAAAACTTTGTGTATAAAAATTCAATTGTTCATTTTAGAGAATCGTTATTTCTTGTTGATTTCCTAAAACGTGATTGAATTTTTTTAAACTGCTAATATGTCGAACGAACAGATTGAAAATAAATTAGGTATAAATAAGATTGAATAAATTAGATTGAATAAATTAAATTGAATAAATTAGATTGAAAATAAATTAGAAAGTGTGTAAAACTTTGTGTATAAACATTCAATTGTTCATTTTAGAGAATCGTTATTTCTTGTTGATTTCCTAAAACGTGATTGAATTTTTTAAAACTGCTAATATGTCGAACGAACAGATTGAAAATAAATTAGGTATAAATAAGATTGAATAAATTAGATTGAATAAATTAAATTGAATAAATTAGATTGAAAATAAATTAGAAAGTGTGTAAAACTTTGTGTATAAACATTCAATTGTTCATTTTAGAGAATCGTTATTTCTTGTTGATTTCCTAAAACGTGATTGAATGGAATCAATGCAAATACGTCGAACGAAAGAATTGGAAATAAATTAGTACGATTCATTGTTGTCGGTGCGTAAGAAAAATACGAGCGAATGAAAAGGCGCGGAAATTGTGTGAGAGAGACGGAGAATTTAGGGATGCTTTAAAAGAGAAAGAGCAACAGAGAGAGAGAGAGAGAGAGAGAGAGAGAGAGAGAGACAGAGAGAGAGAGAAGAAGTTAGTGCGTCTCATGATGTTGTATATGATCACAGTTAAATTCTTAAATTGATAGCAACTCATACACAATGAAGTTCATTTATAATCGCCAAGCGAGTACTAACTCGAGCCGCGGCACTATTCGACGGTTACGAAATATCATGCCCGTAGAATACTCACTAGATACTCTATGACGTTCCGTTTGCCTTCAGTGAGTTAACAAAAAAAAAAAAAAAAAAGACTAATATGAAAAGACGGATGATAATTTGTTTAAAAAAAAAAAAAAAAAAATTTCACATAAAACTTTGATTCTAACGTACGAGGTTGAATTTTCTTTTTTTTTTCTCGACTCTAACCGCTACCATTGTACGTTAGAAATTCATCAAAATTCCGTGTCTCCGTGAAAAATTCATACGCCGTTCCAATTTAAAAAAAAAATTTTTTTTACGTTTTTTATTATTTTAAATAACGATAATACCCCATATTTGTAATTTCTTAACAATTATCCAATTTGTCGAAATTTTGGAGTTAATGTTTAAGTTGGATTTGTTAAAGAATAAAAAATTCATCCCTTCGAAGCATCCGTTTGCAATAACAATCACTGCATTTGAAAATTCGTAATGACAATTAAAAGTGAACGAATTAAGAAAACTTGACGTCGAGCCATTTGCTCCAAAGTGAAAAAATTGAAAAATAATTTACATTCAAACAAATTGGGAATTCAACCCTTCCAAGGATTCATTCGCAATTACAATTACTGCATTGAAAAATTAGTAACGACAATTAAGGTAGTAGTCTGGTAACTTAAGCCGATTTTCATGTCTTTTTTGGAGGGCGTTTTTTTTGTAGGAAAATAAAAATGAATCGTTTTGGATATTTATGATGTTTTTATTTACATATTAAAGATACAAAAAAAATGTTGTTTGAAAAAATTTAATAGTTTATTATTATTATTATTATTGATCGAAGTTGGCACCTCGAAGTTGGCAGCCCGGGTCCTAACTTTTTTTTCTACCGAACCGATTGCTTTCAAATTTTAACAGGCTACTCTACACACCTATAGTTCTCGTCGGAACTACCGAGAAATTTTTTCACCCCTAACTTTTTATTTTACAACCCCTTCTTTGCTAAAATAAAAGGACTTTTTTCTTCCAAAGTCCGCCATTTTGTTATTTATCCATGAAATTTAACTTCAGTAGTTCCGACCAGAACTATAAGTGTGCAGAGTAGCCTGTTAAAATTTGAAAGCAATCGGTTCGGTAGGAAAAAAGTTAGGACCCGGGCTGCCAACTTCGAGGTGCCAACTTCGATCAATAATAATAACAATAATAAACTTCTAAATTTCGTCAAAAAATTTTTTTTTTGTATCTTTAATATGTAAATAAAAACATCCTAAATATCCAAAACGATTCATTCTTATTTTCCTACAAAAAAACGCCCTCCAAAAAAGACATGAAAATCGGCTTAAGTTACCAGACTACTACCCTAAAAAAAGGAACGAATTAAAAAAACTTGACATGGAGCCATCTGCTCCAAAGTGAAAAATTAAAAAAATAATTTACTTTTAAACAAATTAGGAACTGCGTTATTGCTTTCTCGTTTTATTTTTTCTCCCACTTACGTTAATTATCACAAGTACGATTACCTTGAAGTGAATATTAAAAAAATAAGAAAAAGGAAAACTTTTTTAATGCGATAATTTTCGTATTTTTGTTTGGTGAAAAAAAAAAAAAAACCGAGCAGTGTCAACCGCAGAATCTGAATAAGTACCGTTCGCCGCATGGGTGCCTGGGTTAACGATCGTCACGTGGAGGCGGGAGCGGTCCTGAGGAAGCGTTACTCGTGGACAACGACGAAAACGAGGAAGACGACGAAGACAACGAGGATAAAGAAGCGTTGCACGAGGTGCGATGGTGGTGGTGGCAACGGCAGCGAGAAAGCCTCGGTTACGTGCGCATCTTCATCGTCCCTTTTGCCTCTACGACGTCAGTTCACGAGGCAGCTTTACGAGTGGCCGGTTTTACCGTTGTACAAATCAAGGACGAAACCAATAACACAATCGCGCGTTGCTTTAGAGTACTGATTTTTTTTTTTTTTTTTTTTTTCCACAGACACAAAACAGCCAAAACTACAGCAGACGTACACACACACACACAATACATACACACACACAGATCTAAGAGTGCGCGATTGAAAAAAATAATAATTCGCGTCTCGCGAGAAAGAGAATAAGAAGTGAAAATAATTTTTTTTTTTGCATTCCCGTTACTTTTTTTTTTGTTTATTACAAAAGAAACAAATTGTCATCGAGAACGTAACTCGAGAACGCTCTTCCTCTATTATGAACTTTGGGGCTTCTTCGGCAAGAGCAAAACTTTAAGAGCTTCATCCTAAGGATAGAGGGAAAGAGAGATAGCAAAGGAAAGAGAGAGAGAGAGAAGAAAAAATTGTCTAATAAAAATCGAAAGTTTTGTTAATCGAATATGGCGAGTTGGGCCAAATTCAACGGCGAAGAGAGAGCAACAATTGAGCCGATGGTAAATGTGACGAACGTAAAATGGCCCGAGGAAGCTTCGGAAACCTGCCCGAAAGAAAAAACATCACAATCCACCCCACCGAACGAGGAAATGTCCCTGAACAACGAGAATCCAATGATAATAACGCTCTCAAAGTTGTTACCCCGTGAAACAATGATTAACGACGATGGCGTTAATATCGTGCGCATTAAAAATACCGAAAAAACGTCAAAAATCGTAGATAATGAGAATCCAAAAAATCCAAGTAAACACGACAACGGTTACGTCGCGAAAGCATTCGGGACAATTGACGCCGAGGAGACGGACGAATCGACGTTAAATCGCGAAGAAACGAGAATGCTGAAGGAATGTTTGTCGAAAAATTCTCTCGATTCCGGTCGTGCGATAAGACGCGAGGCGAAAGACGAATTGATTCACGAGAAATTGCGTCAGATGGCCGAACGACCGGAAACACTTTACAGAACGGATGCGTCCGGTCCAACGAGAGAAAAGTTACGTTACAACGAGCGTGGTATTTTTTTAACGAGCGAAAAAACACCGTCGAGATTGAAAAAGCCCCGGACACCGGGCGATTCATTGGTGAGCGGCAGAAGTACGGAAAAATTGTTTAACGGCAAAGCGTCACGCGAGAATGCAAACAAGCACGCGCATCATGTACAATTTAACAAAGAGGCGAGAAAAAAAATTGACGATACGAACAACGAGAAGGAACATCCCAGTCCGTCCGTTTCAACGTCGAGCTCGAGCAGTTCGGAGGACAGTTTGGGACAATATTCCGAAGCACGTCCACCGGACGGTGGCTGGGGTTGGGTTGTCGTTGCCGCGTCATTCATGGTCAATCTCATAGCCGACGGTATAACGTTTTCCTTCGGTGTGATATACGTGGAATTTTTGAATTATTTCGGCGAGGGAAAATCGAAAACTGCGTGGATCGGCAGTTTGTTCATGGCGATGCCGCTATTATCGGGACCGGTGGCGAGCTTCCTTACCGACCGATACGGCTGTCGTCGCGTATCGATCGCCGGTAGTATATTGGCGACCGCCGGCTTCGTCATAAGTTCGTTCGCCAGTTCCATGGAACTGTTGATATTTACTTTTGGCGTTGTGGCGGGATTCGGTTTGTCATTGTGTTTCGTCGCGGCGGTCGTCATTGTCGCCTATTACTTCGACAAAAAACGTTCGTTCGCCACGGGTTTATCGGTCTGCGGGAGCGGCATCGGTACGTTTATCTTTGCCCCGGTAACGCAATATTTATTAGCGGAATACGGCTGGCGCGGTACAACCCTCATACTCGCCGGACTATTCTTCAATCTCGCTGTGTGCGGCTGTTTAATGAGAGATCTCGAATGGACAACGATAAGAGCGAAAGCCAAAACTGCGGAGCGTCGCGCGAATCGCGAGCGTAAAAGAACGAAAATCCAAAGTTCGAGCGGCGACTCCTTTTCGGCAAGCAGTTCGGCGAATACGGCGACGCAAACGCCGCGCGGTGAACAAAAACGAAATTTCGCCTCGGCTAACGCAATGATTATCGAGAGTTTGCGGCTTCAGGAGGACGAGGACGGCGCCAAATTGTTTTCCAGTCTCGTTAGTTTGCCGACTTTTGTGAAAAATGGCGAGAAAGTACCGCTCGAAGTGCTGGAACTTTTGAGCACGAGGAAAAATGTTTATAACGTTCTGCTGCAAAATTATCCGAGCTTGCTGATATCGTCGAGAAGTTTTAGCGACTCTGGCGCTATCAACGATCCGATGAAATCCGATGAAACGGCTGTGAGAAACGATCAAACGACACCGAGTCCCGTTGATCGAACGAGCGGTTTTGATGTTAAGGGGCACGCGGCGAAGAGGAACGAAAGGATGAATAGTCAGATCGTGGAAAAGACCGAGAATGAGGATAAAAAATGGCAACATCAGGACGCCGCTTATTTGTGGTGGTTGAGGAAAATTAATCCCGACAGTCCGTCGAGAGGTTTGACCAATTTGGAATCGCACCGAAGATTGCCAACGGCTTATCTGAAAGATATACGCGTGCATCGGCACAGTTTGACTTATCGGGGTGCGATGCTGAATATCAATAGATACCGATTGAGAGCGTCAAGCTGTCCCGATATTTATCGTAATTCCATGACGACAATAGCCAAAACCAAACTCGTATGGTACTCCGGTCTTTGGGAATTTTGGGATCTCGTTGTTGATATGCTCGATTTTTCGCACTTTGCCGATTCACGATTTTTATTGTTCTCGATAAGTAACTTTTTGCTTCACACTTGGTACGACGTACCCTATGTTTATCTCACCGACAACGCCATCGAGATGGGATTCAGCGAGACCGACGCCTCGATACTCATATCCGTTATTGGAATTATGAATATGACCGGAGAGGTGAGTAACGGGGGTGCATTTCATCGGGTGAGACGGAGAGAAATTGGAATTGAAATGATTTATTCGGATCGTGACGAACAGTTTTCTTGGGAATGTGATTTTTTTTTTGCTATTTTTAAGAGCTCGCATACCGCGACGCGCGCTGAAAACCGAGTAAATTTTGAAAATTGTTATGAAGGTTATATGGTGACAAAAAAATTAAATTGTTCATTTCACATTTTTTATTAACATTTCAACTTTAAGAAAAAATATTTATTAAATTTCTTTTTTAATATTAGCATTATTTTTTACGGGTATAAATGGACTACCGATGAAAACCCATGGCGCCACCTTGTCGACATCATAACTTCACCAAAACTTATCCAATCAGCAAAAATTGAAAAAAATCTAATAAAATCATGTAGTAGTAATAGTCTCAGGGAGGGTTTTTTTTTTTTTTTTTTTTTTTTTTCAAAATAAAGAAACTACAGTATTTCAAAGTTTAGTATGCGGTATAAAAAAAATCTAGTGTTTAATAATTTATAAAAAAGGTAAATATGGAGCAAAGGAGCCACACTTCCGATTGACTTGCCTTTAATATATATTGTGTAGGGACCCTTCCTGAACAACTTTTTCCTCTGACACAATTGGGGGTCGTTATTTATTAAAAAGTTATTAACAAATAAAGTTAATAATTCGTATAGCTATTTTCCTTATACCAGCCAGTCCTAATCATCTTGTCCTTCACATTTGTTGTTACGAATACACCCCTGAGTAGCATACAAAAAGTTTTATCTGTCGCTCATTGTTTGTTAAAAAGTTATTAACAAAAAAAGTTTCATAAATTGAACATGAACTATTTGTTCTAGTGTATGGTGAACAGCACACGCATGAGAGGGGGGGCTCCGCCCCCCTGCAATCCTCCACTCACCAGCCCAAAGACAAACCAAAAACAACCCAAAAACAACCCAAAAACAGCCCAAAAACAACCCAAAAACAACGCAAACAAACATATAAACAAACAATTTATTTTGGATTTGTTGGGTTTGTTGGGTTTGTTCGTTTAGGTTGTTAGGTTAGGTTGTTCAGTTGGGTTGTTTGTTTGAATTATTTCGGTTGTTTTTGGTTTGTTTAGGTTATTTGGGTTTTTTGTTTGTTTTGGATTTGTTTGTTTATTGGGTTTGGGTTTGTTTTGGATTTGTTTGTTGGGTTTGTTCGTTTAGGTTGTTAGGTTAGTTTGTTTAGTTGGGTTGTTTGTTTGAATTATTTCGGTTGTTTTTGGTTTGTTTAGGTTATTTGGGTTTTTTCTTTGTTTTGGATTTGTTTGTTTATTGGGTTTGGGTTTGCTTTGGATTTGTTTGTTTATTGGGTTTGGGTTTGTTTTGGATTTGTTTGTTGGGTTTGTTCATTTGGGTTTCTTCGGTTGGGTTTTGGGTTTGTTTGTTTGTTGGGTTTGTCTGTTTGTTTCTTTAGGTTACTGGGGTTGTTTTGGGTTGTTTTTGGTTTGTCTATGGGCTGGTATGCGGCGGGGGCAGGGGGGCCGCAGTCCCTCCGGTCATACGTGTATTGGCCACCATGCAAGTATTTCATATTCTATTTATGAATTTTCGTTTGTTAATAACTTTTTAACAAACAATGAGGACGGATAAAACTTTTGGTATGTTACTCAGGGGGGTATTCTTAACAACACATGTGAAGGACAAGATGATTAGGACTGGCTGCTATAAAGAAAATAGCTATATGAATTATTAACCTTATTTGTTAATAACTTTTTAATAAATAACGATCCCCAATTGTGTCAGAGGAAAAAGTTGTTCAGAAAGGGTCCCTAGACAATATATATTAAAGGCAAGTCAATCGGAAGTGGGTCCCCTTTGCTCCGTATTTACCAAGAAAAGTTAAAAAATACATAAAATTGACTGAATTATCGCGCTGACACTGTCTAAAAATATAGTTTCGACAAAAGCGCGTTTAAATAATATTAATATGAAAAAAAAAAATTTACAATTTTTTTCTTATATTTGAAAAGTTAATAAAAAATGTGCAAAAAATGTTAAATTTTTTTTTCACCATATAACCTTTGTAATAATTTGTCAAATTTACTCGGTTTGAAGCGAGCGCAGGGGTATGTGAGCCACCGTAATTTTGATTAATATCGTAATTGTTAATCAATCCTGCGAAATTTCGTACGATCGTAACGAACGTTTAACTTCTAGTAACTACAGTCTCAAATTGTTCGTTAAATTGTATCAAACAAATGTTTAATTGAATTAACGATGTCAATTGTTTTTTTTTTCAAGATTTTCCTAGGATGGGCGGGTGACAGAGCTTGGGTAAACGCGTCTCTCGTTTACGCCGTTTGTATGATACTTTGCGGGGCCGTTACCGGCCTCATACCAATGGTCGTAACGAACTACTGGGGTCTTTGCACCGTATCCGGTGCTTTTGGCCTTTTCATAGCGGCGAATTACAGCCTAACGAGCATCATACTCGTCGAAGTAATAACACTGGAAAGATTCACAAACGCCTACGGTCTTTTGCTTCTCGTGCAGGGAATCGCAAATCTCATGGGTCCCCCGCTTGCCGGTCAGTATTATAATCAACATTTTTTTCCATTTCCTTCCTCTGGCGAAGGAAGCTTTGAGATGAAAAATTTATTTCCCATTTTCTAATACCAATGTGTTCGGAATATGTGTTGAAATTAACTTCGGTAATTAAAACCTTCGTTGTTCAAGATAATTTTCGTTGCAATTACTCGTGGGTGAAAGATTTTATGGGATTTTTCACTGAACGAGTAAAAGCTTTCTACCGATTTTCACCTACAAACCTATCCCGATCTTCCGTTGTACACAAAATTCTCTATATCTCATTTTCAATAAAAAAAATTCCCAAAAAAAAACAACAAACACAAACAATAGGTGATAATCGTAATTATTCGTTGTTTCAGGTTGGCTCTACGACATCACAGGAACGTACGATCTTTCGTTCTATCTTGCCGGTTTCTTTATAGCTCTAAGCGGTTTTCTCATGATGGTAATGCCGGTTATGGAATTTTATCGTAAATGCAAATCGCGAACGAATAACGAGAGATCGTCGAGGAGCGAAGAATTCGCCGATATAAACAGCGTCTGAATTGAATTATCGATCCCCGAAATTCCTCCACCCCGCCACGCCAGAGCGTATTAAACGAAAACACAATAATTTTGTAACTAACGCGAAATCACGCGCCAAATAAAAATGGCCGAAGCAACAAACGAAAAAAACTGAAAATACTATACGGCATAAGAAAAAAAAAAAAAAAGAATGAAAGAAAAGCGACCACGGAAGGATTCGATGGAATTATAACGAAGATACTTGAAACTCGAAACAATTGTACTAACGTAATGTCTTCATTGAGGAATTGTCGTATACTCGATTCTAGCATTAATTATTCGATGAAATACGATCTTTTTGTCAGCGTTCTTACGAATAGATCAATTTTACGATTATTCTCACGCGTTAATTAACGAGAAAGAGAGAGAGAGAGAAAAAAACTCGTTCTACTATCTAGCGGAAGCGTATTTTTATCGACGCTTATTTATTCGTAATATACATTTATTATAATTGATAATGAATTTATCGTTATAATAATAATCGCGCGGACGATACGAGAAATTGAGAGAAACAAAAGCAACAGCAACGACAGCAGGACGAGAGCGCCTTTTTATGGAATTGTCAACGCGATAATTATTTAATAACCACGATATATAACATAGTGTCGACCAATTATCTCGTTATCTCGATTCGACCGAGATTTTCCTCATACTCTCGTACGTTTAACATCGATTAATAACAATAAAAACGTAATATACGTTTGTTTCGCGACAAGACGAAATAATGGGCGATTAAAAAAAACAATAACAACAAAAAACACAAAAGAGGCGCATGACAATTTAGGCCGGTCACCAAGAACGACCGTAATACGTCTTTCGTTATTCTCGAAACGTCCTCGGAGAAGAGAGAAAAAAAAAACATTCGAGGACGATAAATCATAAAACCAGGAACCACGGATTAAAAATTTAAGATTTAGTAATAGTCGATAATCGCGATAGCGTCATTGTACAAATTTAGGACGAAAAGCTTGCGAGCGAGAAGATTCGAGCGTTTCGAAGAAACTAAAAAAAAAAAAAACCCAAAGATTATTAGTAAAGAAACAACATATTTGCAAATTCTTCGAACGATCGTTGCGAAAATTTGACTTTGGATTTTTGGCGAGTCGCTCGAATCTATCGGCTATCAAGAAATTTCGAATCTCAGGATATTAATTGCTATTTACGAGTAAAATATTCATTGTACGAACGACTTCGATATTATTAATCATATATAGATTCGTTAAACGGGCGTAATTAATGAGCAAGGCTCGTTTTATTCCGTAGCCTCGCCCTTATTTTCTTTTTCTTTGTTAGAACATTTTTTTCCTTTTGTTCGTTCCTTTTAAGCATCGTTCTCGACAAATTATCCAATGATAATGCGCGTTTATTCGTAAGTCGTGTCTCCCGTGTAAATAAGCAGCCGAGATATCTCGGTGTTGAGAAGGCGAAAACCGAAAACAAAAATAATAAGTAGAACATTTCTTACTTGTCTCGTAATTATAAAATTTACTCTTTATTGTCTCGTTTTCGTTGCACTGAATTTTTTCGATCGTTTTCCATTGTTAAATTAAAGAAGCAAAAAAAAAAAAAACAGAAGTACACAAACATACAAGATACGTAAAACAAGAAAAATGTTGCGATTCGATGTGCACGAGCACACACACACACACACGCGTAAACACTGTCATGTACATAGGCATATGTGTATATATAGCTTTTCTGTGATGATATCGAGATAAACCGTATGAATTTTATTAATCATGCAAAAAGCTGATAGAACTTAGATCCATCTCCGTTTACCTTAGCGTTTGCGTGCGCCCTAATCTTCACCCTTGCCGCGTTAAAATCTTGAGAAAGAAAGAAAAAAACCCGACCCTCTACGATAATTCTCCTTGAGACCAATGAATCATCAACGGAATGAAAAAAAAATTCAGTATTTTACTTTATCGTTACGGTTAACCATACTTTGTCTTTTTCATTTGTATTTTCTTTGTTCTCTTTTCGTTTCTTTCGAGAGGAGAAATATGAGCACGGGCGCATTATGCCGGCGGCGGATAACGCGAGCGCGGCCTTACCGGCGTCTTTGAAACGTACGAAGCTATATTTTATTATATAAAAAGAGAAATAAACATAAAAAGAAAACAGGCTGATAAAAAGCGAGCGGCAGAAGTGTTGAAGATTTCGTTGAGCTGTACAAAGTCTCCGACGATCGAAATATGTGTTTTTTTTTTAAATGATAATTAAACAAAAAGACAAGTTGACGGTCGCGAACGTTGCACAAGATGGACGCCGTGATCGCAAAATGGCGGAAAATGCGGTGCAAACGATTGGAGTAACAGTTTGAGAATACGAACCTGGTGGTCATAGCGTGAAGTAAGCGGAATGGCCGTTTAAAGGTTCAAATTCGAAGTTTGGCAATTGAACCTCCTGTCTATAAAAATAATATATTTTATAGACAGTTTTATAGACAGACATGCTGAGATTAATAATTATAGTATTAATTATAGTAATTATCGGGAAAATGAAAATTAAAGATTTGTTTTCTTAAATACTCATAATTATTTGCCCAGAACAATATCTAAAATGATTTGTCATTAGAATGGTCATCTCTGACGTTGAAATTTCGTAATCACACAGCTTTCGCGACCCTAATTGCACAATATGATGTTCCGGACCTTCAATTTTCTGAAACAATCGGCACATAAGGAAAAAAAAATTGTGTGCACTTTATAAAAGTTCTAAAACATCGTTTTCTAACCTCTAAATCTGAATCTTTGAACGGTCACAACAACGCCGTAATAGACGATCTGCCTCGCCAATCGTTGCGCATTTCTTTTCTGTTTCAACAATAACAAAAAGGAGCGAAAAGTAATAAATTATGTATGTACAGTGTGTATAAACATGAGAACAAATCGTTCGAATCTCTCGAAAGTGGCTTAAATTGGGAACATTCATTGGGCATGCGAGCCTGGCGGCGAGGATTTGAACCGATCGATGTCGGTCGCCCGAAAGTGCGTTTACCCGTCAAGAATCAAGCAAGACATTGAAAAATTTTAATTTACATAAATAAATTGTATTATAATAAGAACAATTACTATATATCAATTTAACATAATTTACATTAAATTTTCGTTATTTCGCTCTGTTCATGCGTAAACGTTATTTCTGAGCGGCCAAGACACTTTGCGACCGTAGCGCCTCGGTCGGTAATGAATGTTCCCAATATCTTGGATTATTGATATGTAATAATGTGAGTAGAGTTATATATTGTCGATTTAGTGATACACGAACACAAACCGAAAACACAATGACACACTGAAAACACAAAAGTAGAATAACCAAAAAAAAAAAAAGACTTCTTCGATAATGAAATTTACGTGGAATATGACGCGCGTATGAGCGCCGATCGCCATGTCTTAATTCAATAAGTCAAGACTAATTCCTCATTAGATCAGGATATATTAATAGTGAGAAAGAGAAAGAGAGAAAAAAAGAGTTTGAAATATTTAAATAAAAACCATTTTCGAATTGTATACATACGTACGTAGCGATAAAAATATATACGAGAGATGAAGAAAAAAAAAAACAGAATTTCTATTTCAATTGAAATATAGAATAAATTGTGCCTATATCATTTTTCGTATCATTCTCTTAATGAGTCCCTTTTTATTCGGGAATTACGAAACCCTCGAGTGTCTTGGATATATGCTATTATTGTATTTTGGGCATTCCGTATCAACTGAAACGCTTTTATTATTCATTGACCTCAAAGAGGAATATCTTGTTGATAAAATTGAAAATCTAAAGAAAGCTATTTTATTTTCAACTGTTCGAATTTTCACTGAACAATCTGCGTGAAATAGAAAAACACGTCTCCTGAGTTAGCGTGCGAAGTTCTGTCGCCGTGGGTGCATCGGTTCGCCCGTGGGGAATTTTTGTAGTGAAACAACTTTTTTCCATTTCGGCGAAAACGTGATGGCCGATTGTCGAGAGCAACGCGCTGTGAAATTTTGTTTCCTGTTGGGGAAATCGGCCGCGGAAACTACTGTAATGCTCAAGATTGCTTATGAAGATGCTGCCCTAAGTGAAACCAGAGTCTACGAGTGGTTTTCACGTTTTAAAAATGGAGAAATGTCAATTGAAGACCAACCCCGTTCGGGACGCCCCTCAACGTCAAGAAGTGACGAAAACGTCGACAAAATCAATGCTCTCGTTCGTGAAGACCTTCGCTGAACCATTGATCAACAATGTGAGATGTCTGGGATATCATGGAGTTCAATTCAGAGGATTTTATCCAAAGATTTGCACATGAGCGGAGTTGCAGCGAAATTTGTCCCTCGCCTTCTCACAGACGAGCGGAGGGAACGTCGACTTCAGGCATGTTTTGAACTTCAAAATCAGCTCGTAGAGGACCCTGAACTTTTTTCCAAGGTGATTACTGGTGATGAATCGTGGTGCTATGGATACGACCCCGAAACAAAGCAGCAATCAAGCCAGTGGAAGACACCTCGCTCTACTCGTCCGAAAAAAAGCTCGCCAAGTGAGGTCAAACATCAAGACAATGCTCGTTTGTTTCTTCGATTGCAGAGGTGTTGTGCACGCGGAGTTCGTTCCCCCGGGTCGAACTGTCAACCAGAAGTTCTACTTGGAGGTTTTGAAAAGATTTAGGGAGAGTATCCGGAAGAAAAGGGCAGATCTTTGGCGCACAAGTGACTGGTTCCTCCATCATAAGCAGTTTTTGACCAAAAACTGCATGACACCAATTGTCCACCCCCGCCCCTACTCACCGGATCTAGCCCCCTGTGAGTTTTTTTTGGTCCCCAGACTCAAAAGGGACACGAGAGGAAAGCGTTTTGTCACTGTGGAGGAGGTAAAACAAAAATCGCTGGAAGGCCTGAAGAACATCCCGATGAGTGAATTTAAAAAATGTTTTGAACATTGGAAGGATCGTTTGCGGAGGTGCGTTGTGGTCAAAGGAGAATACTTTGAAGGTGATCAAAATTTGGTGTAAAAATATTTCAAAATAAAGAAATTATGACCCGTTTTTTTGGGTCCCCCCCTCGTATACTATTATTGTATTTGGGGCATTCCATATCAGCTGGAACACTTTTATTATTCTTTGACCTCAAAGCGGAATATCTTGTTGAGAAAATTGAAAATCTAAAGAAAGCTATTTTGTCTTGAATTGATCTAATTTTCACTGAACAATTTGCGTGAAATAGAAAAAGTAACCGAAGACAAACGTTCTCGAGTTTCTTCAACACGATATATCTCGTGAAAGTCTTTGGTCCATGACCTTGAACCCATGAAGAAAGCTATTTTATCTTGAATTGATCTAATTTTCACTGAACAATCAGCGTGAAATAGAAAAAGTAACCGAAGACAAACGTTCTCGAGTTTCTTCAACAAGATATATCTTGTGAAAGCCTTTGGTCCATGACCTTGAACTTTAATGCGACAGTAATATATGTAGATTGTATGAAATCATAAAAAATTCATTAGCTGTTCAACCCTTTTAGCTGAAGTGTCGTTCATAATAACAGACGACAGTTCTACAACGAAAAAAAAACGTTCGATTTTGTCTGGAATGTCCCTTATGTACGAGATATAATTGCCGAAAATTATTCGACCGATTAACATTCGTGGCAAAGAATTCGTCTTATCTGTCGCTTTTTTTTTTGGCCACGCGTTTAGTTCATCTCGCGTGTATACGTGAAAGATAAAAAAACTTACCACGCATACACCAAAGAGATCTTGAATACCTTCGTCTTTTTTTAACGACAATAAATCAAAGTCTAATCGGGTTTTTCTCGTTATATTGTGGCGTTGTATAGCCGAGAGATAGAGAGAGAGAGAGTCTGGTCGGGTGTCGTGTGAAACGCGGGGGCTTTTGTGACAAGTGCGCAAGACCGTGCTAGACACGGGACATGCGCTAGCGAATTTTTTTTTTTTTTTTCTTTCATTTCAGGTGTTACTCGACTCATCCCCAGAGGGATTCCAGTGTACTTCTCGTGCTCTAACGGGGTGGACACGGCGTGAGTGGCGCTTCGGACGACTTGTGTATCGTTGATCCTTCAGAGTTTAATAAACAGATCGGTTTTAAGGAAATAAAACAAACAAACGGAGAAAACATTGACGGCACGATTGCATCGCTTTTTTGTAAATAATCCTCGGGACATTCGAATCTTTTGAACTTCGTTGTAAATACAATCGGTGGCGAAGTTGCGAATTGTATAATCGTAAAAGAGGTACGAGAAACAAAAGTCCTGGACCATCGAGCACGAAGATCTTGGAGAAATAGTAAGGATTAAAAGGGTCACGTTCTAACATTCACTTGCGAATATAATTTGTCTCGCGAATGACGTGAGCAACGAGAGTCCTGCCTCGAGGACTCGAGACGAGAATACAGCATCCGGGACTTGGATTTCCAGTGGTGAGTTCGTGATTTTTTTTTTTTTCATTCGCGTGTAATTAAAACATGTATTAAATTTGGGTTATTATATCCCTCGGAGTCAAAGACGGTGCACTTTTGGTAAAAAAAAAAAAATACAAAGACACTAACACAAAATTTTGTCCCTTGCACGAATTCTTTGGTTTTTTGTTTCTCGTATCCAAAATCTTTCTGTCTTGCAGTTGTCTGGCACCTGAGATCTCTTTAGATTTCCTCCCTTCTCTCCTTCGTCATATACACAAAAACACGCACGTAGTGTGGCACACCCACTGACACAATGGAGAGGTGATTATTAATTTTTGTTGTTTATTATTTGATTTTTCTTGTCGTGTTTTTATTTGCCATTCTTTTTCATTTATATAAACACAAATTGTTGTTATTATTGATTTCGAATGGTTTAACATTTTTGCCTTTTTGTACAATTATACGTTTAAACGAATTTTGCGTGAATCGGGATTTTCTTCGCGTTAAACAATCTCGAGATGCGACGCGCGAATAATTGAAATAGCGCGAAAAGATTTTTACGAGCGCGTAATCGAATCATATTGTACCAGAGTGTTTGTACATGGATGGTTCATTGAACGTTGAGAAAGAGCGAGTTTACCGGCACAGCATTCTGTATGAAGATAATTTATCTCAAAGCCTGGACCCTCCTTCTTTCTCGACGAGGCCCCACCGTACACATAACACAAACGCGAGAGAGGTTACGCGAATCGATTTGTGCGATAGAGCTCGGAGAGGCCAGGCATTTCTTCATTTACAAATGTTTTTCGAATCACAGTCGTTTTTATGTATGCACAGATAGATATAATAAACAGACGATGATTTACAAAAGGCTAGATAACGAAAAGAGACGACGAGATAACTTCGGTTTTCGATCATCGTTTCACCGGCAATTGTATGAAAATACAATCTCAAGTTTTCGTAGAAAATTCGTCTGTGAACCCCGCTTTTGAGAATTCTGACGCGACGGAACCTCGATTTTGAAAACTTTTTTTCAGGAAATTTCGCCAATTGGGTGTATGGTGAACTTATCAATGATCATTTTGGTAATTTAGATTTTGGTAGACCCCGCGTTTGGAAATGTGTCGGAACCTCGATTTTGGCAACTTTTTTTTGTTTCATTTTTGCGATTACGTGGATGTGGCGTGGGTCAGGGACGGTTTTGTGATAGCTTAGAATTCGGGAACCTCGCTTTTGGAAACGTGATCCGTCGGAACCTCGATTTTGGAAACTTTTTTTCAGTCAATTTCTCAAATTAGGTGTATGGTTATCAAGGATCATTTTGGTAACTTAGATTTTGGGAAACCCCGCTTTTGGAAATATTATGTGTCGGAACCTCGATTTTGGCAACTTTTTTTTTTAAGTTCCACTTTCGAGATCACGTGGATGTGGTGTAGATCAGGGACGATTTTGATAGCTCAGGATTCGGGAACCTCGCTTTTGGCAATGTGATCCGTCGGAACCTCGATTTAGTCAACTTTTCAAAATAGTTATTTAATGGCCCGTCGATCGGATATTCATCAGGGACGATTTTCACAACATTCGGGGGGGAAACCTCACTTTTGGAAATATAATGCGTCATAACCTCGATTTTGGCAACTTTAAAAAATGACTTTACGATATCGCGTTGTATCGATACTTATCGAGAATGAATTACGGCAATTTTATCTTATTCTGTCCTCGATTCCGTCGAACCCCGATTCTGGCAACTTTATGTTTATCAACTTTGAGTTTCGTCATTCTCATTCTATATCTTGGCAGCCTTGACTTCGTTGTCCTCGATTTTGCGCGTTTTTCTTTCCAAAAATACTCGGACGACTGCGCGCACCGATTGCGTCAGACCATTAGTTACGCGCCACAAGTCACGAGATTTCTTATCGTATACCGAAAGCATCGAGAAATTGTGAAAGCAAGAAAACAGGAACGTATCGCAATGTAATTAACAAAAATAACTCAAATACAAAAAGAAAACAAGAAAAAAGAATCCGGTCTAATATGACCTTCAACATTTTCCCACAGGACAATGACTCTTGTACCGTGGCCTATCGATAGAGGTTCGTCGCGAGAAACGATATCGCGACCAGATTCTTCCCCGCCGCTTTGTCGATTGACATTTACTCATGGTTATCTGGCGTACTGATAAGTTTTTCGCGTTTGTGCAACCGATGGCCCTTTCCATTCCTCGATATGTCAACTCCAAGAACGAGTTGTGTATATCGACATTTTTAAGTATTTTTTTTTTTCCTACAAAAGATTAACCAGTGACCGTGGTCAACAGAAATATCCCACGGCGCATGTATGTATCGTCGAGATATATATACACGCAAACGTTGAAATTGGTATAACGAGATTAGAGAGTCGTGAAACGGATTTCATTGATTAGTCAGCAAGGCTCGTTAACTTTCCTCCATTGCACACTCATTCATATTTAGACTAACGATTTTTCAAAGTTCACCTGACCAGAAATGTCTTGGATTCAATATACGATCCACAAAAGTACCAAAACATTTAGAACGTTTGTTTTTACGAGATATTGCTCCGGCTAATGGTGGTAAAAAAAAAATCAAAATTGGGGTAGAGTAATCGGAGCGCTGTTTGAACTTTAGTGACAGAGAAGGGGTAGCTAAACAAAAACCCTTGAGATCGGATGATGGTGCATATATTTTCATGTATTTCGTGATTCAATCGATTATCAAACACAATCTACGTACGTATGAACAAATCCACGTACCACTATGTACGAAAGACAAAAAGTTTAGTCGTGCTGTAAGGGGGAAAATAGGGTTAGGACAGCGTTTTCTCAATGATTTTCTAAAGGAGAGCTACTCACTTTAATGGCTTATAACAATAGAACGAGTCGGAATTATCATTTAATATTTTGGGAACATATTTTTCAATAGTTTTACTAACAATTTATGAAATAAGTAAAAATCGATTTTTTGAACCGTCTAACCCTATTCCCCCCCTTAAGCGAATAATGACTAGGATAAAACACGTCTTTGGGAGATTTTTTTCCTCACGTAAATTGCTCATTTCACGATAAAGTCGTTACGGAATTTCTTATCAGCGGCAAAAAAAAAATACATGGAGTAGAAAAATGGAAAAAAAAATTAACAAATGTTATTTCTCGTTTTTTCATATGTTTGGCAACCTTCGGATCGTAAATTTCCCGCTGATCATTAATTTCATGGAATTTTCCTCGAGATACAAAACACAGTTTCGTGCAAAACATGCAAACGAAAGAGCATCTTTCGTTTTATGAAAATTGACTAGTTTGCCGATACAAATGTTTGCGTGCAACTGTAAAAAAAAAAAATGAAAAAGATACATAATGTACAAACATTACGGGTACAGACATTTATTTGTACGCATATAACAAGAATGTGGTTGTCATAAATCAAACTCACGCGGTTCTAAGGAAACTCGTTCTCCGTGCGCCTGTGTGTGTGTCGAAGTTTTTATTGTCTTGTATAAGTAGCGTGGGTTTTGCAACTTAATTCCTCTCATTGTCTCCGTTAACGACCGACTCAGTTGCGTCCACGGTACTCACAGTTTATTTCACGATAAGCTCGTATGAAAATTTAACGAATTAAAACTCGTAACTTCCGGTTTGTCGATAAGACAGAAAAAGAAGAAAACAAAGCGTATACGTGAAATGTTGATGAAATCTAATCTCTTTCACGAGTTAACGAAAAAATTCCTGTTCATTATCGACTCGTAACGAACAAACAATTGTTTATTATCGGAAAGTCACGTGATAATCTTTCATTCTAATTATGAAATTATCTGTTACGCGTTTATTGAAATGTTAATAATCAAGCTGAAGATAATGAGAGTCGTGATGCTTTTTATTTGCACATTCAGATGAACGTTTTATCCTTTTTTTTTCGGTTAGAGTATCATTTGCTCGAGTGTGAGATATATTTTTTTCGTGCTCAAGTGCATATTGCTCGTTCTAAGAATATCTCGATGGGTAACGGTGCACTTATACCGAGTGTTGTGTCATTTTCGTACACACACCACTTATTCATCTCCCAATCGATCCCTTTCAACCTTTATATATATATATATGTGTGTGTGTGTGTATGCCTGACATATCGATTACCTTTACTACTTGAGCGAAAGGCCAGCGAAAGAGGCGCGTTTCGTTCACCATCCAATGTACTTAACCTTTTGTCGTAATTACTAACATCGAGAAAAGTGCAATTTTATTTTCGTCCACGATTTATCAAACGAGACATTACTCTCCCTCTCTCTCTCTCTCTCTCTCATAGTGCTATCGTACATCTTCTCTAATGTGTATTCATGGAATTTTTATTATAAAAAGTTTTTAATCCGGTAGCGCAACGAATCTCGTTTTTCAGAATTGAAAAATTAAAAACAAACACCTTTTTCTGCCAAATAATCTTGAAGTCTTAGAATTTTTTTCCAAGCGATATTCGTCACGAGTTTCCAGAATCGAGGGAGACCAATCACCGTAAAAAATGTCCCCAAAATCGAGATTTTCCATTCTACGTCGATAAAAAAATAAATTAAACGATAAAAATATCTTTAACTAAGTTGCCAAGTACCATTTTTATCCCACTGAGAAATACCTCGAGATTTCATCGTGCTGACGTTGTGTCTGATCGGTTTCGTCTGCTTCCACTCGTGCGTCATAGGCAGGTCTCGGTGTGCGTCTGATCTCAATGTTTTTACTACTAAATCACACCGACAAGTCGATACATTTTCTCGGAAATCTCACCCACGTTTCTTCACTGTCGCGATTTTATATGTTTTTCATTTCTTCACGAACGAAAATTCTTCTCGTTTACCGCGTGAGGATGAAAGAGAGAGAGAGAGAGAGAGAGAAAGAGAGTGAGAGGGAAAGAGGAGGGTTAAGCCCAAGGTTACGAGAAGGCGAGCTGAAGAATGAACGGAGGGATGATGATACATATAGTCTTGGCTAAAAGCTCGCTCGATTCAACCACACCCTCGCAAAAAAAATTTTAACACTGCAGTTTTTGTTGTTATTATTATTATTATTATTATTATTATTATTATTAATTCCTTGTTCTTGAACCATCCTATATGACGATCCGGAGACTCGGAAATCGACCGGTCTGTAGTCATGGCAACACCCTATTCGGCGCCACCCATTTACCCCCGTACAACCCCCTTTTGTGTATATATATATCGATGGTTAAAAGCCAAAGGGACGTATAAGCTGTGCTTCTACACGAACGATTTGCCCCTACGGAATTAAACCATCGATTTATACGTACAGTGTAATTTAATGTTAAGGGATGTATGGCCACGGTAGCGGATATAAAATCATGTGAATATTCAACAATTTTTTTTTGTATGAAAAAATGATTTATTCATGAAACTAATTACACATCTATTTAGTATAAATATCGAGCTAACAAAAGATACTTTTTTTGTTTTTTTTTGTTATACAAAATGGCCGTCTACGGCTATTTGCTTTCGGTATCTTTTTTTTCGGGCGTGCCATTCCGCATCCACATTTTTTGACCCAGAACGAAGAAAAAAAAATCTCGTTAATCTACATCAGAATACCTGGAGTAGTACGTACGGAATTTGAAAAATATTCCTTAATTCGAGGGTCATTTGAACTTGAAAGATGAATTTCCAGTGAAACATTTCTTATAAAACTGCTCACAAAATGGAAAGTTTTCAATTAAGGGGCGAAGTAGGGTTAGGACAACGTTTTCTCAATGATGTTTATGAATTTTTTTATAGTATAAAAAATGAATATAATTTATTGAAACTTTGAGAATATTTTATTTATATATTTAAGTATATACTATAAAATTTTTGAAGAATTTTCTTGAAAAACACCGGGGATATTAGCGACCCCATATTGCAGGTCGCAATCAGACTCAGCATTTTGCGTACATTCTGGAAGCCGCAATTTTCATCTGAAATCAAACGAGGTTGGAGTTTACTTTTATTATATGTCTCTCTTCTATATGAACCTAAATGCTATCAAAAAAATAGAAAATTGAATTTTTTACAGGGGTCAAAACAAAAAAGCATGATTTTTTGCCACTTTTCACAACTTTATTTGCAAAAAAAAAATTATTTTAAATAATGATGATATTCCGATTTTAGGTTCATATAGAGCGCGATACTATGAAGAAAGTAACTGCCAATTTTCAAAACGATTGGTTGAAAACTTTTCAAACTAGCGTGTACGCAAGTTAAAAAAAAGTCGTTTTCGGAAAAACGTGTTTGAAAAAATGCGTGACCGCTCGGTTATACACGTGGCGCGATCGGGGCTTGAAGGAGAGCTACTCACTTCAATGGCTTATAACAATTGAACGAGTCGGAATTTTCATTTCAAATTTTGGGAACATATTTTTCAATAGTTTTACTAACAATTTATGAAATAAAAAAAAAATCGATTTTTTCAACCGTCTAACCCTATTTCCCCCCTTAAGGGCTTGCATACCGCTGCGCGCCCTCAATGGGAAATTCCGTTCGTGCTTCACTGGGAATTCTGATGTAGATTGACGTGAATTTTTTTTTGTTCTGGGTCAAAAAATGTCGAAAATGCAATGAGAAACATAATTTTTAAATTCGAAGTCAATCGGATAAAAATTGTCGAAGTTATTTATCACGCGGCGCCGCTCGGGTACTCCGTATTTATACCGAGTATTTATATATAAATACCTCCGTATTTATATAAATACCTCCGTATTTATATCAGTATTAATACCGAGAAAATTTTTTTTTCTCAGTATAAATCGAATAGTAACTTATTTTTATGATGATAAAGCATCGTTTAAGCAAAAAAAAACATCGATTTTCTGTAAAATGTTACCGTCGCAATATCCCTTAAGTATACATCTTTTCATTCCTCTCTCTCTCTCTCTCTCTCTCTCTCTCATTTCCTCATTCCTCTATCTGGCACGATATCATGATCCGTACGTCACAATCAAGCTCTCGAATCAACATCATTTATATACAAATATTTATGATATCATTATACATATATACGTTATGTTCAATCCATCCAAACGTACGTTTCGTAAAATCGTGTTTTCATCGAGTCTACTTATAACGAGAGTTTCAACTCTACATTTTATAAACGTTCGAGGTCAAGATGATTTTACAACGACTTTGTCTCATGTCACGAAGGAATTAGGCCTCGCTTGACAAACAGTCCAATTCAGATGTTATTTCTTTGTTTTTCGATCGAGCATTTTTTTTTTGTTAATGTTTGTCTCAGATTTGGTCCATAAATTTTCATATTATCATTACAATTTTCATGTGCCCTGAACATGAAGTTTTTTTTTAAAATTAATTCAGCTGAATGCTATTTGGTAATGTTTTTTTTTCTTAAATCTTCCTTATCAGAGACTAATTTTCGAAAATAATTTGCAGTATTTAACGATCACCTTCCGTACCTCTTAACTTTCAATAAATGGTATTGATTAAAAAAAAAAAAAAATTCTTTGATATCTTCTTAAATACGAATTATATGTAAAAATGATTATTTTTTTCTTATTCATTCGTGCAACGTCGTACGAGACAAATTTATAATTATAGTTCGTGACTAACCGCGCAAATAATAGACCAGAGGGAACGACTGTGTTTGACGAAAATTATTTAACGTTATTCGCCGCCATTTCCAAGTGTCTCGGGTCTTATCTTTCGTAAGTCGGTTTCAACGAAACTGGGGATTACGCTTATACGCGGTGTAACGAAGGACAGATCGGTTTGGGTGGCTAGCGTGCGCCACCGAAGAATCGTCAAAACGACTATGAACTTAAACTTAAAGAATCCCTCCTGCCTGCTTTGCCGCACGTAACTTTCTAGATCGATGACCCACTGGCACGAATTCGCCACACGAGAGACCCCCGTCCAGTTTGTCACATATACAGCGTATTTAGTTGAAAAACTCGCCCGGCCCTCGTTTATTCCTGAATTAAAGGGGAAAATAGGGTTAAGACAGCATTTTCTCAATGATTTTCATGAATTTTTTTATAGTATAAAAAGTTAATATAATTTATTGAAACTTTGCGGATATTTTATACGTTCATTTAAGGATATACTATAAAATTTTTGAAGAATTTTCTTGAAAAACACCGGGGATATTAGCGACCCCATATTGCAGGTCACAATCAGACTCTGCATTTTGCGTACATTCTGGAAGCCGCAATTTTCATCTGAAATCAAACGAGGTTGGAATTTACTTTTGGTATATGTCTCTCTTCTATATGAACCTAAATGCTATAAAAAAAATAGAAAATTGCATTTTTTACAGCGGTCAAAACAAAAAAGTATGATTTTTTGCCATTTTTTACAACTTTAATTGCAAAAAAAAAGTTATTTAAAATAATGATATTGTTCCGATTTTAGGTTCATATAGAGCGCAATACTATGAAGAAAGTAACTGCCAATTTTAAAAACGATCGGTTGAAAACTTTTCAAACTAGCGTGTACGCAAGTTAAAAAAAAGTCGTTTTCAGAAAAACGCGCTCGGGGCCTGAAGGCAGTTTTCTGGTCTAAAGCGAGATTTTTGACGTGATTTCTAATGTGCAATAACGTTTAAACCGTTGAAGTTGTCTCGATGAAAATTTACACGTGCTTTGATCCTTAGAGAATACTCGTACATTAAAAAAAAAAATTATTTTAAATATTTTCATGTAGTTTTTTGCCTTGTTGCAACATGGTGCGCTGAAATCGGCGCCCACTCTGGACGATGTTGTATGCATCTGAAAACAAATAATATATATATATTCTCAATCTGTATGAGTAATCTGAGCACTGGTAGCAGAATTGGTACTTAAAAAAATTTTTTGACAAAATGGCGGGCTGTTGAACTTTCATTAGTGATATTTAAATGTATGAAATATCATTAATGAAAGTTCAACAGGCCGCGATTTTGTCAAAAAAATTTTTTAAGTACCGATTCTGCTACCAGTGCTCAGAATACTCATACAGATTGAGAATATGTATACATTTTTTTTTTCAGATGCATACAACATCGTTCAGAGTGGGCGCCGATTTCGGCGCACCATGTTGCAACAAGACAAAAAACTACATGAAAATATTTCAAATAATTTTTTTTTATTGTACAAGTATTCTCTAAGGATCAATAAATGCACGTGTAAATTTTCATCGAGACAACTTCAACGGTTTAAACGTTATTGCACATTAGAAATGACGTCAAAAATCTCGCTCTAGACCAGACGACTGCCTGAAGGAGAGCTACTCACTTTAATGGCTTATAACAATAGAACGAGTCGGAATTTTCATTTAAAATTTTGGGAACATATTTTTCAATAGTTTTACTAACATTCTATGAAATAAAAAAAAATTCGATTTTTTGAACGGTCTAACCCTATTTCCCCCCTTAAATCCGACGGCAGTATCATAGGCGGTGAAATTGTTTCGTATGAGAAATTTAATTGCAACACGAAATCAGAGACGACCCGGTGGAGTTTGCGATAAGAAAAATCTTTAATTCTCGACTCCGCTATTTTCAGTCTTTCGTGTTTGACGATAAACGAAATTCAACGAGAAATCGTGGTAGATGTAGAAAAATAAAATTCTCAGTTACAAGTCGTAAATCACGAGACAAGATTTTGTCTTCCTTCGTTTCAATGAATAAACGTTACGAAAAAAAAAAATGGAATAATAATCTCGATTCACGCATTTCGCACGATAACGGAGGTTCTTTTTTTCTTCTTTTTTTTGTTCCTCAAAAGCTTCGACGCAAACGCGATCTATGCAACTAATTATCAGACACATTTAGTTTTGTGCTAATGATTTATTATTTTCAGTTTTGTCTCTTTACTTTCAGGTTTATTAATACTTATGTCTCTCACTCTTGATTTTTTTTTTCTCGCTAGTTTCACATACCTGTATATTAATCTGGCTAATTTAGCGGAATGGTTTTTTTTCTTTTCTTCTCATTAATTTTGTATTATTTACGGTAATTGCTCACGTCCAGTTTCGCATGCACTTTCCTGCGCCCAATCTCGCATGCACGCTCGATATGGTTATTTAACATTACGTCGATGGTAAGTACGAAGTGAAAAAAAAAACAAACAAATTCTATACTTGTTATTCGTCATTGATACTTTGGGATCATCTAAGGTAGTAGTCTGGTAACTTGAGCCGATTTTCATGTCTTTTTTGGAGGGTGTTTTTTTGTAGGAAAATAAAAACGAATCGTTTTGGATATTTAGGATGTTTTTATTTACATATTAAAGATACAAAAAAAAATTTTTTTGAAAAAATATAATAGTTTATTATTATTATTATTATTGATCGAAGTTGGCACCTCGAAAAAAAAAGAGCGTGGGTGGCCCCGGTGATTTCGGCTCTTGATGTTATCTGAAATCAAAAATTCTTGATAATTCTTAATCTATAGACATGTCATTCTGGTCGGAACTACCGAAGTTAAATTTCATGGATAAATAACAAAATGGCGGACTTTGGAAAAAAAAGTCCTTTTATTTTAGGAAAGAAGGGGTTGTGAAATAAAAAGAAATTTAACTTCAGTAGTTCCGACCAGAATGACATGTCTATAGATTAAGAATTATCAAGAATTTTTTATTTCAGATAACATCAAGAGCCAAAATCAATAATAATAATAATAATAAACCATTACATTTTTTCAAAAAAATTTTTTTTCGTATGTTTAATATGTAAATAAAAACATCCTAAATATCCAAAACGGTTCATTTTCATTTTCCGACAAAAAAACACCCTCCAAAAAAGACATGAAAATCGGCTTAAGTTACCAGACTACTACCTTAAATATGTTTCGGAACTAAATGTTTCATGCTCATTGATTTTTTTTTTTATTTTACCGTGGCCAAGCCCCTTAATCACTGTACTAATCCTTTCAAATTGTACGAATTTCATTCATTTATTAAATTATTGTAATTAGAGATCTACAGGCTTTAATTAACCTCGAGAATGGATAACCATTTGTTTCATTATTTTCGAATGTTGCACGTTAGTGCGTAATTGGATTCTCAAATTAATTTATTCGTCGACAATCCCATTCAAATATAAAAAGGTTTCATTGATTAACGATCGGTTAACAAAATGTCATAAATCAATGACATAATTATTAAAGAGGCTTCGATTAATATTGAGAAGAAGAAAAAACATGTTTTTCAACTGATTTAGAAATTTCCATACTGAAACGTAATTACAATGGCTAATTAATATATTCGCCATTGAACCTATCCAAATATAAAGATCTTCGAATGCGAAAGGGTCTGCTTGATATTTCAAAAGTTCCGAATGTTTAATTTTGTTTTGTTGAAATTTTGCGAGTTAATGGACAGTTAATTGGGATACAACCAATCGTTGTATCAATGAAATCAGCCTGTCATTACGTTTCACCGTCATTATCAATCAACGACAATACAAAAAGATGCTAACGAGTAAAATTTTTCTGCTTTGAAAAAAAAAAAAAAAAAAAACGAAAAACCAGGCCACGAGACCAGAAGAAGCGTGTATGCTGAGGCATCCGACAATCAAGGACCCGTCAACGACCGGTTGGGAGGTCCTTATGGTAGCTGAAGATTCACCGAGAGGCGTAAAGTGCAAGAACCAAGAGCTGAAGGGCTGGCCCCGTCGTTGGAGTCACACGTCGGCGAGTAACACGTATATTTAGAAAAGCCGGCATTAACGACAGAATAATGTCGGAGAGGAACAAAAACTTGACAAGTGACGAAAGGAGCACGACCACAACGGGCTCGGGGCCATCGGCACTGACGACGACGTTACCGACCGGGGCGCAAA